>JBBPCS010000375.1:1140803-1181555 GCA_037974645.1 Hollardia meadi
GTGTTACTGGCAATGTTGAATGAACTTAATAACAGCAGCACGACCAATACCTAGGTAGATAAAAATAGTAATTTGACTCCCACACTTAAGGCTGTATATCCTATAGTGGAATAAGTGAACCATAGCCTACTTATTAGGACAGTGGTTATCAAATGTTTTCTGTATATATTGTACATACTAAAGCCATTTTTTTTACTTTTATGATTGTTAAAAGTTAATTTAAGAAAACCTTTTAAATTATCCAAAATCCTTCAGATACACTGTACATAACTTTTTAAACAACAATTCCAGAAATCAGAGTCAGAAATACTTTATTGATCCCCAGGGGGAAATTGGGTTTCGTTACAATTACAATTACAATAGAAATATACAGACATAGAGAATTATAATAATAGAAAATATAAAAATAAAAAAAATAAAAAATAAGTGCATTATACTACAACACAACCTATACATATATAACTACAACTACAACTTAGTGTTAGTTGTGCATGGCTGAAGATAAAAATAAGTTCTAGGTAATATGTGATGACAGAGGTGAAGAAGTCCAAGGGCCAGTCTATTGACTTAGAGTGTCTGACACTCCGAGGGAGGAGTTGTAAAGTTTAATGGCCACAGGCATTTTATATTCAGTCTGCGGTCTAATGTTAATGACCTGTTTCAGCCTTTAGAGGGCAGGAGTGCACAGCTTCAGACATGTGCACTATAATGAGGCCACACGGAGGAGTAGGCGTTTCTGTAGTTGGCTACTGCTGCCTAGTGTTTCATTGAAGGTATTGCAGCATCTCTACTGGACTGTGGGGGTTAAATTTTTTCTGTTCACAAGAGCATGAGCCAATCAGTTTGTTAAGCGGGAGACTGTGGAGGGATTGTCAGTGCAAAGCGATGGTCACATGACAGACGGAGATAGCTGAGGGAACAGCAGCTGAGCTGGGCTACACATAGGCCTACTATAGACCCTTTATTATTTGGAAGTTTGATAATGTAACACTGTCAAGTAAAGCCAATGGCAGAAGTGGAAAGGACTTGAGTATTTCAATAATAATCAATAATTGTCTAATCAAAGAGATGATAAATATATTTTATCGTGGTAATTATTTTACTTCTTATTGAATATGTTTCAATATTTGTTTACCTGCAGTATTGTTTGCTTACTTTTACTTAAACAAACGATGATATGATAGTGATAATGATTTCAGTTTGCGTTGCAATTTCGGCTGCGTTCGTCGACCACGTGACTCTGGTGTTGCAGGTCGCAGCGGTCCCTCGACAGTTCCCCCCTCCCCTCTCCTCCCCAATTTCAGGTTTCGGTTGGTCCAGAGCTATTGGTCCAAACATTTTCGGAGCTCCGATTGGCCAGCCATCTGGCAGTCTCTTCTCTGATTGGTGGAATGAAAGAGGGGGGGGTCAGGTTTTTGCTGAGCGTTCTTCCGGCTTACATGTTGGGGGAAAAAAAGAAAAGACGGATGGAAAAAATTGTAATCCACAAAACGAATTGCCTTGTAACTCCGCGATACGGTAACATCTGCACGCATGTCGAAACGTATTTGTTTTCTTTGGCTTATTAAGGCTACGTCGCTGTGAAAAAGTTCAGGATTTAGCATGAAAAGCAGGCGACATCAGGGTTGGCGATTCTAGTGTTAGCCTGACGCTAAGTTAGCTAAGATAGCTGGCTAAAATGGTAGCTTTTTAGTTTTAAAATGACCAAATCAAAACCAGTGACCGCGTTGAGCATTGACAAGATATTGCGTGTAGTCATTATCTTGTAGGCAGTAGAAAACTCGTTATTGTACCTGCATATTCTTGATATTTAATAAGCAACGACACAGTTGTTGTCGAGCAGTTTTGTCATGTTATCGCCCAGATAAGTTAACGTTAAACAACGGTCCGTTTAAGACTTTTTTTTCATAGTAAATTTCATTCGTGACGTTATGCATTAAATGTTATCGACCTGTTTCTGGCTCCGTTAGTAGTTGCTAGCCATTTATTTCGCAGCACTACATTAGCCCGTTTATGTCCCCGCGCCGCCTGTTAAGGGTTAAATTGGAAGTCGTTGTACATGTTTAATATTCGAAATACAATTACTAACTTGAATCTTTAAGATATCTTTAATGTGTCTGGGTACCGGAATTAATGCACGACATTGACACTATTTCAGGTCATAAGTAGCTAAAAATGAGCTCCCAGCAATTTCCCCGACACGGGCTGCCTGCCTCCAGCGGGGTAGCACCTCAGATCTCTGCTGCTGGTAACCTTGTGTCTGTCAATCAACCGTCAAATGCACAAGGTAACTTGTTTTAACTGAAGTTACTCGCAGGGCATAATATAATATATATAGCAAGAAAGACACCCATAAGTAAATGTTTCATCAAACTTTTTTTTTTTTCCTTAGGTGGTGGAGAAGCGGACAGCAGCCGGGATGCTGAACACGGGCAGCAGGATCATCCACCTGCTGGAGGGGGAACCGTGGCTTTCAGAGATGACAAGCAGGAAACCATGGTGGTCAGACCTTATCCACAAGTACAGACGCATGGCCAGCCACAAGCTACCCCCCAAGCCATACCCATCCAGCCTGGCACACCTGTGACTGTACCTGCCCCCTCTGTCCACCTCCCACAGGGCCAGCCTGCGGTCCTCACTGAGGGACAAATGAAGGTGATGATTTTTTTCTGGAACTTTTAAAACTCGTAGAAGGTTTTGTAGACATATTGGTCGTAAAATGTCTTTTTTTTTTAACCATTTGCAGTGTGAGGTGAACACAGTTTATGTTGACCAAGATATAATGCATTCTGTGGTTTGTGAACAATTAACTGTCCCTGAGTGAGGTTGATTTATTCGCTCAAAGTGTTGAATTATCACTAGGTTGTGTAAGATAACCTTTCTGCAGTTGAAAGCTTGGCTAGGCTGATTGTTGGGATAAGTCAGGATAATAAGAGGCCCACAGTCTGCATTGATGATCTTGAATTTTGAACAGATTTAACATGTAACAATTTTCCCTCTTCTGCCTGTCTTTGTGTCTTTCAGAAAAGGTTGGATAGCTTTCATTTTAAAGTTTACTTAAGTAACTTAATATCACGAGGCTTAGTTTGTTTGTGTTTGTCAACGGGTTCGACACTGAAATCTGAGATCAAACGAGGAAGGACAATGGACTGAAAGGGAAAATTCTAACTTTAAGTGCAATTTCCAGTTCTGTTTTAAGTGTAAATTGGTAGAGGTAGAGACTTTCCAGCTTCATGCAGTTCATGTTATGTGATTTTATTTGCTAGGATGAATCCTGACCCTGAAAAAATATTTTAACAAAAATACCTTCTGAAGCAACAGCTTTTTCTTTTTTGAACTCATGCAATATTTAGCTGGAGTGAAGAGTTTTTAAAAATCTAGTTGATGTATTAAGGGTGTAGGTTTCTATTTGATCAGGCCTTACAATTACTTTATTAAAATGTAATTGTTCTACTGCAACATGTTGTTTCATGTTGCAATTTGTTGTTGTTTTCTGAGCATTGCTCATTTTTTTCCTAGCCCTACACCATTCAGGGCTAAAAATACTGAAATGTATTTTTGTCTTTTAAGGCTGTCCTGAAGTCACCTATGCCAAGTCGTCTTATTGCCCCAGCACCAGCTTCCAACCAAGGTCATATCCCCATACCCCCCAAGGTGCCTGGTCACATTACTGTCACCATAGAAAGCAGCACTACAACCCCATCTATTCCTGTGGCAACTATCAGTGGTCAGCAGGTGAGTGCATTGGCTGTTTCGTTTATGTTATTGTCTCTTTCTTGTTGATTATTAAAGATCTGGGCTGCTTTCATTGTGTTTCAGGGTCACTCCAGCAACTTACACCACCTGATGCCAGCTAACATTCAGATCATAAGGGGCAGCGCCCCTGCACTGCAGATAGGGACCCCCGCGGTACCTCCCCAGACATTCACATCCCATTTACCCAGAGGTATGCATTTATTTATTTTTTTATGATTATTATTATTATTTTTAAATATTTATTTTACTTTCCTTGTGTTGTTTTCTTGCTTAACACTTGAATATAATATGTATAAAGGTTATGTACAGCTGTAAAAGGAAAAAGAAAGTAATTGTATGAAAATGTGTATATTATATCGTTGTTGATAAAAACTAAATAAAAATTAAGTTAAAAAGAACAACAAAAAAAAAACAGTATGCCATGCTTAATCTTTGTTTGACCCTGAACAAGTAGTCTATTTACCACTCATTTGTAGCAGTGCATTTCTCTATATCAGTATGTTCTGTGCCCTGTAGGGGCTGCTGCAGCAGCGGTTATGTCCAGCTCCAAAACTGTCCTGCGGCCAGCCACCGGAGCAAGCGCGGGCCCCGGCCAGCCCACAGTGCAGCACATCATCCACCAGACTATCCAGGTGCTGGTGATGTACTTTCATCTAAAGAAATGTTAATATTGTGGTAAGAGACTGTGTATAACAATGTCATGCCCCACTGTCCACAGTCCCGCCCTGCTGTAACAACGTCTACAGCCGTGCTTCCAACTGTGGTCGCTCCCATTTCAGCAACTAGAACTCAGTCCCCAGTTATCAGCCCAACAGTCACACACTCTGCAGAGGTGGCACATGGGTAAGTAGCAGTCTTTTAGCAGCTAGGGCCTTAGCAGAGATGCTGCATGTATGAGTAAGTCAGCCACCATTTAATTTGATGACAATGAGTTCTACAGCAAAGTAAAAAGAAAACAGTTTATGCTGATCAGACAAGGCACTGGCTGTTAAGGACTTAAAAGAATAATAAAAATATATCGTTTTTCATATTATCACACCAGGGGGGGGGGGGGGAAACCGCCAGCCAGTTCTGTTCTTTAATGTAGTGCAATTCTTAGTCTGAATGTGACCTAAAGACTTTACCTGATGAAGCTTTAAAGCAGTTGGTAAAGCAATATAAATGCACATCAATTGGTCTGTGTGTCCATTAAATCAATTGAAAGAAATGTCACCTCACTTGCACAAATTTACTGTATCCTGAACTATACTTGTTTAGTATTCTTCAGCAGCAGGATGATGGCAGTATTTACATTCTGTCTGGGAGTTTGTCAAACCTTGCCTGTGCAGACTTGACGCAGTAATATTTTCTTCCAGGCGACCGGGGCTGACCATTCACCCCCCTCCGGCCACCGTCAGCATTCAGCGGTCCCAGACATCCCGTGACACCGCCACACGGATCACACTGCCGTCTCACCCTGCAATTGGGGGTCAGAAGCCTCAGCCCCCTCACACCATGACACAGGTTACTGCTTCTTGATGGCTGCCTGCAGCAATAATGAATAGCCTCTTAATACAGTGGCAGAAATAAACGCTCTTATATTTTGTTGCCCACAGAAGCCCATCTTCAGTCCTGTGACACCAGTAGCTGCAGCAACTGTGGCACCAATTGTTGCCACTAACACTGTGCCATCAACCACCACAATAGGTACTGGCTTTTTGTATATTAATATCTGCAAGCTAGTCACATATGTTTGTAAAAAAAAAATGAAACTGCAAATTGGGAATTTTTTCTTGGCACAAATATTGATAATCCTGTCTTCATGTTTAGGTGCTGTGCCACATACCCAAATGACCAGTAACACTATTGTCACCATGACAATGGCGTCACACTCCTCTCATCCTACAGCTGTGACCACCTCTGCCATCCCTGTTGGTAAGTTCGTCATTTTGTGTCTTTGTTTAGAACACTGTTGTGTGCTTCAGAAGCAGGAGGTGTTAGTCGTAGTAGTGTGTTTCAGTAAATCTCTTTCTTAATCATTCCTTGGTGTCGTCCGCAGCTAAAGTGGTCCCTCAGCCCATTGCTCACTCTTCATCCCGTGTGCAGCCTGACTTCCCCGGTGAGAGAACCAACCTTATCCCCATACCAGGCCATCGGTCGTCTCCTAACCCCATCACTATGGAAGCAAGAAGTGAAAACAGGTGAGTACACAATGTTGGCAAAGTGAATCTGACCCATTGACACAGGTGAACAGGAAAAAAAAACGACAACAAAATGAAAAATCTTTAGGTTATAGGGTGACAGAGATATCCTGATATCCAGTTGTGTAATTGTGTTTGTAAAGCCTAGAGTAATGATGAACTCAGGATAACATGCATTTTCAACATTTTTGTGGATTTGTGAATATTTACAGCAGCCATTTGTGTTTCTTTTATCAACCACAAACACTAGAAAGTTATATCCCTGCAAAGAGCTCTGTCATACGGCCTACTTGTCTTGCATTTATATTTGCTATTTCCCACAAATTGGTGGGCAAAACATGCCGAACAGCCGAGCTGTACATATACGTAGCTGTAGTAATCTAAAATGACGTTGGCGCATTGACCTCGAAATAATGACAAGGTGGAGGAGGAGCAGTAATTAGCTGTTTCATGTGTCGGCAACAAGAAACAGCAGTCAACAGCCACACTAGTATCTGTGAGTTTGTACTAGTTAGCACGATGAAATTAAAATTTTGACCTGACTAGTTGAAAAGTCAGGGGATCACAAAAATTATTAGAATTTATCCTGAGGGGAGACATGAATGTCTGCACGGAAATTTCATGACAATCCCCACCCAGTAGTTGCTGAATTTTTTTCAGCCTGGACCAACATGGTCGACCAACTGACCCTCGGTCTGGTGTTGCTATTCCTAGAACCTCTCCCTATAATGGAGAGGTTGTTTAATAATTTTAACTTGTATATAAATATATATAGATATGGAGAATGAATATTAAGAATTATAAGATCCTTACCTTGTGATTATTAGGAAGTGGTCTTGTGTTTATATCCATTCCTGAGGTGGTGAACCTCAGAAGTACAGATAGATTATATAGATGATGATGAGTGTTGGATTAATCGTGCCATGTTTTCTTTACAGGCCTTCTGTGCCTGTGCAGTTCCAGTATTTCCTGCCGACGTACTCCTCTTCGTACCCTCTGACACACACCTACACCCCCATCAGCAGCACTGTATCCGCCATCCGCCAGTATCCTGGTAAGCACCGTTAACCAACACTGTTTTACTGGGAGTTACAGCTCACTACCATAGTGACTAGTGGATAGTGTGACATACCGCACGCATATAATTTGACTTTACATATAAAAGCTTTGATTTTGACAAATTGACAGGTTGATCTTATAGGTATGATTATAGAGGTTAGATCTTATTTTAACTTCTTTTTTCCTCTCAATAAGTTACTCCTCAAGCTCCGAGTTCAGCACTGCCCACCCAAGCTGGAGTAGGCGTGGCGACCACTGTCCATCTGAACCACATGCAGCTGATGGCAGTGGATCGGATTGGTCTCCCATCCGCACAAATCAGCACCCAAGGGATCCAGCCAGCACCAATCGCTGCACAGGGCATTCAGCCCGCACCTATAGGAGTGCAGGGCCTTCACACGTCTGCACCAATTACCACACAAGGAATTCAGCAGGCACCAATAGTCACTCAGCAGCAACAGCAACAAGCGCAGTCTGAAGCAAAGCCTGGTAATTACTGAATGTGTACTGCGTCAGCAAAAACAACACGGTGTTGATGAGTTGTGGGCTGTTTGTAATTTTAGGTTTTCTTTTACTCAGGAGTTGTTTTGGCTGATGGCTTTGTTGCTAGCCCCATCACCAGCACATTCAGCGCCACCCAGCCAGTAGCCACAATGGTGCAGGCACACGCCCAGGGAGGAGTAGGAGGAGCTCCCACCCTGGTCTCCTCCCCTAGACCCAGCATCCTCCGCAAGAAGCCCACTACTGAAGGGTGAGTATAACGACGGCACGTGAGACAGTGGGCCCCACGCAAGAATATTCATCTCCTAAACCTCTCTTACCATGTAAGCTTGTTTCAGCCAGATGTTCCATCGGTGTGTGAGTGTTCGTGTGAATGGTTATCGCTCTTGATGAGCAGGTGGTACCCTCTATGGCAGCCTTTGCCACTAGTGTATGAATGTGCGTGTGACTGGGTGAATGCTGGCATGTGTTGTAAAGCGCATTGAGTGGTCGGTAAGACTAGAAAAGCGCTATATAAATGCTGTCCATTTACCATTATTGGATGAGATGAGACACTAAAAAAGTCTTTGTAAAGCAAACCAGTCCATGACATAGATGGAAGGCGTTCAGAGGAACAGTCATGGAGACAGACGATTATATAGTAGTATAAATAGTTCTTGCTTGAGGTCAGTTGTTTTACTAAAATGCACAATTGAATATTTCTACAGTATGTGTTGTTTATTTTCTGGATCATTACAAACTGTGGCAATTGTAACCAGACCAGATTTTTAAGCCAAAGCTCAGTCCTAACATTAGACCTAACTCTGAAACTGTCTTTTAAGACTGCTGCTCTGTAACAATAATGTACCACTTGCCATTTCAGGGACACAGTTACTCTACAGCAGGTTGACTCTCAGCAATACATTTACCAAATGAAGTTTGACAGAAATTTAAGTTTAAATTGGACAGCTAAATGTTTTACCAAACCATTCCTGCCTGTCTTTATGTTTCAGTTGTGTTCGTAAGAACCTGATCCCCGCCCAGCCCAGTGAATCCGGTAGTGGCAGAATTGAGAGTGGTGTGAGAGGAGCGGGATCTCCCCGACCTGCAGGGTGAGCCCTCTCTCACGTCGAATCCATCACTTACCCCGATCAGCCACAAACCACTGACAGTTGAAATGAATAACATTGATCATCTCGCTACAGTGCAATATTCTGCTGGGAAATCCTGGATCCTGGCAGTCATGTGGATGCCAATTGACACAAACCATCCGCCCAAACACCCTTGCAGATCAAGCACACCCCCCATTGCACCGGCACACCCCAGTTGGTCCCCCAGCAGGACAATGCATGCTACCACACCACAATGAAATGGAATGTGACAAAGAGCTTAAGGCGTCCACCTGGCCTCAAAGTGCCCCAGATCCAAATCCGATCAAGCTACATGGGATGTGCCTGAAAAGTTACGATCCATGGAGTGCTGTTGGCATGAGGGGGTTTACTTTGTCTGAAACAATGTTTGGGTGGGTTTTATCGGTCAAAGAACATCCACATGAACACCAGGACCCTGAGTTTTCCACTAGAACATTGTACTGTAGCCACGATCAATGTCATTCACTTCATCTGTCAGTGGTTTTAATGTTGTGGCTGATCGGTGTATATCCTTGTTCACATCCTGTCATTATAAGTTATGAGTTTATAACCTGACACTTTGGATTCCTCTTAGTGTGAAACCCAAAGCTGAGGTGCACATGGCAGTGGCCCCTCCCGTCATGGCTACAGTAGAAGCACTGCCCTCTCAGGGAGGAGAGCAGCAGACCGTGTCCTCAAATGCCCAGCACCTCGCCCAAGCCATCCCCACCATGCTCGCCACGCCGGGACCTGTACCTCCCTCCCAGCCCTCCACTGTCCTCTCCGCCCTGCCAGCAGCCATGGCTGTAACTCCTCCTGTTCCCGCTTCAATGGCCAACACTGTGGCCTCCCCCACTCAGCCTGCAGCCAGTAGCACTGCAGCCTGTGCTGCCAGCTCCACCTGTCCAGATTTGAAAATAAAGCAGGAGGTGGAGACCATGGACACCTCTCAGCCAGGTGAGGAGCATGTCAGTCATTAGTGATTAATATAAAATTAAAGAAAACTGATGAAAGTAAGGAAATTGAAATAAACATGCAAGTAAACACTGTTTTCCCTCAGACCCCAATACCAACTTATCGGCCCCAGCCCTCACCGCCCAGGCCTCCACCCTGAACACTCCTGCCACAGGAGATCTGATCCCAGGGGCCTCCCCAAGGAAGAAGCCCCGCAAGCAGCAGCATGTTATTTCCACAGAGGAGAGCGAGATGGTGGAGACCAACAGCACAGATGAAGAGAAGGCCCCAGGCAGGCCCATCACTGTCCGGGCTGAGCGACGGGAATCTCCACCAAGGGAATATGTTGGTATGTAATGCAATGCCGTCCCTTGTCACAGTGATGATGATAATGCGTCTGCACCATCACTTGTTCAACACTTGTTTTTGTCGTCCAGATGAGGAAGGAGTGCGTTATGTACCGGTCAGGCCTCGACCGCCTGTCACGCTTCTGCGGCACTACCGGAACCCCTGGAAAGCTGCCTACCACCACTTCCAGAGGTACAGCGACATCCGGGTCAAAGGTACGCTGCTTCCTGCTCACAGGCTGAAATACATATATTTCATACAGCTAATGAGAATGGATGACAGTGGCCTGTTCTTTTGCTTTGCTCACAGAGGAGAAGAAGGGCAGCTTACAGGACATGGCCAATCAGAGAGGAGTGGCATGCAGAGCACAAGGCTGGAAAATTCACCTGTGTGCTGCACAGCTCAGGCAGCTGGTGAGTGCTGGCCCCAGACCTGCCAAAATACAACTCTGTAGTATTGTTTATCTTAATGGTCTTCTTACAATTTTCAGTGATATAGATTAAAACTGAGTTCAGTTCGAAGCTGAAAGGGCGGAGAATTACAAGAGTATGACTAATGGAAGACACATACTGGTTAAAATAATGACTACAGATCAAATATATTATGTCTAGTCATACTCACGGGTGTCTTTCTGAAATATTGTGCAGAGAGAAAATCATTCTTGTGCACATCTCTTTTATTTTTGATTGGACTTTTGTAATCACAATGTGTTTGTTGCTTGATCTGTAGTCAAGTTTGGAGCATGATGTGTACAGCCGCCTCTCCACCCTTCAAGAGGGCCTGATTCCTAAGAAGAGAGCAGGAGCCGATGATGACCTTCACCGAATCAACGAGCTTATACAGGTAATGTTTGTTGCTGTCGGCCAGGACCTTAAAATAAACGTTTCTCTGCTCGGTTATTTGCTTATCCAAGTTGTCCATTGTCCTTTTAAATTTTAAAAAGCAAGTTTAGTTAACTAATATCATAAACATTAAGATTAAGATACATTAAGACAGTCATTTCCACTGGTAGGCCTCGGAGCACCATCTAGTGGGCCGCCAAGGCAGTGGTACTGCCAAATTAAAATGTATAATTTTCACATTTTAATATCGCAACACCAATCATGACACAATTTTGCACTGTTAGATAGCTACGTTCCCTCAGATGCAGTGACACAAAACGGATTGTTTTGTTTTTTTAAAGAAATGATGATGTCCAGAGACCACTCTGAGCTAATAAAAGCTCATTGTCTTTACCAATAAATTTGCTTTCAACAGCTTGAAGGTGTTTTGTGCTTCTTTTTTTTTCCTCAGGGTAACATGCAACGCTGCAAGCTGGTGATGGACCAGGTGACCGAGGCCAGAGACACCATGATGAAAGTGCTCGACCACAAGGAGAAAGTGCTTAAGCTGCTCAACAAGAACGGCGCCGTGAAGAAGTCCTCCAAACTAAAGCGTAAAGAGCGGGCATAAGCGTCCCCTCTCTGAAGGGGTGAAGGGGCGACTCAGAATTTGGTGCTATGATTTGCCTGCATACAATCACGCGCAGCCTCCCTATCTGCCGGAGAGCGGACAGAGAGAGGTGACGGGAGGGCTTCAAGAGGCCGAAAAGCCCATCAGAAACAGGTTCTCATTCAAGATCCAGTGCACAAATTGAGCGTGGAACATTTATAGGTTGCATTAGAGTGGCCAACTGGACGGCCCTATCACCATCCCCCACCCCCACCCTTTTTTTTTGGTTCATTTTTGACGAGACCATTTTTACTAACTTAATTTCTGCCTCTTCTATTAAGACAGTGTTTGAACTGGCACATTGTGAATCTTTGATATTGGACACTAATTGCAGGTGCAGTGAAACGTGGAAGCGATGAAAGCATTTCAGTGAAGATGAACCACCGGAGAGTTGTTGAGTTAAATCATTTAAAAGCGGTCCTTTAGTGAGCTGTGTGTATATAGACTAATCTCAACTGTGCTCTTCTCATTAATCTGTGCCTTCATTTTGTCGGTGTATGTGAAATGGAGAAGAAGAATGAAGAAAAACAGTTTCACTACTTCCCCTTTTTCTCCTAACATCCTGCACCTGAATTTTTATCTTTCAGATTTTTTAATCTAATATGGGCTATCATCAGCCCCATGTAGGTGTAATCTAAAAGAAGAGGGAATACTTATCTGGTTTGGGATTAAAAAAAACATGAGAAGAGAACCTAAATGTGGCAAATAGAATTGAGTTAATATACAAAAATGCTCTTAAAAAGAATAGTGTCCTTAGATGATTATCTGGAAGTGAGAACATACTGCATATGCGTAATGCCAAGTTAACTTCACATTAAAACTGTTATGAATCATCTGCTTAATCCAAAGTAAATGGACTTCGTGGTGGTAAAAAAAACAAACATGTTCATTTGGTTTCAGGGAGTGGAGTGCTTTAAAGACACACGGCGAGTATCTTTGTGTGATTATACCGGTGGAATGAATTCATGTAAATCACTGTAAATGTGCTTTTGGTTTTCCATTGACATGGTTCTTTTCAAGTTTTGTACTCGATGAAACATTTAGTGCTGTGTGATGTGACGCGTGACGCTTCATTTTGCCGAGTGTAACGACATTGACATTACCGAGACGAAGTGAGCCTGAAACATCCAGCTATTGTACATTGTTTTTGTCTGTGTAATTATAGTAAAGATACTTAAACAATAACCCACACGCTGTTAAGTTCGTACATTGCCATGATTGTTAGTGTGTTGTCCTTTTGAATTTCTCATTCTAATATCTACTTTTTAAAATCGGATATTGTTTGAAAAATTAAACCACGTTCTGGGGCCAAGCAAACTGCGTAAACAGACCACACCTCAGGACAGATGGTGAGAAGGTTATTGACAGTATTATCAGATCCTCTTGATCTTTGCACGTGATTATATCTCAATATTATTAGAAATGAGAAACCTACAGGATAACCCAACAGATGATACCTGTTGTACAACCCTGTTTTTATTATTAGTATGTTAAACCAGGCTACACTTGGATTTAAGCCTTTTTAATGTTCTGGAAGTGAGTGTGTCTTTATGACGAGCTCTTTTGTCCAGTAAGGTTACATTGTCACATCTCCAGACTGAGCCCAGTCATTCCTCCTCACTATCTGCTGTTTACAACATAATTGCCTTAAAGTACAGAATTGGCAGCGCTTGGCTTGTGACGACTGTTTATGGATCAGGAAAGGTGAATTCTGGCATTTGACTGATCTACTGATTAGAATTTGGTGGACGTCATAAAACATGTTTTTGGCTAACTGAAGAATTCATATGTTAATTATGACAAAATTTCACACAATGTCTAACAGGATAAAGATGATGAAATGATGACATTTTATATCCCAAAGGTCAACTTCACTGTGACATCAAAATGTTCTGCTACAACACTTTTCTGGCCATTATTTAACCATAGTGACCAAATTTCCCATTTGGTCAGACACTGAATCAGTGGCACTAATCTTGAAACTGTATTGATTGTATTGATCTTCTGTGCTGCCAGGTTGAACGTGTGTGAAGCCTCCACGTTTTAAAATATGCAGCAACATCCATATTGGAAGCATTGCAGTCCGCCACAACCTCATTGGTTATGCTGATACTGAGCTTGTCGTTGCACCATGTGACCAAGCTCTCTATCAGTCCTCTGTGAAAAAAAAGAGTCTCTAAGTAAAGACAATGTTTTTCACTAGAAATTATTTACTGGAATCATATATGTCAATATAATGATGGCTTCCATTTCACCCAAAAATAATACCTGTCTGGTGGATGAAACCGCGAGGTGGTAATTCTTTTTCAACAATGTCAGTTTACTCAAGATTTTTTTGATGAGGCTAATTTGTTTGCCATATATTTAATGGACAATATTTCTGTCTTTATAGGCCTTCTGTAGTTTCCAGTAGATCGCAGTCTCGATTGTGAAGCCAGGCATGAATTTCCAGCTGTCGGACTTGTGTTCATTTAAAGGGAAAGAACATGAACTGTAACGACACCATTTTTTTACAGAAAATACAATTATTGTGTTTGAAAACAATTGAAATTGACACTGTGTGATGATATAAGTGCATGCTTTGAGCCTGGTGGTTAGTGACACTGGGTGGCTCTACCTTTGCAGGAGCAAAGTCAAAGGGCCATAAAGGGCGTTTGCTGGGAAAACTCCCTGCTTCCTGCTTCAGAGATATTCAAGGCAAGTTTCCCTCAGCAGCGGCAGGGTCTTCCACCAAAGAAACAAGTGGCCTGAGGTAAGAGCTGACACCATACAAACAGAAGTGTCATCAGATCTGTGATCGCACTCAGTGTTTTATTGTTTTCAAAGACGTAATGTGATTAATTTGTATGTTTTTTCAGTAGGCCTATGACTGTTTTTGCACTTGTTCAATGAAAATTAAAAAAAATAATGTTCTTATGTACTTCATGTGTTTGTGTACATCATGAGACTGCGTTAAGGTTTTTATACTGTATGTTACAACAGTATGTTATAAATATTGAGTTGAGGCATGGCTGACCTAACTGACGGTATTATTGGTTTGGTAGCAGCCATTTCTTAAGAATTACTGTAACTGACTTGAATATAAATTCAGTTATGTATTTTTTCATTTTCTCTACAGACTTAGTTCATGTTTCTGCAATGCTGCATTTGAGTAAGGTAAGAATGAGTATCCCTGCCATATATTCACATCATTCTAAAATTCATGATGTTCAGATAATCCTCTCAAGAACTGTTAGATTTTCTCCGGTATGGAATTTTGGCACATTACGATTTATGGTGTTCCCATCTAGGGGGATTTTGTGTGGGTGGACTCCAGTGGTGGGGTGCCGATCGGGGCGGAGGTCAAGGAAACGGACACTGGACAACTTCGGCTGATCGACGATGAAGGAAAGGTACAAACCGCCACATGAGTTTGCTTTTATAAATGAGTGTAAGCCTTCTACAGAATATAATGTCAACTCTTTCATGACATACATACAGGACCACAAGATCAACAAGAAGATGCAGGGCACCATCCGGCCAATGCACCCCACCTCTGTGAAGGGTGTGGATGACATGATAAGGCTCGGTGATCTCAATGAGGCAGGGCTCCTCAGGAACCTCCTGGTGCGACACAAAGAAGGCCTCATCTATGTAGGTTTCTGTTCCCTGGATTTACTCTGAGCCACCTAGTTTTATGAGGTCCATAACCTCGCTGTGGAAATGCTTACTGTGTCTTCCCCGGCTGTGTCTGTCTTAGACTTTGCCCTGTAGTTTATCACAAAACTGTTTGTCTCCATAGAGACGAACGGGCCTCTGTTGAAAGAGAGTGTCCCAGTGTTTCTATGCGACTGCATCAAAGCTCAATAGTGTTTGTTCAATTATGAATCAGGCCATTTTGTTTTATATAAATGAGTTGCTTTTCATAAACCGCAATGTTTAATACAGATTTTCATGATTATCACCCCCCCCATGAAATTTTTAAATCCAGTGAATCATATTTAGAACGTGTACCTCATGCATCTGGGGTCTGGGTTAGCTTGTTTATGCTCATCCATACACACAGACACACATATTTGTCAACTGTGCCACTGTGTGACGGTTAACATCCCTCTCTGTTTTAAGACATACACAGGCTCCATTCTGGTTGCAGTCAACCCATACCAGCTGCTGCCCATCTACACCACTGAGCACGTGCAGATGTACACAGATCGACGGCTGGGCGAAATGCCGCCGCACGTCTTTGCCATCGCAGACAACTGCTTTTTCAACATGCGCCGCAACCGAAAGAACCAATGCTGTGTCATCAGGTCTGCTTCTGTCTAATCACAGGACGCTGAGGCTGATTCCAGACTGTTATTCAGACTGTCAGATGATTGATTGATTGATTGATTGAAACTGTTACAGTATGTATAGAGGGGAAACTCACTGAGAGTGCACTGTGTACAGTAATATACAAGTAATAAGTGTGACAAGTAATAGTTACATAAAAAAAATAAACATTGTTATGCTAAAAAAAAAAAAGTTTAGATTTACCATTACCATATCAAAGGCCAAGGAAAGATCAATACACAGAGCAGCACAACTTTATCTAAACTCTTCACAATATCATTCACAGCCAAAAGCACAGCTGAGAATGTACTATGGTGGGAAACCAGAGGGCCGGTGCGTTGAAACGGATGTTTTGCTGAGAAATACTTTTGCAAAGCAGGAAAGAATTTAAATTTAAAAAATCATAAAGGAACATTTTTAAATTATTTTTTTATTTACCATGCAACTCAAAAGACATTATCGAATGCATTTTTCTCTGTACATGTTTACTCCTTTGATTTCCCCATCAGTGGAGAGTCGGGAGCAGGGAAAACTGAGAGTACCAAGCTCATGCTACAGTTCCTGGCTGCAGTGAGCGGCCAGCACTCCTGGATCGAACAGCAGATTCTTGAATCAAACCCCATCTTGGAGGGTATGAGCTTACATAAAATTATTAGACAGCCATCATAATTAGCTGAATCCCCCTTTTTCACCTGATCTGCTTTGATAAAATATGTGTAATTTCCTTCTCAGCCTTTGGCAACGCCAAAACAATTCGAAATGATAACTCCAGTCGTTTTGGGAAGTACATTGACATCAACTTCACCAAGGGTGGGGCCATCGAAGGGGCTCGCATTGAGCAATACCTGCTGGAAAAGTCCAGAGTTTGTCGTCAGGTGGGAGGATTGTTTGGGTGAATGTTTGCACGAGCAGTAACATGGAACAAGTCAAATTCTCTTGTGGTAACGGACGTGCACTTTTATGTGCAGGCACCTGAGGAAAGAAACTATCACATCTTTTACTGCATGCTGATGGGCATGCCAGCTGAGCAGAAAAAGATTCTTTCCCTTGGGAACGCTGCTGAGTACAACTATCTGACCATGGTACGGTAATAATTTGAATAAAACACTGTCTTTATTCGTGGATTCTGAATATAAATTAAACCATGTGATCCTGTCACCAGGGTAACTGCACCAGCTGTGAAGGACGTGATGATGTGAAGGAATACGCCCACTTCCGTTCAGCTCTGAAGATCCTCATGTTCACAGAGAATGACTTCTGGGAAATCTCCAAACTGCTCGCTGCCATCCTTCACCTGGGCAACGTGAACGTCGAGGGTAAGGACAGCACCATACAATGGGATGCATGTGCTGTAGTTGTCAGATGTATTGAGTAGTTGCATCTTTGGAACAATCAAACACGTTTTTCTTGCATAATTTCAGGTACAATAGTAAATAACCTAGAGGCCTGTGACATCGTGAAATCATCCCATTTCAACATGGCCAGCCAACTGTTGGAGGTCTGTGTAGTTGTTGTTTTTTTTCCCCAAATGCAAAGACAAGGAACCAAGCCGTCTTTGTCTGACTGTTTGTCCCATTACCCCAGGTGGCCCCCAAAGAGCTGGAGAAGAGCCTGACTCAGCGCTCCTTCATGACGGCCAGAGAGAGCGTGACCAAAGCTCTGACCTCTGCCCAGGCTGTGGACGGCAGGGACGCCTTTGTCAAAGTAACATCGCTCACACATGGTCTGAGTTTCTTTGAAGACAAAAATGTGTATCGGACATAAATGCAGCTCATTTTAACCTCGAGCCTGATGAGGATTTAATGCTTAAACATGCATGAAAACAAAACAAATGAATGGAGGATGTAATTGGAAAGACTTCTTAATTATTTACCACCAAAGAGGCAAAATATGAAACCTGACGTTCATTGGCTGTTGTAAGACTTCTCTGCTCTACATAAAATATTCACGTACCCTCTTTAGGCCTATTTGAAATTATTTCAAATAATGCAATCTGAAATGGATAGGAAATTGATTTTTTTTTTTTTTTTTTTTTTTTGGTGCTCACATGCCTCCACTCAAAGGCACCATCAGAGACACTGTTTTAAGGGTTCATACGCTAAACCTCTGCTCGCGCTGGTCTTTGCCAGACTTAGCTCAACATTTTGTTTCTGACATATTAAAAATGAACTGAAAATTTTGACCTGGTGTTGTTAGTGTTGCACCATTTTTTATACACCTGGGGGTGTACGAAAATATCAATACACTTGAGTGTCACGATATTATGTTTTGTGATACTGTAATGATTCTCAAAAACACTGTATCGATTTTTAATTCGTAGTTTGCATGCAAAGATTTGTGGCTGTGGTTCATTTTGTGTTATGTTGCCTATGAAACAATACATCACTGAATCGTAACCCCTATATCGTGACACATATCGTATCGCC
Source organism: Hollardia meadi (assembly GCA_037974645.1). Lineage (NCBI taxonomy): Eukaryota > Metazoa > Chordata > Actinopteri > Tetraodontiformes > Triacanthodidae > Hollardia > Hollardia meadi. Next base: position 1,158,939 of record JBBPCS010000375.1, read on the forward strand.
AGATTCTTGCCAATATTGCAAAGGAGACCTGGCTAAGACAGCAGCTGAAAATACAAACCAAACTGATAAATATACTAAATTAAGGCTAAAAGCAGAGAGAGTTAAGAATGGAATCATTTACCATAACTTGGAAGTAATACCTTGAATGTTCATGTCAGAAGTTCTGACATCTGGATCTTTTGTGTTGTTTTTTTTCATACAGTGTGTAGTACTATGTATAATTAATAAGCTATTCTCTGTTTTATTTCCAGGCTATTTATGGGAGACTCTTCCTTTGGGTCGTGGACAAAATCAACGCCGCCATTTACAAGCAGCCTGAGGAGACCGAAGACGTCCAACAGACAATAGGCTTGCTTGACATCTTTGGCTTTGAGAATTTCAACAAAAACAGGTTGGCGTTCACAATAGCTGTCATGACATTAGAGGTTTATCGCTGCTGTTTTTAAGACAACAAATATGATTGTTAAGTTGACTAAAATCCGTCTTGTGCCGCTGCATTTGTTGAACTGTTGCAGCTTCGAACAACTGTGCATCAACTTCGCCAATGAGCAGTTGCAGCAGTTCTTCGTCAGGCATGTTTTCAAGCTGGAGCAGGATGAGTACGCCCGTGAAAACATTGTTTGGAAGCGCATCAACTACCAAGACAACCAAGGCACCCTTAACACGTTGGCTGTCAAACCTCTGAACATACTGGCGCTTATTGATGAGGAGAGCAACTTCCCAAAGGTCTGTACTCTCCTTCTACCACATATTATTCTGTTGCAACAAAGCAAAGCTGGTTTTAACTCTCTTCCTTTGTTGTCAGGGCACAGATACCACCATGCTGCAAAAAATAAATCAGGTCCATGGGAAAGGCGACATTTATACTCCCCCCAAAAACAATCATGAGACAGAGTTTGGAATCCAACACTTTGCTGGAGTTGTCCACTATGATTCAAAAGGTACTATTAAAGCATCAAGCCTTTCTTGTGCAAGTCCTCTGCAATGTTCTTATTGTGTCTGTCTTTCATTTGAGGCTTCCTCGAAAAAAACCGTGACGCCCTCAGCTCAGATCTGATTCAACTGGTGGAGACCTCCACCAATAAACTCCTCAAACAGGCGTTTCACAATGAGCTGTCCTCCTGTACGACCAAGAGCAGCGCCAACCCCAGGATGGTCATCACCGCGGCCACCAACACCGTCCGGGTCAGTGCAGTCTTTAGCTTCAGCTTTAGACAGAGCTGAAACGATTCTTAAAATAAAAATAACGTTATTGTACGTAACCACTCACGCTATGTGACATTTCTTTGTGTCTGACAGCAAGCGCTTGATGCCAAGAAGCGTGTACCGACTCTGATTGGCCAGTTCCGTCAGTCTCTGGATTCACTGATGAAAACACTGACTGCGTGCCAGCCCTATTTCATACGCTGCATGAAACCCAATGACTTCAAGAAGCCCGTGGTGAGGAAAGAAGCTGCTTTCACTCAACCAAAATAAAACGTATTCACGTCTGTACCAAAAATAAATGAAGTTAATCAGATTACATCCCTCTGTGTCTCAGCTGTTTGACAGAGAGCTGTGCATCCGTCAGCTCCGTTACTCTGGGATGATGGAGACCATCCGGATCCGGAAAGCCGGATATCCTGTACGCTACACATTTGACGAGTTTCTCGGTCGCTACAGAGTCCTTCTGAAAACTTACCTCTGTGATCCCAAAACAGTAAGTCGGACGTTTTAACGCGATAATATCGATCATGACGTCCGAACACATTTTCTCATCTTCTCTTGCGGTGCTTGTATGATGATTATTTTTGCTCTGACAGGAAAGTAAAGAGAAATGCTGCGAAAGCATTTGCAAAACTGTGCTTGCTGAAGAGGACGACTGGAAGACCGGCAAGACGAAGATATTCCTCAAGGTGCCGTCTTACATTTTCATGTAGCCTGTTGTTAGTGATGGATACGTACGGAAGCATACAATAGCCAATAATAGCCATCTTTATAGCAATAATTAGATGCTATAAAGATGTTAATACCACTGACTTTGTACAGATGAAATAATCTTTTTTGAAGATAAGTAAATTAAGTTAAAAAGTAATATTTAGGGTTCTGAAATGCAAATAGAAATTCAAATGTCCTCTATTCAGTTTTGAATTCTGCAGCTTAAATGTAGCTATGGTTGATTGGTTGATTTACACAGTTACTGTAGGTATTTGGTTACTTAAAATGTATTGAATGTGAATTAGTTCCACCAAAAAAACAAAACAAATTATGTTAATGTTTTTTTCTCAGGACTGCCATGACACCACGCTTGAAGTGGAGCGAATGAAAGAACTAAATGTGAAAGCGTTTATAATCCAGAAGGTCCTGAGAGGCTACAAATACAGGTAATGGACAAAAAGCTGTAAAATTATAATTTTTCTTACCTCTTCATGTCTGTATGATTCATGTCCTCTAAAGGAGACAATTCCTGAGGAAAAGAGCAGGTGCTCTTGTCATTCAGAAATACTGGAGAGGACACAGAGGCAGGAAGCTGTACAAAGTGGTGAGTCACTTTATAATATATCACTTTTTAACCAAAGTGAAAATACAGGTCTGACATTCAATTATGTCCCAAATCTAGGTCCAGCATGGTTTTGCGAGGCTGCAGGCTCAGGTTCGTTCTCGGCGGCTTCACTTCCAGTATCGGAGGAAGCGGGAGGCAGCCATCGTGCTACAGGCCCAAGTCAGAGGATACATGGCCAGGAAAGAATGGAGGCGCAAGAGAGACGCTGTGATCCTCCTGCAGGCACAGACCAGGGGTGTGTTGGCAAGAAGAGCGCTCAAAAAGATGAAAAGAGATGTAAGTTTAAAGAACTATGAAGAACCATTGTAAAAGGAAGTTTTTAATTCCCTGTTGCTTTTTTTTTTTCTAATGCAGCAATTGTTTTTAACTAACTAACCCACATCTCAATCAGATGAACTCAAATGCCCCTTCGTCAGCACCAGCTGTCATGCTCCAAATGTCCGTCACTTTGAGCTATCAATGTGAACTGCACTTCTTTTAACTTATTTCACCTTTTAATCAACCATTTTAACTATTTATTACTTTTAGATAACTTTTTCCAGCCATCTATTGGTTAACTTTTATCTAAAACTCTCCATCCATTACATTGTACCTGACTATTTTAACTGTTTATTCGTTTATTAAAAACTTATTGTTTTACCTGTTTAACTATCATTTAATCTAGTCTATTTATCAGTTAGTCTTTAGCTATTAATTTACCTTTATCCCTTTCTTTTAGTTAACTATGCCAAATATTTATCCTCTCTTATCTAAATATTTAAACCAGTTAGTCATTACTTTTAGTTATTTATATTTTTTATTATTCTTTTATTATTCTATATTAACTAATTTTAATGTTAAAACTGACTCAGGTCGGTGGGAGTGTTTGCCTGTTGTAGCTGGAGGCTTACTGATATTTTGACAATAAATGTACTAAATGGTAGTATCACACCAAACTGAAAATTATATTTTGATTATTATTCTCCTCCTAAGCAAAAATGTACATATACCTTTTAATAATATTTTAATTTATTTTATTTGAGCTCCTCCACACTCAAAAGTCCTAATTCTATAGTGTGATGATTTATTTAATTGTCACCAAGCCACTGCTGTATTGTGACTAATTTATTATTTGTGTTGCATGGTTAATTAGATGACAAAGAACATTTTGCAGCCAGCTGCAGTTCAGGACGATGCTTTTTTTCCTGACCTTTTTTGTGTGTTGTGTTCTTTTAGATGTACCTCTCTGCTAAGCAGAAAGAAGAAGAACGGCGGGCCATTTTGGAGAGACAGGCACACTTGGAGGAAGTGCTGAGGCAGGCAAAAGAGATGGAGGCCAAAGCTAAGTCTGAATCCATCTCAGATCAGGAGATGGTGGACAGCATCTTTGACTTCCTTCCCCCTATGGTCAGCGGGCCTGCAGAATTCGGGGTTCGGTAACTTAAAGTTTTGCACATTCTGCAATCCATTTAGAGTCACTCACTGCATGTCTCTGTCTGTTGTCAGAATTTTGAGGGGAGAAGGATGATCATCGAGGAGATTGACATTGACGAACTCCCCATGGAGGAAGACCTTCCCAAAGAAGACGACGATGACCTGGACGAGTACTCCTTCTCCAAATTTGCCTCCATGTACTTCCAGGGTGCAGCCACACCCACCCACATCCGCCAGAGGCTTCAGCAGCCCCTGCTTTACCATGAAGATGAAGGAGATGTCCTGGTGCTTCTCTTCAACCACTTTAATTCATCATTTCAGTTGTTCCAACATGAGGAGTATCTTGGTTTATTTAATTCATTTACCATGGTGTTTCTGTTATGTTACCACTAGGCCTCGCTGTCAGTGTGGTGGATCATCCTCAGGTTCATGGGAGACCTCCCTGAGCCAAAGAAGCAGGTCCAGGGACCCTCCAGACAGGAACGCCTTCTACCACGAGACCTGATGTCCAGACAGGACAGACATCTCAGCCACATGGTTGGCCTGGATCAGGTAACTATCCTCACAAAGCAAGGAGTTTATGAATTCTGAGTATTGCCTAGTTTTATAGATTAACATTAATTCAGCATAGATTTAAAAGTATCATTTCTGACCGTTCTAGAAGGTGCTAAGGAATAAAAAAGGGAGATCACCTTCCACAGCACCCGAGGAGCCAACACAAAACAGAAAAAGCTCCATTTTCACAGACCTTTTGGCAAGAAACAGAAAAGCACCTGCTGTTCAAGAAAACGGAACCCCAAAATCCACTTCAGGCATAGGGAAAACCTCGGTCATCATGGAGGAGGTGAGGCGTAAGCCTAAAAAATATCTTAATGTTTCTGTGAACTTCTCTCTTCTTCATTTGTTTAACACATTGATGAAAATGTCACGTTTCTTCTTGCAGTCGGATGATCTCACTGAAGTGTCCAAGCCTCGCACACTGCAGACTGTGAAGGAGGACAGTGACCTCATGATTGGAGAAGGACCCACTCTGGACCGGCCGCTGACGTCTCTCGAAAAACTCCACATCATCGTGGGATATGCCATCGTCAGACGTGACCTTAGGTAACAGATTTAAAATTCTAACAAATCTAAGTGGCTTTTTTTTTTTTAATTCTCTACTATTACAATATTTGTCTGTTTTCTGTCCAGGGATGAGATTTACTGTCAGATCTGCAAGCAACTGCAGGATAACAACAATCGTAACAGCTACTTCCGCGGCTGGATCCTGCTGTCCCTCTGTCTGGGCATTTTCCCACCTAGTGAGCGCTTTTTAAGGGTAAGTAACAACAGGTGTTCTGGCTGTTTCATTCTCATAATCAATGTGCTGCATGCTGTGATGTTTTTCTCATCTCTTTTTTTTTTATATATATCGCTTTTCTCGGTAGTACCTGCAAAGTTTCATCCGTTTCGCTCCAGGAGGCTACGCTTCCTACTGTGAAGAAAGGCTGCGACGCACAGGAGTGAACGGAGTGCGAGGGGAGCCTCCTGCCTGGCTGGAGCTGCAGGTACCGAGACTGACATAAGATGCTCCTGCAAATATTTGAAAGTGAATAAAAAGATTCACAGTTTACCCAAATTAGGCCAAAAAAATTGTTGTTTTCTTCCTAGGTATCGAGTGGGGTCTTGCCACAGATAGCTTTGGTTTCAGGTTTTCATAGCACATATTTGTTTGGTACAAAGTAGTTCAATTAACTGTTGACGGTGAGATTTGTAGTTTAGGGTATTCTTTTTGAGGAAAGAAGTGTTGAATTTTGTAATTTTGCGATGCTGTGAGCACAAATCAAAAAATTGTATTGAGGTGGCTGCAGAATATCTTAAAAAATCTGGACAGACTAAACCTAAACTGTCTGTTTAGCTCGATACCACCAGCGGTGATAGCACACGTTTTGTGTAATTTTAGTGAACCGAACCTTTACAGTTTAATCAACATGGTAATTTGTTTTTTCTGTACTGTGATAGGCAACCAAGACCAAAAAGCCCATGATTGTGTCTGTGACGCTGATGGATGGACGCTCTATTAACCTGCCTGTTGACTCAGCATCGACCTCCAAAGAGATCTGCCATCTGCTCTCCAACAAAGTCAAACTCAAAGACACCTTTGGCTTTTCTCTCTATGCCGCCTTGCATGAAAAGGTACGCAGCCACACCCACTTGCTGTATATGCTTCTATAGTACAGTTGGTAATGACTAGATCTTATTAGATCATATTTCTCATTCTTTATCATTTCTTTATAATAGATTCAAACACTTTCAGCCTTTGAGAAAGGAAACTCAAAAATGTCCCAAAATTAAACATTATATTATGCTGAAAAAAAAGATAATATATTTGATCTCAGGTACAGTTTTGCAAAACCACACTACGCACCCACAAAGCTCAGTGCAGAGCCAATAAATAAACAATGACATTTTTTAAAAATAAAAACTGACCTGCAAGTTGGAACTTGATTTTTATTTAAACCTTCCAACATGGGGATTTAATGGAAAATTGCATTTCTGAGCTTTTTCTACACACTACTGAAGTGTTCCAAAAGACTGTATGTTTCTACCCTGCCTTATGTTTGTTTTGACATAAGGACCATTTCAGGACTTTCCATTTTTTCCATTTTATAAATAAGTACCAACATTTTGTTTATGGACACAATGTAGACATTGGTGAGGCTTTTCACCAATACAGAGGATGAGCAGAATCGTTTAAACGTAATGATTGTCTGTTTATATTTAGAGTTTGGAAGAGGGGATGTACATTATGTAAGCCTGTCCACTGTCACTGTCAAGCAAATTCATTTTACAACACAGACTTCTTGAAATGATTTGCCTTTTTATTGAGACCTCGCCAAATTGAGATTAATTTTTAAGGGTGTCCAAGGTATGTTGCACACGGGGAAAACTGCCACACTTTGTAAGTGTAAATCTCAGTGACAATCTACTCGCCATCATGCCGATGGAAAGATTGGTGATTGGTGATGTGACAAGCTTCTGGGTAGCAGGTAAACAGGTAAAACTTCAGACGGGGTGCATGCTAACGATTTTAGCTACAGTGGGGATTTCAGCTTTAATAAGAGTGTAAATAACGTGTTTTTTCAAATCACTTTGGGATCTCCGGCTTCAGGAGACTTGGATTACACTGGAAAGGGTAACTGTGGGTGAACTGTTCCTTGAAGAAAAAATCTATTTTGGCATCCTCAAAAGTGGTCTATGCCGGTTGCAGTCATTTTAATACATCTAGATATCCATAATTTCAAATGTTGACCTTTCCTGAAGGTGTGGGCTCTGGGCAGCGGCCGGGAGCACATGATGGACGCCATCTCGCAGTGTGAGCAGGAAGTAAAAAGAAGAGGAGGGCAGGAACAGCACGCTCCCTGGCGTCTCTTCTTCCGCAAGGAGGTCTTCACCCCCTGGCATGACTGCAAAGAGGACAAGATCAGCACGGAGCTCATTTACAAACAGATCATCCATGGTCTGAAGTTTGGAGAGTATCAGTGTGAAAAGGTGGGCATTTACAGGCTGATTATCATGCAAAGTTCCTGCCATATTCTCAGACATAAATACGACATCTTTTTTTTTTTTTCTTAATAAATCTTTCTCAGGAGGACAATTATGTTCAGCTTGCTGCAAAACATTTATACATCCAACATGGCTCAGACAGCAGCCCAGACCATGTGAAGGAAGCTGTTCAGGAATGCATCAACAACTCTCTGCTGGAGACCAAGTCTGAGGCCAAATGGGTGCAAATGGTCAGCACTGCTCATGCTCAGGTCAGTCGCACAAATCAGAAGGCAGAAATAAAAACTCTACAATGGCCTTGAGTAGATCTAACGTTTCTGTTTATTCTTCTTAAACCACACCAGGGTTCATATTTGAGTTCAAGACAAAAGGCAGATTCAGTGAAGGCAGAGATGGTTGACTACGCCCGAGAGAAGTGGCCCATGTTCTTCTCCAGGTTCTTTGAAGTTGTCAAACTGTCAGGTAGGTGTCTTTCTTTAGGTGTAGCTTTCTTTTATATAATAATAATATAATATTTAGCTGCACTCGCAGCCTTTTAGTCCAGGGTGACTGTAAGGATTCACACACAAAGTGCAAGCAACTCTTACCTGCTGGACAGCGATATATCTCATAATTCCCCATCCATGAGTCATGATTAATTGGGTTTGTTCCTTCCATGTCTTTTAGGTCCTCCACTGCCAAAGAGCAAGTTCATTGTGGCCATAAACTGGACGGGAATCACCTTCCTGGATGAGAGAGAGAAGAGGCTGCTGGAGCTCTCCTTCCCTGAAGTCACCGGAGTCAACACCGTCAGGTACAGACAGAATCAGAGGCGGAGGAAGCCAGTTTACAATGAGGAAGAGTCAAGTTTACTAAAACAGGCTGATGTGTGTGTTGTGAATCTCCTCTGATGATCACCCAGGGATGGTAAAGGCCAGGCAGTGAGCCTGCTGACACTGAAAGGAGACTTCACTCTGAGTGGAGGCACAGCTGAAGACATGGCAGAGCTGGTCACCATGTTCCTCAGCGGACTGACGGAGAGGTCTCGGTACGCTGTGACCCTGAGGGAAGCCGACAGACGAGGTCAGACTGATTTTTCTTTCTTATACTGTCACAGCTGAACGATCTCTTTTAGAGTCGTTTATGCTAATTGCTCTCTGAGTTGTCTTCCATTCCTCTACAGATGACCCCACATTCCTCAGCTTCAAGAAAGGAGAGCTCATTATGATAATCAAAGATGATGAGTTTTCTCAGCAACGTGGCTGGATAAAGGGAGAAAATGAGCGCACAAGACAAGTAGGAGCGGCCCCCACTGATGCCATCTTTATCCTGCCAACACTCGGCAAACCGACCAACGAGGTCATGGTATGGAGATGTCGGTGACGTATCCTTCTCAGATGAGTTGTCATGGCCTGAATGCGTGGAGTGTTAAACGTATTGCATGTTTGTTTATTTCAGAGCCTACTCAACTTGTCTCCGAACCAGAGGAAAAACATCATAGAGGCAAACCAGAAAGAAACGGGAACGGTGGAGAGATTAGCTCCTGCCACACTGAAAGAATTCTCCCTGGAGTACTTCAGGTATTAGGAACTGTCCTCTTTCTGTCTCCATTCCAAACATTTTTTCACCAGTTGAACAGCAGGAAAACACCCACTGGAACAGCACTGACAGCAGGAATACCCATCTTTTCTTTCCTTGATGCTACAGGCAGCCCACTAAGGATGTGAACCGTCAGGTGATGTCCAGGAACGCTGCTCCTGAGAGGCTGTGGGCCAACTCCAGAGAGCCAATCAGACAGCCCCTCCTCAAGAAACTGGTGGGCAACCCAGACCTCAGCCACAAAGCATGTCTGGCCTTCACTGATATCCTCCAGAGTTGCACCAAAAAAATGCACATGGTGAAATGTACCAGAGGTTGCATGAGCAACTGTATTTTATGTATGCAATATGTATTTTAAATTTGGGGTGAACCTTTAATCTAACAAAGTATCTACATTGTATTTAAACTACAATGGCTGACCATCTGGCTTGAAAGGCAGGTTTTTCTGAAGCCATGGCCAGAGCAGTCATCAGGTGGGTCAGTAAGTGGTGTCTTGTAAGGTTTGGTCCACAACGTCCCAGAACCACCTCCGTCTGTACCTGCACATAAACACTCTGCTAGCATCGCACTTTGAGACTCGTGCTTCCCATGTAAGCAAAGACCTCTCCATAGCCAATATAGCCAACATCACCAAATACGTTAGCCAGTGACAAGACTTGTACGGGCATGAACCCGTCAAAGACATACATGTAGCTTTGACATACTGTAGCTAAGTAAACTGATTAATAAAGCCAAGATAACCAGCTAAGCTAACTAATATGCTAAGCTAACAAGCGTGTTGTCATCAATGGCAGAATACAGCTTAACTCACCTAACTATTCAAACAAGTCTCCTTCTCCTATAGCATGACCAGCCAACAACGTCAGTCCAAGCTTTCCTGTATCACAGTTTATGAGCCCACGATGGTTTTTCCTCCTTGACTGTTGTGCACCGATCCTGAAATATATGGGAGATTACCCCACCAAGCAGATGCAGAGTCCCCTCGAGCTCACTGACCAGATCTTCGGGCCCGCCACTAAGTATGAGGTGCTCAGGGATGAGATCTATTGCCAGATCATGAAGCAGATGACCAGCAATAACAACCGGTACGGTGAAGTTATTCTCTCAGAGTAAAAGCTGACTATGGACTTGTTCAAGAGCATTTAAAATTTATATGTTTTCTTTGTATATGCACTCATCTGTTTGACAGAGGAAAGAGTGTTTGCCAACGATTGATGTTGTTCATGATACAGTATAGGTACAGAGGTACAGGCTTATTCTGCTACTGTAATGATACATTGTTATTCTAGAAAATAAAGAACTGCAACAACAAGTCGATGTACAGGAAACAATTTAGATTATCAATTATTAGCATCTTATCTTTAAAAAAATGCCAATATTCTCTGGTTCCAGCTTCTCCCATAAGACAATTGTCTGCTTTTCTCTGTTTATATCACTAAAAACTCAAAGTACACATCAAATCAAATTTTCCCCAAAGATGGTTTTAGGTAGTTCTTGTCATTCTGATGTATGTTTAAGTGTTCATGTTTCTTATAAGTTTAGTTTTAATGAGTTATTTGATGCTATGAAAACGTCATTATTGACAGCTGAGCCCTGCTTGCGATTGAGTTGGGCGTGTGTATAGGCAGCTCAAATGGTTAATTGGTTATTCAAGAATAAATTTGATGAATAAATGATTTGTGAAAATAATTTTTAGGTTGCAGCCCTAACAGATTTTTAATAAAGAAAGCTAAAGCTAGCTTGATTAAGCTAAATCAAAGCCTCACTGGGGAATTAAAGTAGCGATAACTTTTATTGTCTTGTGTATTTTGCTTTATTTAGACATTAGGAAGCACAAACAGTAAAAACAGTTTAAAAAAAAAAAACCCTGACCCTCATTCATCATATTCACCATATACTCTATGGTGTCATACATATATTTTGGTCTGTTGCCTTGTCAACCAGGTTCAGCGTGGAGCAGGGCTGGCAGCTGCTGTGGCTCTGCTGTGGCCTGTTTCCTCCTAGCCAGGCCCTTGTGAGGCACGCACAGCGCTTCCTGGAGTCGCGCCGGAGAGAGCACATCGCCTCAGATTGTCTGCAGCGGCTGCAGAGCTCACTGAGGTATTTTACGTCACCGGCGCACAGCACCATGTTCCCCCTGTGCTTTAAAGAAGGGTGTTTGAGGTGAAGAGCGTGTGATGGTGGCTCCTGCTCCTCCACATGATAAGTTATAGAGCAGCTAATGTTTGACTGTAGAAAAGTACAAGGCAGTTGCAACACTTCACCTCTGGTTAGCAGCCACTTCAACACAATATGATGCCACGTGTGTTGTTAGAAAAGGAAATGTCAAACTTTGGTCTCATGAGTCATGAGGTAAAGGCTCTCTAAAAACAGAACTAATATAACTGACCTATATGGACTTCTTATTCTAAATTTGTTGAGGAAAAGTTGTTGCTGTTTAAGTCAGAACTTGCTTTCAGCGATGCTCCCATAGAACTCTTTAAATATGTCTTGCATCACCTTCACAGTGACTTGACCTCATGTCTGCATTTGCATGGCCTCCTCTATAAATACAACTGATTTACATTCACAATGACAGCAGGCTACAAGTCATTGTTTTTGCACACAGTTGGTGCATGGTGTTGCATTCTGGTTTAGCATTTTAGTCATTGAGTGTATGCCCTTTTCTTTTCTGCCCTGAATCTGTGTCAAAATGATGAATTAAAAAAAAAAAAGTATTTGCTTTCTTTGTGTAGGATGGAGCCCAGGAAGCTCCCACCACATCAGGTTGAGGTAGACGCCATCCAGCTGAACAGCACGCAGATCTTCCACAAAGTCCACTTCCCCAACGACACAGAGGAGGTAAGGAAACAGACCTCAAGTATTTTTAAAGTTACAGAAACAAGCCAGTTAACTTTCCAACAGTAATAGAAGCGATCCATTGATTCTTTTCTCGTCCCTCTTTAGATATTTGAGGTGACGACAAGCACCAGGATCAGGGATCTCATCCAGAACATCGCCAACAAGCTCAGTCTGACCTCGTCAGAAGGCTACAGCATTTTTGTCAAAACGCATGACAAGGTTTACCTGACATCTCTCAATCTTGACCATTAGATTTTGATCTGGATTTTTACAATGTGTGTCATTTCAGAAATTCTCAGCACTCTTTCATGAACCCCCGGTTTGTGATTGTGTTTCTTTCAGGTTCTCAGTTTGAACAACACAGACTATTTCTTTGATAGTTTGAGACAAATAACTGACTGGTCCAAGAAAGCCAAGAGGATCAAAGACGGTAAAAAAAAAAAAATTTTTTTTTTAATTATCTGATTAGACTGTTTTTGATGGGTCTTTGTAATGACCTATAAAAACCTCTTTGGTGTGTGTGTGTGTGTGTGTGTTCTGCAGGTGGCCCAGTCAACGTACCATACATTGTGTTCTTTATGAGGAAGTTGTGGTTCAATGTGATCCCTGGCCGAGACACAGAGGCTGATCGTATCTTCCATTTCCCTCAGGTACATTTGAATGATGCAGCTCAGCCACCATCACAATTTCTAGGCTGTGAACGCCAAACATAATCCTACCTGACATGTCAATAGTATCAACACTACTTCCAGACTGCTCGTTCTGGTTTCATTATGACCAGAATAAATGTTATAGATTAAACATTGTCTCTGACTCTCTGCGACAACTAGCTTTTGCCCAAATTACAGTGACCCTGAAGCTCAAAACACAACAACATTTGAGAAAACACAACGATATTTCACAAGACACAGTATTTCAGAAAAAATACATTTCATAAAACACAATGGCATTTCATAAAACAGGGCAACTTCTCACAAAACACATTTTCACAATACACAACAACATTTTCATTGTAGCTCATGACATTGAACTGTGTCCAGGGACAATTACAAACAAGAATTTTAATCCCACCTTTTCCGTAATGTTGGGTTTTTTTTGTGAAATGTCCTGCTTTGACCCTCAAGGCCACTGTACAAACCTGTTGGGAATTCAATTCCCGCAATAGCAGACTTTACAAAATATCTTTCTGTCTTCCAGGAGCTACCAAAGTACCTGAGAGGCTACCATGTTTGCACCAAAGAGGAAATGGTCAACATTGCAGCTCTGCTCTTCAGGATAAAGGTCAGCAATGACAAGAGCCAGTTTGTCATGATTCCCAAGATGCTGAAGGAGCTGGTGCCTGTGGATCAACTGAAGGCCATGTCTGAAAATGAGTGGAAGAAGGTATGAAGGGCTTTCTTTTATCTCATTTCATCATAAGAGTCATTTTACTGTTGTATAGCTTAAAGGAAAAGGATGGTGTTGCTAGTTTTTCTTATTTCTTGTCAACACATCTGGTGAAAAGATCCAAACCAACAAAGGTCAATACTATATCTATACAGCCACACTAGCAAGGTGAGGCGGTACATAGCCTTAGGGACAATCCCGAGTCCAAAACAATTGGTATGCTGTGTAAAACGTAAATAAACCATCAAATAGACAAAAGTTTTACGAAGTGTTCCCGAGCCCATGTAGAAATATCCTTTATACAATCATGTGACAAAGTGGTGAACCTCTCCCCATCCTTGCTTGTGAAGGACTGAGCCTTTCATACCCAATCGTGACACTGTCGTCTGTTACCGATTCACCTCTTTACCTGTGGAATGTTCCAATCAGGTGTTTTTGAGCATTCCACAACTTTCCCAGTCCTTTTGTTGCCCCTTTCCCAACTAGTTTGAAACGTGTTGCTGGCATCAAATTCAGAATAAGCACATATTTACAAAGAATTGATGAAGTAAAACATTCCATATTATATATATGCAAAAAAAAAAAAAAATTGGCAAATGATCACATTCTGTTTTAATTATGTTTTATACAACATTCCAACTCTTTTGGAATTAAGGTTGTAGTTTTTGTATAACAAAGGAGCTCTTTCGCACAGATGAATAAAAATACAGTATTTTAGGCTTTTGATGCACAGTAACTTGTTAGAATAATCAATTTATTATTTGCTGTAGTCTTTTCATGGGTTTTGCTGCCAATAATAAAAAATTATAGAATAGAGTCAGCCTTATCCTTTACGTTGCCCATAGGAACAATATCACCATTATGCCATTCTTGTGATGCCTATCTCAGTTCTCTAAAAAAAATTGCCTGAAGGCTGTGGGGGCATTGGAAAATCATTAACCTCATGTGCAAATACTTCTACGGAACAAGACTGTTGTATATACTGTATATATGTATATATATTTGTAATTTTCAGATTATTGTCGCCTCTTATAACAAACAAGCTGGTATGACTGTTGAAGAAGCTAAGGTGGCCTTTCTGAAGGTGGTTTACCGCTGGCCAACGTTCGGCTGTGCGTTCTTTGAAGTGAAGGTAAGGGTGGCAGCGCATGCTTCACAAACGCTGCTTTATCTTGCCATCTATAGTCCATTTGGTTGGGTGGGTGGCTTTTTTTTCCAATCTGATGTAGTCATGACTACAGTGAGGAAAGTTTTCTCATTTGCCTTGATAACTTTCTTTTCAGCAAACGTCAGAACCAAGTTTTCCAGATATTGTTCGAATAGCCATCAGCAAGCAAGGACTCACCATCATCCACCCTAAAACCAAGGTGAAAAAAGAAAATCGTCATTAACAGCATTTCCTTTTATATCCTCCTCCTATTTTTTTAAATTCACAGTTGTTTTGCCTTGTAAAGGATGTGCTGGCAAATCACCCATTCAACCGCATCGCAAACTGGTGCAGTGGAAGCACCTACTTTCACATGACTATTGGCAACTTAGTCAAGGGCAGCAAATTCCTGTGTGAGACATCACTGGTAGGTCTATCATTAGGCGCATGAGCTTTAACGTGAGTCAGTCTGTGAAAGTCTGTCCTTCTCATTTCCCTTCTTTATCTCTGTGTCTTCTTTTAAAAAGGGCTACAAGATGGATGATCTTATAACCTCCTACGTCAACATGTACCTCAGAGAGAGGAGGGCACTGCAAACCAGGAACCAGCGCTTCAACATGTGAGCCTCAGTAGCACGAGTGTGACGCAAGTGCTGCCTGTAGCTGCAAACACACTCACCGTGTTGTTCACACACAGGCGGCAGAGAGAAGTTTTTGAAAGTGCAATCGACTTTATTTGTGCTCTGTGAGGGAAAAAAAACAAAAAACACATTGATTTATTGCATTAAAAGAAAGTTGTTGTGGATTTCTCACATTTTATTTAAAGCTGGTGTTTCTTTGGCATGTATACAAGTAACATGGTCCTAAGTGAACAACTCATGTTCTAAGTAAAACTAATACTGTGCATTTCCTTTTTCGAGCCTTTAATTTATGGAAAGAAAACAATCTTGTGAATAAATTATGGTTTCCCTAAATGCTTCTTCCTCTTTATAAATACCAGTTTATGGTATTTTAGTTTAAACGCAAACACAAATTTACAAATACGACCCAACTTCAATAAATGCCAGTATTCTGCATATTCCAAATCTATTAAATGTAATACCATTTTCTTGAATGACGTAAATGTCTTACAATAGTGACATTTTGTTGCATTAATTTACAAATTGTCCAGTCTGTGTGCAAGATTGTGTTACGTTTGTGTGTAGAGTTTTTGAGACTCTTTTTACACCTCTGATGCAAAAAAAAATGCATTCAGGTGAGAAACTCGCTTGTCTGGCCATTCGCATGGAATTTCCATTTTTGGAAAAGGCTTTCATCCACATCTGGTGAACAAAATGACACAAACCCTTTTAGATATGCACAGGGAGCATTGGTTTATATATTTATTCAAGTTCAGTGGTATTTGCTTGTTTGAGAAAATAAGATAATAAATCGTCATACACATTTGTGATCCTTGTTTTTATTTATGGATTATGAAATACAAATTTGTCACTACTATTGACACTACATGGAGTTTTAACAGAAGTTGTGTTTGTGGTGTTTGTCTATCCCTTAGGCCTAAAATGCATGGACGCATTTTCTTTCTATTTTTTTTTTTATTTATTTAAATTATAAAGAAATTTGCTAGCATGCAACCAAAATCCTTTGTTTGGGTTAGCACATTGCTACGCTTTTGTGTGCGTTGTCGCCACCAACTGTAGATGACTGGAACAGGGTGAAGTCAGAGACAAGAAAAGATCATCACTAAAATGATTGTGTGCATGTTTGTATGTTTGCACAATACCAACAAAATGGGAATAAACTCGCCAAACATTGCTCCTTAGTGCTAATAGTGGTCAAAAACTCCACAGAGTGCCTTTAAATAAACCTTCAGCAAATATTGTAAGTGCTATATAGATTTTTTTTATGGCCCAAATTGTCAAATATAACATTTTCCCAGTGGAGGCCTGTTGGTGAGTGTAACTGTTCAAAATGTTGAGTGTCTTATTTTCCATCAAAAACTCTTTGAGCAGCCGGGAGCTGCTCCTCCACAGCACTAAGAGGAATGATAAATGTATGATAGTAAGCACTTAGACGAGACAATGTTTTCGCTTCAGGGTGCCGAGACGCGCAACAGACAGAGCCGAACAAAAGCGGGGGTCGTCCCAATTAGCAGTTGGCAGTAGATTAACAGGGTAGTGATGTCAAAGCTTCTCCGCAGCCCTGCACAGATAGTGGCTTCATTCAAGTCTACAGAATGCCATTTGCATATCGATGAAACAGAGGGGAGAAAGGGCCGATGTGTCTGACACACAGCTGTGATCCCCTTGTATGAAAGAAATATTATCCCCCTCAACCAGTAGGACCTCTCTCCACATCTGTCCGATGGCTATGTGACTGATTATTTTGAGCATTCCAATTCAGGATACCCCCAGGAGGCAAGAGACCAACAAGGGCCTCTGTTTCCTTCAAGCGACCCCCTCCCCACTCTTGTTTTTCACTTGCTCTCCTATAGGGAATGGGGCCCTCTATAGAACTTAACAGACCATTTACAAAAGATCATCTCAGTGACTTCAGTCATAAACTTCTCAATTAACAACACAGTCCATCTTCTATCTATCAGTGGGAGGGTGGGAGTTCATGCTAAAGGCACTCGGTGCACCACTAGGCCTGGTTTCCATGGAGTCATACCCGACAACTCATTGCGACTGAGGCATGCCATTCTTCTCCCCGCTGCTAAAATGTGCTGCTTATTCTGACTCAGGCTATTGTGGAGCGCACAAGTGGCTCTCTGAGGAGAAGGGGATGGAGAAAGAAAGGGTGGGGTCAAGGTTCAAACGAAAGCCTCCCATCGGGACTCCCTTTCTGTTATCAAATTTGTCGAGACACAAAAAGAGCAACAGTCTCATTCCCAAGGACATCTTGAGGGAGAGAAAAGGGGGTTACAGGACAGCATTCTTTGTGTCAGAGCTTCAGTTCTGCCACAGCTCAGCGCTTGAACTCCCGCTCTTCACTTCGCTCCACTCTCCTCCACTCTGTGTCAGCAGCTGAATTGTTTCTTAAGCAGCCAACCTTTTCTTTAAGAGGTCCACTCTCGGAGAAGCTCTAAAGCTCAGGTAAGTCTCTTTATTTTACATCAGATTTTCATGAAGCAATAGAGATGTATTTAACTTTTGTTTCTAGAACTTCATTAAAAGTCTGGCTCCTATTCTATCTTGATTGTATATACACTGTATTTATAAATGGTTGCAGTAAAACAATGAATCTGTGACACTAAAACTTCAAACTTCCCTGGACATCAGTAATTACCCTGTAAATGTGTCGCTTTAACAACCTGTCATCTCCTTTTTAAGACTGGAAGGTTGAATCTCAAGTGTACTCACATTTAATCCAATAACTGACCCCCCCCCCCCCCCCCCTGGGTTGTACCGTCTGTGACGAGTTTTAACAATGGCAGATTGTACACGTTACAGCTGTCACAGTTTTGTTGCAACAAATTGTCACTGACTAATCTCTGAAAAAGGACCAATGCCAGCGTGCTCGGTCTCCTGTCAGTCAACACTCTTCAACAAATCTGCTTTCCCAGATCATTGTGATGAAGGCATATTTCAGGATTGCCTCTCTTTAGGATTATCCCTCTGGGATCTGCATTTACGGAGGCTTTTCCATTCAGCTGTGCTGCACCCAGTTTGTTATCCCTGCTGGGACTGCAACCCCTTTCTTTGGGGTCCATGAATGCGCCGAGTCTGAGCCTTAGCTGAGAAATGCCCTTCGTTGTGGGTCTCAGAGCTCCAGTCAGAGCAGGAGCACAGCGCACGCTGACAAGAGCCAAGCTGCTACATCTGGCTGGTTCCTAATGGGCCAAAAGTCTGGACAGTAAGCTGGTGAAACGGAGATTTAGCGACTTAGAGACAATCCCTTTCCCTTTGTGTTAGGGAGCCTTGCAATGGTGCAACGTTATTTAATCACATTTCACTCTTTGATGAGCTGTTAGCGTTGTATATTTGGAAAGCTCCCTTTGGCTAGAAACATCTGTGGGATGACAAGTTCATCCCGGCTACACATGTTATTATATTGTTCTTGGATCCTCCACAAATCTTAAGAGAAGTATCATCTGAGATTAATTGCCATTCACGCCCAGTCATGTTTGTGTAGATGTTCAGCTAAAGCAGAAAAGGAGGAGATGAAAACAAAATAGAAGGAGTGGACAGTTGTAGCATGCCAGAGTTGCCGGGGGGATGTAGGAGTGGGTGGTCATTTGGGTGTGTCTAGATATTTTTATAAGATTGGGAAAACAAATGTCCAATCCTGTGAGGAATGCTTGTAATTATATTGGCCAATTTTATACTTTTAATTAAGTTTATACTCAACTAGAGTGATTGCAAATTTGCAGATAAAGATATCCTATTTAAAAAATGAAGTCTTTGTACTTGGATTTTATGTCTCACACATGTAGATGTAATAATAGCTGAAATAGATTGACATTTTGGGAAATGCAAAATAACAAACAGAGATGTGTGCCTGTCTCTTCAATATGAAGCTGGAGCCAGTTTAGGTTAACTTAACTTTTACAGCTTAACATTAACAGCTAGCCTAGCTCTGGCCAAAGGTAATAAAATCCACCTGCTGGCACGTAGAACCACAACTTGTCATTTATATACTATATTAAAAACAAGATCAAATCTGTTAATTAGCTAGTTTTACAGGTATTGCAAGGCGGATGCTTTTGTTTCCCGTCTCAGCTAACTAGCTGCTGGCTCTAGCTTGATTATTTAGCATATGAAAATTCATGTTGAATATCACAGTACAACATTACATATATAGAAGCTGATGCATGTTTACTGTACTGTATTGTCTTACACAGACATTCCCATGTTTACCTTGAAGAGCTAAAGTTTCAGGTGATACCTCTTCTTAAATCCCCCTGAGAGTTTGCCATTCAGCCTAGATGAAAGAATTCTTGCTGACCAATGAGATTATGAGGCCAGATAAGCTGAAAAAGGGGGAGAAGAGTAGACTTCCTGTGTGTGCGGAGGAAGTCTAATACTTGTTGCGGTCAGAATGAAGTAATTATCTGCTCTGCGGGCATGTGCACATTAGCCAGGGACACTGACATCTATTGTTACCTTGTGAGACTGTCACTGAGACAAACACTGTCCCTGCCTGTCAGTGTGTGTGTGTGTGTGTGGCCAGGGGTTGGGCTGGTATGGCTTCCTGTCACTGTGCTAGGTTGCTGTCTGCATACTAACAATGAGCTGTTCTTGAAAAACAACTTGTTTGGAAAAGTCATGACTCAAATTCAGACATGTGGGAGCAGTTATTTTATTGAGAAAAAAAGAAAAAGAATCATCCCAAACAGGAGAAATGTTTCTGTACCTGAAATTTGCTTTTTGGATACATTTCTAACAACGTCTCTGTCTCCTTAGCCAACATAATGGAGTCTGCTACAATGGAGCTGCCGTTGCTATCCAATCAGTCATCAGAGAGCTGTGCGGCAGTGGACACAACAGCTGAGAACACCCTGTTTGGATGCTTCTACATCCTGGTTTTCTTTCTGGCGCTGAACGGTAACAGCCTGGCTCTCTGGATCTTCTCTCACCAGCGTGGCTCTTCCTCTCCCGCTAACATCTTCTTGATTCACCTGGCTGTGGCAGACTTATCGTACGTGATCATCCTCCCACTGAGGGCCACCTACCACCTCACCGGAGGCCACTGGCCCTTTGGTGAGGTGCCCTGCCGATTGGCGGGCTTTTTGTTTTATGTTAACATGTACGCCAGCCTGTACTTCCTGGCCTGTGTGGCAGGGGATCGGTACCTGGCTGTGGTTCACGCTGTGAGGTCACTGAAGGTTCGTCGTGCTCGCTACGCTCACATCATCAGCTTCTCTCTGTGGGCCCTGGTTACTGTGTCCATGGCACCACTCCTAGTCACCCACCAGACTGCAGAGGTGGATGGCGTGACAGTGTGTTTGCAGCTGTACAGAGAGAAGGCCTCGCGCAATGCACTGATCTCACTGGCTGTGGCCTTCACCCCGCCTTTCCTCGCCACCTTGTCCTGTTACCTGCTCATCATTCACAGCCTGCATCGGGGCTCCAGGTTAGAGCCGGCCCTCAAGCTGAAGGCCCTGCGCACCATCGGTCTGGTCATGCTCATTTATGTAGTCTGTTTCCTGCCCTATCATGTGAGCAGGGCCACTTTCATCCTGGGCTACAGCCATCCTGATGTCTCCTGCCAGACACGCAGAGGCCTGAGCTTTGCTAACCGCCTCACCTCCTCCCTCACCTGCCTGAACGGTGCTATGGACCCGCTGATCTACCTGTTCGGGGCGGAGAAGTTCCGTGGCACTGTAATGCGATTGTTTTGCAAAGATAAGGCAAGGGTGTCAGGAGCCACCAGCGGAGAATTAAAGGGGACACACGAGAGCTCTGTCAGTGCCAAGTCTGAGTTTTGAGGGAGAAAAATTTGATCTGGAGCACTGTTTGATAGAGATGCATTTCACAACACACAGAAACATTGATCTATCAATTGACTGCTTTGCCTCATTCCACACTATGGTTAATGTGCCACTGTAGCCCCCTTATCTTGAATTTACAGCCCAGTGTGTGTTCCACACATAGGCAGAATACGACTGGAACCAGCCCGTGGACCATCTCAATATGGCCCACAACAAAAAAATCAAAAAAAGGCAGCATTATGTTAATTTATCTCAAGGCGAATGACGAGCCTGTATCGTTACTTAACCTGATTCCAACAGAGGGCGCTGTCTACATTAAGTTGAGTCTCGCACCTCAAGTGACAAGTTACGTTAGTGGCTGTGAAGACAGGGACATGAGTAAGGATGAATTCTGAGTGAACAAGTGTCGGTTCAAAGGCAGTATGTTTGATATGTCAAGAGATTATCGCAGTGTTCAGGCATGCTAACTTCGCCACGAACTTGTCGTTGTTGGTAAGAGAAGAAAAAGCCCCGAAACTGTGTTCCATCTTAATTGCTGCAGGCAGATTATTTTTTACAAAGCAGTCGGCCGTCCAACAATCTGCAACCAAAATAGTTGCATGCTGTCATACAAGGTCGTGAAACAGAGCAAGCCTTTATCTGATGGGGATTTTCTAAAAGACTGTATGGCAGAGACAGCTAGCATACTGTGCCCAGACATGAAAGGTCCGTTTCAAAACGTTCCAATTTGCTATAATAAACAGCCCAATGTGTGGCCCTTTGCTTACTTTATCTAAGTCTGTATGGCAAAAAATGTTGCCCACACTTGCCCTATTCACTGAACCCTCACAGACTTTAACTGACATCACAGATACTGTATGAGGATCTTTCCAGGGGCATTCTGTGTCCAATAAAGTGTGAGGCTCATATCCCATATGTAATGTAATGAATTGAAACAAATATTTTAATCTGTTTAAATGCAAAATGGTACTTTTTGGTCACTGTCATACCATCAAAAGACAAAGAAGTAGTGCCTGTTAGTGAAACGTGTGTTTATACTTTGGGGGAAAAAAATCCTTCCTGCCATCTCCTTCCATGTTTTGCTTATATTTCCTTTTTCAGGCTTCCGAAATTCCACTGCCATCACCATTGATTTTGTGTCACAAGCTTCCTGCTGATGTGGGAAATGATTTGTGTGTCAAACACCAAATAATCAAATATGTACATAGTCAACTTATAATGAACCTTTACTCATTAGTTAGCTTCTGATGTAATTTTTTTTTGATCTAAGGTTTTTGTAGCTATGCTAGCAGCGTTTCTCAGGTTGCTCTATTGGTCTTGGTCTTTATGTTCCCCTACAAAACTAATAACATTCCCATAATCCTCGGCTGTGCTTTCGTTGTAGCACTAATTAGAAAATGTTATCATGCCGACCACTAACTGTAAAATAAAACATGAGAGCTCCCAAAAAGTGAAGCCAAAACATCTTGATCGCCCCCTGGTGGCCAGTTGCAAGTAGCTATAGGTCATAAACCCCACCCACTCCATGTTAGCTGATGGGAAATGTGCCATACTGAAAACTTTAAGTGCATGTCAAACTAATTTTTCCCGAAGATGGTTTTTATAATTTTAGGTAGTTCATATCACACTGTTGGGACGCAAGGTGACAACTAATCGATTAAATTTGGCTATCAGAAATAATTAATAATTATCAAAAATAATTATTAATTATATTAATGAATAGGATCTAATT
>JBBPCS010000375.1:1181655-1203727 GCA_037974645.1 Hollardia meadi
AGAACAAAAGACCATGCGGTCTCACAAAGTTCAGTTTGATTCACACCATAAAATACCTTCAGTTATGGATCCCAACAACACGGATGTGTGTTCAAGTGTTCACTTTTCTGATTATTTTGGTTTTAACTAGTTATTTGATGCTATAAAAAGGCGGTCAAACGTCATGATTGACAGCTGAGTCCTGCTCACGATTGAGTCGGGTTGGTGTATCGGCGGAAACTCGCTACCGCTGCTCCACCGACCGATCACTATCGCGCAGACTCTGGCTCCAAATGACATCACAAGCGCACTTTGGCAGCGCTCGTATCCGGGATATTTTGTCTTAATTATTGTACAGTGGGAGGAAGTTGACGCGCATCGTCCATCTTTATACATCAGTGATGCCAACCCAGGCTAAGAAAGTGAACATGGTACACGCACTTGCTAAACATCAGCATGTTAGCATTCTTGTAGTGAAGCATGTTAGCGTGCTGATGTTAGCATTAAGCTAAAAGCACCACCAGCCTTGCAGAGGTGCTAGCATGACTGTAGACTCCTGTTTTTAATATAAGGCGTATTTTGAAATTTTGCATGACTTCATGCCATTTCCCTTTTTTAAACTGCTGAAAGACAGCAATACCATGTTTACTTCGCTTGTGCTAGACAAATCTTCATTGTATATATTCATTATTATCCAGCTCCCGAGCTCTGCTATGCTATGCATGTATATTTTGTTGCATATATTTCTATGATATTGCACTATTGGGTGGCAAACTATGAATTCTGTTTTACTGTGTTCATCTGAAAAAAAGTGATGTTTGAGAGAGACAGACATGATCCACACTGTAAGATGTGAATTTTTAAATGTTTGTGACTCAAGCTGTAAATAATAAACTTGTAAATGTTATTAAAAGTCACTCTTCAGGGGAAATGTTATTTCTTGTCCCACCAGCTTAATTATATGTTAACAACAGACTCACATTTCATTCATTCTTTCTTTTTTCTATCAGTAACACCTGCTTTTTAAGTGCTGTTATACACAAGTGTGGCTTAACTCAGCATTTCAGTAGCTGTCACTTGATTTCACGTCCTCTGTGACATGAGGTGATGTGTCTTGTCTATACTGTCACTGCACGTCTGAGGCTTCGACGTACTCTCTGTGAAAGTGGGAAACCTATTTCAAGTGCAGGACGGAAACCTCCGCAGTCACTGTGTAGTTCTCTTTTTGAATCATGTGACCCATGTTGTGGTTTGTGAGCAGCTTATTTTCCTCCTCTTCTTTTTGCAAGACTTCCTGTCCATCACATGAGCATGGCAACTCATTCTAAACTTATATTTCCTGAATAGGCTGTATTTTAGAAAACACCTAGTTTTCCTGATTCATATTAGACCATTAGCGACCAGACTCAAGCCAGGTCATGATTTGAGCCTTAAAAATGCATCTGGGAATCCAATTAGGCTTCTTACACTTTGAATTTATTCCTTAGCAATGTCATCAGTAAATTGTTTTACTATAACAAGTAAGAATCATCATGTTTGCCTTTTCTGTTACTTCCCTTTTTCACTCCTTCCAGTTTTTTAGAAATGGCGTCACAATCTCCTGGACAGTTCACATTAACATGCAGACATTTTTGAATGAAATGTCGAACGAAACTAAAGATGGAATGCTGGTTAATCATTTAAGTAATGTGATGAAGATTTCTACTCATCAAGGAAAAGTCTGTATTTCCATTTACAGCTCTGTGGATCTGTCATATAACAGGCAGAGCGGAGACACTATAGTGCCCTCCTCTCTTAACTTCTCAAATGAGGAAGTCCAGAGCCGAGGTGGTAGCAGCCTCCCTTTACAGCTTGTGGAGGCAGGAGATGAACAAGTGAAACAGGATTTTAAAGTACGCACCATGAAAAGATGAAAATAGCCAGAAAGAAAAACTGAGTCTACTTTGGTTTGCTGGAATATAGTTTGAGAGCAGATGCAAAACTCTTGAGCTCAGATTCTTGGATCACAAACAGGATGCCAAGTTATCAACCTTGGTGTCACGGCAATATAACTCGATCCAAAGCTGAGGATCTACTTTCCAAAGCAGCAAGAGATGGAAGCTTCCTTATCCGAGGCAGTGAGTCCATACAGGGAGCGTATGCCCTCTGTGTTTTGTAAGTACACATTACTTGCTGCTTGCACAGGTAGTTTATTTAGATGCAGTTTCATAAAGTGGACACTGTTTCTTGTTCCTTGTTCAAAAAAACCTTCATAGCATGTAATATGAGTTGTGTCTGAGCCTACTTAATGGAGGAAAATCAGATGTTTTTGCATCATGGCATATAGTTTGAGAAAGAAATATTCTAAAAATCATCATTTGGCCATAATTAATATAACATGTTTAAAAGTTAAAAATTTCCCCTGCTGTATTGAAATGTATCATATTACATTTTTTTCACACATACGCATTGCAGTGCAAGACTAGTTCCCCTTTATTTGCATACTGTACACACACACACACACACAAAGCAACACCCTTTGCCCTCTGCAACATCTATCACTTTTCATGGGCTAACATTTACCAGTGAACACACTGCAAACACCACCCAGCATGTTTCTTTACCCTACATACATGCTGTACTCCAGTGACAGACATTTGCATTTATGTATTTTAACTACAGATACCAGAACTGTGTGTACACATACAGAATCCTGCCAAATGAGGATAAGAAGTTCTCTGTGCAGGTGGGTTGTTTGTTTGTTTTTGGATGCAAAGCAGATTAATTATTATGGTTGTAGAATTATTAGTGTTAAGTATTTACTGCAGATGTAGAGATAAAGAGCTAAACTGCTGGTACACAGCAACTTTCAATGCTGCACCTGTTCTAGCCAAATTTAAAACATGCTGTATTAGGCATATATTTGGGGATTCAAGGGAAACAAGAACAAATAGTCATGGATTTGGGAAGGGGCCCATAGAGAATAATTATTATTCTGTTCAATGGCTTGTAGCAACAACATGCTACTGGCATTGCTCTAGGAAATGGCAATGTCAGTTAGTTGCCTGCTCAGTCAGTCAGTCACACACTTTGGTCCAGACTGAAATAACTCAACAATTAACAAAAAGGATTGTCATGAAAATTTCTACAGACATTCGTGGTCCCCAGAATATTACTGACTAAAAACTTCTACCATCCCCATCAGCCTCAGCTGTACTTTGCGATCAGTGCTAATTAGTAAATGTTAGCATGCTAATGCTCTAAGTTAAAATGGGGAACATTATAACTGCCTACCATCAACATGTTAACATAGTTATTGTGAGGATTTTAGCCTGCTGGCATTAGCATTTAGCACCACATGACATATCAGTTCTGCTGAGGTCTGAGGAGAATTATGTGTCTGCTGTGATCTGCTCTTCAGGCATCTGAAGGGGTTCCTATTAGGTTCTTCTCTATGCTGCCTGAGCTGGTGGAGGCATATTACAGTCCCAACATGGGTCTGGTCACACATCTGCAGTACCCGGTCCAAAGAGAGGAGGAGGTAGACGAGGAGCCAGGTCAAACAACTTCACTTCATCTCAATAGTGGCTATTAGGCCTGTGTAAAATGCCTGTCAAAGATTTAAAAATCCCTAAACATCCTATATGTCTTCACCCTGCAGAATCGAATAATCTTCCGCCGCAGCTTCCACCCAGGAACTTCGCAGCCAACGATGTGAAAGACAGTGAGCCCAAGTCCTCCGAACAGGCGTGCAAGTCCTTATCAGACACCTACTTGATGAGACTGCAGCATATGGACTTGTCAACGTATGGTCACATTTGCAATATTGCCAGTGATGCAGCACAGCGAATTATAACTGTCCTCAGCCAAATAATCATGCAATCTTTCTGATAATACACAGCATAACGTGTGAACAATGTAATAATTCCTATGATTATGAGCATTGATTTGACATATTGATCCATCAGAGGCAGACCAAGAAATTAACGAAATAAAACATTTTTTATTCAGATATATTCATCTACTCAACCTTAGTAGTCTATCAGACAGGCGGCACCTGTGCAACCTTTCGGCTGCTAACAATCTGACAGTAAACAAGGCAGAGGCATATAGGCACAGCGTACGCCAGCTTCTATGAAAACAATAAAACACAGACTCGTATAGCCCACAGCAGCTGTTCTCAACCAGTGGCCTCAGAGCATCGTCTAGTGGGATTTGTAACTTACAAAGTTATTTCTATTTCTAAAGGTGCTCAAAAATTAGCATGAATAAAAAAAATGCCAAATTAGCAGTTACATTTGAAAATCACCAGACAAAATGTGTTCTGCCACTGCTAGCTAACATCTGCCACAGCTAGCTAACGTTCCCTTGAATGCAGTGGCACAAAATGGTTTTTGAAATGAAAAATTCAATTCAAATTCAATGATTTTCCTGTCATTTAATTGATAAGGTGGTCCTCATAAATTTGTTGACAATCAAATGGGCCTTCAGTTACAAACGTTGAGGACCACTGGTATACAACACATTATGTTCCAACACTCAATCAATAGCAAGAACAGAAACAGAAAAACACGGTAATATTTTAAAGGTAACGGATTACTTATTTGAAAACACAACTAAATAACTGATTAATTGAATTGCAACAGCAAAAAAGTAATCTGGGTCGGTAACTTTGTAGCACATTATCCCCACAGATAATGAGATAAGAGTGTTTGAAGTGATCCTGTGTAACATATCTCCAGAATACCAGAGGAGCATCAAATGGCTATCCAAGAATACTTCAGGACCTCAATCTGCTTGGATGTTGAACAAGTTCAGAATGGTCACCCTAACCTCCCCGGGCTAAAGAAGCTAACAATGGCAATCTGCAAGAATCTATACAGGTATAGTTACCAGTCAACAGAATATATTATATATACTACAATGTATAGGGCTGATTTAACCATGCTCTGACCTTTCTTGTGAGACAGTGAAATTTCCCACATCCTGCCAGCTCTGGAGGTCTTCCACAGAGCGCTGGACCAACAGCTCTCCCCAGGAATTGGGCAAGTTACAAAACAAGTGGGTGGCACTCTTAATCATTTGCAGAATGATCAACCCAAGCAAAAATAGTCCTCATCGTAATACATTATTTACTTTATTTTCAGATGTCTGCCGACTCTGGTCAATCTGTACCATTTAGGCTTGAGCAGTTGACAAAACTGCTGTACTCAATAGAAGATAAGGTAAAGTACGGTGGCTCATTTCACTGACTGACCATAAATTATCTGTGATGTCAGTTGCAGATGACAAAACACTTCTCTGTTTCTTTTTTCAGGCCAAAAGTTCTATGTTTGAGTCTGTTGGATATGAAGGTGGTCACAGGAAATCTCTCATACCGATTGTTACGTTTGAGGTGCTTCTGTTTATCAGTCACAGCATTACAACGTCAGGAAACTTAAATGATCCAAAATGTCTGGAGGTTTCAATGAGTTTCCTCTTTCACTCACAGGTCAAGCAAGAATCTCTGGGTATTTCCACAAAGATGTCCCTGAAAGTGGATGTTGAAAGTGGGAAGCTGTACTTCAAGAAGCAGAAAGACGGGCCTGAAGACAAATACTTTGTACACAACAAAAGTAAGAAATCATATCGTTCTGTAACCTCGTTCTTTTTTATTTTTAGCCATGCTAGTGTTCTATAGCAACGGTCAATCTGTCAGTAGGTCAGTCCACCACTTTGCTCCAGATATCTCAACAATTATTGAATGGATTGCCATGAAATTTGGTTATTCATGATCCCCAGAGGATGAATCCCTCCTCTTGTGCAACATTGGGTTGGCATTTTTGGGGTTTTAGTGAAATTTTTTTACAACCATTGGATGGATTGCCATAAAACTTTCCACATTTCCTCATGATGAGTTATAATTACTTTGGTGAGCCCCAATAATTCATCTAGCGCCATCATCAGGTCACAATTTCTGTATTTTGTGTTCAGTGCTAATCAGTGGGGGTTAGCCTGCTAATACGCTAAACCAAAGTGTTGAACATCGTAAACATTATACATTTTTAACATCTGCATGTTGATTGTCATTGTGTCATTGTGTCATTGTGAGCACGTTAGCATACTAACTGTTAGCATGCTGATGTTCGAGCACCTTCACAGAGGCTGTAAACTATCAACGCTGCTCATTTTAGTGAGAGTACTGTGATTATTTTTCAGTCCTGCAGTTGGTGAAATCCCAGAAAGTGCACATCAAACTTGTCATCGTGGTGGAGACAGAGAAAGAGAAGATTCTGCGTAAAGAGTTTGTGTTTGATAACACAAAGGTAACAGACATCTGACAAGTGTCTTGCACCTGATTAAGCATAAGGCCACCTGAAAAGTTGTTTCTAAATCAAATATTTGGAACATTAAATAGAGTCTGTACAGCACACACCACCCTTTGTCCTTAGACCCTCAATCAGGATAAGGAAAACTGCTCAAAACAGTCCCTTCAAGAGAGAAAGTATTAGCATGTTTTCCAATGTTGCTAAATTCTGATTGAGGAGTATTTGACACCACCATTTCCCAAATCTGCCCCTCTAAAGAGAAGAAGGAGAAGAGCAAGTCTCATATGAGATTTCAGTAATTCACGAGGTACAATGTTTAAATGTGTTTGTTATCAGAAATATTTGTTTCGTGTCTCACCAGAAAAGGGAGGGTTTTTGCCAACTACTTCAACTAATGAAGAACAAACACTCTGAAAAGCCCGAACCAGACATGATCACAGTGTTTGTTGGCACCTGGAACATGGGTAACAACGTTAACATCTTCCATGTTTGAGTGAATTTGAATTCATGATTGATAATGGAACAACACAGTGAAATACTTCTCCATCAACTCGCAGGAAATGCCGGTCCTTCCCACAACATCAACTCCTGGTTTCAGTGTAAGGGCCAAGGGAAGACACAGGACGACACTGCGGATCACATCCCGCATGATATTTATGTTATTGGGACTCAGGAGGATCCTTTGAGTGAGAAGGAATGGGCAGACACGGTGAAAGGTGTCCTGAGGAACATCACAAATATCAGCTTTAAACAAGTGAGTGACAAAGTGACAAAGTTACAACTGAATGCAGGTGCAGAGTAGAAATGCTTGATCATATTATCTCCTAACATCCAGGTGGCGATCCACACTCTGTGGAACATTCGGATTGTGGTCCTGGCCAAGCCTGAGCACGAAAACAGGATCTCCCACGTTTTTTCAGACAGTGTGAAGACGGGGATCGCCAACACTCTGGGTAAGCATGCAGTTCCACTTCTTCACAAAAGTTAATTGAACAGTTATAGCCCATCAGTGCTCACTGCAATCTTTGTTTTGTAGGAAACAAGGGAGCAGTGGGAGTGTCTTTCATGTTCAACGGTACATCTTTTGGTTTTGTCAACAGTCACCTGACCTCTGGAAGTGAGAAGAAGCTCAGGTGAGCAATATGTTACACTCTTAACAAAGCCAAGCTTAAGTCCATTAGTCCAATTTTTATTGATATAACCAAGAGTGCCTCTCGCCCAATGTCAGCTGGGATCCGCTCCAGGTCCCCACAGCCCTCCAAAGGATAAGTGGATAGATAACAGATGGATAGATGGATCAATAAATAATAGTTCTAATTAGATAATTAAAATTAAAGGTCCCATATCTTAACACTTACACTTATAACTGTACCATTTATGATATTATTATTATGATACATTTATTATTAACTGTATATTTATGTCTATTAAACACTTATGTAATTGTGTTAACAAGAAAAAAATATTGATTTGATTTTCCGTCGTTTCACTGAGTGCCTCTGTCTCTTCCTGCCACGCACGGTCAGATTTGGCTGCTAAATGGAAGAAAACGCCTACTTTTCATGAGCAAACGTTTTGATTGGCTAAGCAGAGCTAAACACCGCCGCTCACTCACTCACTCCGCTAGTTGCCTGCACCATACTTGCCAACCCTCCCGATTTTCCCAGGAGACTCCCGTTTTTCACATTTCTCCCAATTTATGACAAATTTTTACACCATTTTTTTAACAGCGTATTTGAGCCCTTCGACTCCTAAAGTTTCCACCCGGCAACTATACGGCTACTCCAAATGGCGTTTCTTTGCATGCATGTGATAAGCATGAATTAAAGTGAATAAATGAAATTAATATATTGTACACAATAATAGCATAAATATCAGTCATCATTATGCATTTTCACCTAGGTGCTTAGATGTAACATACAGGAATAATAAGTCCATGTGCTGCAAAACAGCAATAAAATGGCAATTCCTGATCTATATGTTTGATATTTTTGTAGACGCAATCAAAACTACACCAACATCCTGCGATTTCTGAACCTCGGAGATAAGAAGCTCAATCCTTTTGACATCACGCATCGGTTCACCCACCTCTTCTGGTTTGGTGATTTGAACTACCGTGTTGATTTCCCATCCACAGTAAGTTGTAAAGAATGCAGCTTGATGTATAGAAATCAAACAAAGACAAATGTAACAGTCACATAGTGTGTGCATTTGGCACCAAATTAATTAGTTTAACTTGAGCTTCTGTTTTTTCTAAATCTTCCCAATAATGACATGCAGATATATACATTTTAAGAAATGTGTCTTGTCAGTGCTGTAGTTCAGTGAGCGGTGCATGAAAGAGCATGCTGGATGTCAGTGGTCTGAGTCACTGCTGTGTTTCCCTTCACAGGAAGCTGAGTACATTGTGACAAAGATCAAACAGCAGCAGTACCAGGAACTCCTCAGTAAAGACCAGCTCAGCATGGAGAGGAATGATGGAAAGGTCTTCCTGCATTTCGGTGAGCCTGGAGCACATGGAGAATATTGATCAATGACAGCAAAGCGTTTATCTTAGTGTAACTAACTTAAGCTGTATGTGATTTTTTTTTAAAATATCAACTCTGTCTTGTTCATGGTCTGATGCATTCACTTGTCAGCATACATCAAAAAATAAATGCTTAATTTAACTTTGATTGTAGATGAAGAGGAAATCATGTTTGCGCCCACATATCGCTTTGAAAGAGACACGCGAGACAAGTATGCCTACACAAAGGCCAAAGCCACGGGGGTAAGCTTTCATTGATGCACATGTCTTTTCCCTGTGTGGTTCCCGTCAGTCAGCAGGGTGCCGAAAATCCTTAAAAGCAACTGCAGCATTGAGCACACATCTCAATTGACACAGAACATGTTTTTTGCTTTAAGGTCAAAAAGTCCATGTGAAGATATGTTGTGGTGTGATACAACTAATACAGGACCAAGGATCAATTTAACAAATTGCCCTTTTAGACATAAAGAAGCATGTGAATTTAGATCTTTTGAATTGATCAATACCAAGAAGAATGTTTGATTTCTACCAGAAATTACATGATCCCTGATACATAACCTCCCTCTTTGCTTAAACCGCCCCCGAAAACTGTTATATTCAGTACTAATGCATGTGAGATGAATTTAACTCCACAGACAAAATACAATTTGCCCTCATGGTGTGATCGTGTCCTGCGGAAGTCATACCCTCTGGTTCATGTTGTCTGCCAAGCATATGGTGAGTGATTCCCCCTGAGCACACATTTCCTGTACATAATTTGGCATGAATTAAACTGCTGAGCTTGCAAAAATGGCAGCTAGACTCTAAAATTAGAATCAACCACTATTACAGTAGCTTATTGGAAATATATTGACATTTGATGCCAAGAGCTCTGGCAGGCTATAAGTACAAGTTTTTGTTTACCAGAGAGTGCTGCAAACTTAATTTTCCAATTGTAAAACATCCCACTGAATACATAACTTGGTCCAGCATTTGTCAGGCTATCACAAGAGTATTAAATGTGTCTACAGGCAAGTATACAATTCATATAATATGAAAAGATTTTATCTCAGATGGGGCTTGAGCCTTTTTAACAGAAAGAGGAGGCTTGGATTGTGGAGTTTGAAAGGGCTGGGCCTTTACCAGACCAGGAAGTTTAGTAAAAGACAAATCATTATAGGGAATAAAAGCCATTTTAACCATTCTTTGTTTAATCTGTCCCCTTTAATGATATTTTATGAGGCAGACTTATCAGTTAAACTTTCAAAATTTCAGGCTGCACTACTGACATCGTGACAAGTGACCACTCACCAGTCTTTGCCTCATTTGAGGTTGGAGTAGCCTCGCAGTTTATCTCCAAGCAAGGTATGATCCCCATCTATACGGTTTATTTCAGATAACTTAATGTTATCTGCTGCAAAATTATAGTTTGACATGGTATGTCTTCTCTTTTCAGATCCAAACAGTGCGCCTGAAGGTGGGATACAGATCATGAACTGTGTGGCCACATTGTTGACAAAATCGAAGACCAAGTTCTTCATCGAATACCATTCCAGCTGCTTGGAGAGTATGTTTCGCCTGTATGATTGAGCGTATCACTTTGGAATCTGCTTTAAGATGGGCTGAGATGATCAAAACTTTATTTCTCTGCTAAATGTCCACAGAAAAATTCAAGACATCGGAAGGAGAGAACATGGAGCACTCAGATGGGTCAATAAAAGTTCGGTTTGGCAACCAAGAGGTAAAATTAGGAGGGAGCCTTCAGTGTGGACGATGAATTGCTGTGGGACGCAATCCTCATTTGTTGCCTTTTCCATCTTTTCAAGCTGACCCCCATCATCTCCGACCCCGAGTACCTTTTGGACCAGCACATCCTCATTTGTGTGAAGTCGACAGACTGCGACGAATCTTACGGTAATAGACTTACATGCGCTTTTTAATGCAGTTGCACTGACCTGAGCAAGTTTGCTGTTGTCTTATTCCCAAAGGTGAGGGTTGCGTTGCGCTGCAAGCCGCCCAGTTCTGCTACACAGAGTTTCAGATCACACTGACTCACCACGGAGAGAAGACGGGCACATTGACTGGTGGCATCCAGTTGCGCACCTCTGTGGGCAAGTCCACTGAAAAGTTATATGGTGAGTCTGAAAATCAGCTCAGGGTTTACTTGTTGAAAGCGTCCTACGTCAGTTCTTGTAGCACCGATTCTTATTTTACTCTGCTTTCAGATTTTATCAAAATTGAAAAGGATGACACTGTTACCTCAAAAGGCAAAGTCAGTGACCCAAACAAGTAAGATATTTTTTCACCTGTGGTTACTTCAAAATATCTCACACACGACTCCTGGATGTGAGAATTTTTTGTCTTTTGGTTTAGGTTCTCCGTCACACAAGCACATGATATTTCTAACCCCAGTTACATGGGAGTGTCCTTCCAAAAGGGCAATGTGATCGATAAAGGCTGGAGTTACAGCATGCCACCAAAAAATCTTCCCACTGCTGGACAAGGGAGTAAAGAGTCCAAGAAGGGTGGTTATGATGTGGGCACACGCAGTCCCACTATAGGAAAATCTTTAAATCCAGTGTAAGTGCCTGTTTCTGGTGCAATTTGTGTGGTACAAACAAAACTTTAATAGCTGATATGATTCAGTAGAAACAGAAACGTAACTGACCGATCCTTTGTTTTCTAGGGGGGAGTGTGACAAGGTGTCAGAGATGTTTGACAACCCTTTATATGGTTCAATGGCAAAATCACATGGTCGGGGCAAGGACCAAGACCATCCGCAGAGGGACCATCTCACACCTCCAGATCCCATCTTTACAGCCTCCAAAGCAGCAGACGGAGACCCCGATCGCCCACCGGTGCCCACCCCACGCAACCGCTCCTTCACCTGCTCTGAGACCAAACCTCAGCCTCCGACCCCCGTCAACTCTCACCCCTCCATGAACAAGAAACCAGTGGTGCCCTCGCGCTCAGAAGGGGGGATGGCACACAGCAGGCCTCCTTTACCGTCCAAGTCCCGGCCGGGCATGCCTGAGCCCCAGACCTCCAAACCCAGAGACTACAGCTCCGAACTCCCCGTCAAACACAGACTGCCGGCAAGGCCTGGCCAGGCACAGCCTCACAGAGACAGTAAGGAAAAATGCTCTTTCTTCGCTTCTCATTAGAATTAAATTACCCAACAAACTATGAGATGCAAACTCTTTGTCTTTCTCTAGCGCATCCCGAAGTTCCCAAGATGGGCCGTTCTGTGAAGTGAGACCAGGCTGCAGCGATGGTCATCGCTGACTCTACAGCTTCCTGCAGCTCTACTTTTTTTGGAACATAAAATACACCAAGAAAAGGCTTCAGCCAGTCTCTCTCCCCACCAAATTTATCACATGAGAGTGGCTACTCATTTGCAATGAAGGAATAGTTCTACATTTTGGGGAATGTGCCTATTCACTTGCTTGCTGGGAGTTAGATGAAAAGACCCATTCCACTCGCACATCTGTACGCTAAATATCAAGCTGTAGGCAGTTACCTTAGCTTAGCATAAGGACTGGAAAAGGGTCGAGCTGGCTCTCACCAAAGGGAACAAAAGTCCTGTAACCAGCACCTCTTAAGCTCATGAATTAACATGTTCAACACCATAACCGAGAAAGGCTACTGCTTCTGTCTTTAGTCTTAATGCTAAGCTAAGCGGCTTCCTAGCTGTAGCTTCACATTTCGTCTAATTCTCAGCAACAAAGCGTATTTTCCAAAATGTCAAACTTCTCTTTTAAAGTGATATAAACATTAGAGACACACGTTCAGACTTAATTTCTGCTAAGCTTGCATTGAAAAGTAGGTTTGAAATTAAACTCTGCTTATAAATAATTCTGTTACATTTCATGAAGAGTCTTACACTATACAGTAGCTAGTGACTGTTGTGATGTTGGCCTTTAAGATGTTCAATAATACATACATACAAATAATTCTCAAATAAATTCAACTATTAGCTTTCAGATTTTTCTCACAACTCAAACACAATCATTGCCTGTGAAACTGTAAATGAATACCTCCTTGAGTCTGCAGTAAAGACCAAACTAACAGCCACACTCCAATCATTTGCTTCCATCTGCTGTTGCCTAAAACAACTGCATGCAGAGTGAGGATCATATGTTGTCATGGTTGAATCATAGAGGACAGTCTACTTTATGGTAATGGAAATAAATGTATGGTCATCAACTCCTACATGTTATTTTGTACAATCAGATGTGAGTAAACCTAAGCAGCGCTTTGATTTAATAGATTATATATTTGCTGATGTGCACTATCAAGACCTCTAAAAGAGAATTTCCTACATACTATTTCTTGAATTCACACATTTTTGCATTGTTTTTCTTTTTCCCCTTTAATTTAAATCAAAATATTCTCATTTTTCAAATGATTCCCCTTATCGTTATTATTCCTTTTATCCTTAGTAGTCCAGTCAATACACCTCCATGGGGCCAAGGAGGTTATGCTCTAGTACAGTGTCTAGTTCAGAGGTTCCCAACCTGGGGGGCCAGCACCCTCCAAAGCACCAGAAGGTAAAACTCAGGGATCTTGAGATGAAAGAATAGCCTATTTTGTGTCTTTTTTTCCAGACATCTCTCCAAACTTTGCTGTATGTCTTGAAATTTACAGGATAATTTTACATCTTTAAGGCCTATAAAAATGACTCGATTACTTTTTGCCTGACTTGAATTGGTAGATATTGCTTCATTTTAAGGGGCCGCAGCCAAAAAAGGTTGTGAAGCATGAGTCTGAAAGACTTTCCCCCAGTTTCTGCCTAAATCTGCATAACGGAAGCTTCTGACTTTGTGGTGACTCACAATTTTACACGCAGTTTTCCACAATGACAGTCATTTGTTAACCTGCATTGATGTATGTGTGTACTGTTGGATTGGCATTAAACCAGTCAATGCATTAAATACATTTCCATGCTGATAGAACTTCCCTGCGTTCTTCACAGTCTTGGAAAAAAGTAAAAGTTTAGAAAAGTGTCTGTCATGCAGTGGTTTGACTTTTGAAGACAAGACATTGTCTCAATATGTGGGACAACGGACAAAAATGCTGTGCAGTCTCTCATAAAGTTGTCACGGTCGTAAACATCGAGCGCACATCTGGCTCCCCCGTGTGGAGGTGGTCAGTAATTGCACCCTGGTCCGTCGCAGGAATATTACGCAGTGATACATCATCAACGCCTGACGCTCCAACGCAAGAAAGCAGCAGCAGCAGCAGCAGCAGCAGCAATAATGGTGAGAGATCAATTTTATTGGATGAATCTGTGTCCCAGTTTGTTTTAAATGTCTTATCTGGAGATTCAGCGAAGCGTTGAATCACACACGGCTCACTGTATCGCGTAATGCGGTTTAGTTTGCTAGCTATATGTATGGTGCTCGACATTTAGCGTGCTGCTAACATTAGCGTCATCACGTCGTTCTGTTTTGCAGCTTTTCTACTCGTTTTTCAAGTCGCTGGTGGGGAAGGATGTGGTGGTGGAGCTCAAAAACGACTTGAGGTTAGTTTTTTTCGGGCTAAGCCTGGTATATTTGTCGCACTGTTTGATTTAGCCTCCATTATTTAGTTATGCTAGGTGACTGTTTGGAGTAGTGGAGGGAGAACGGGGATGATGGTGGCTGCTGAGGCTCAAAATTCATGCTTCGTTGTATGAAGCAAAGATGTGAGCACGTTTGTTGTTTTTTTTAATATAGGAGAAACGGCTTACAATTAAATGCAATACAGCAAGGCCTCTCTGTTGCAGACATATGTTATATTGTATATTAACTCGTCATTATAAGCTTCATTCATTGCAGTGGTGTTTTGGAATGTAATATACAGTAAGGCGAGCAGTGTTTCATTCACCTCCACTTTGTTGACATATGCTTGTGATGTAAGAATATGTGCATAAATTACTTTAATATTTTTTTAATCCCAATTTCTCTCTTTTCAGTATCTGTGGAACACTTCATTCTGTTGACCAGGTTGGAAATGATTGTTTTATTTTCCATATATTGAAACAAAGACGTTCAGCTTGTCAGCGACATTTTCTTTCTGCCCAGTTATAAGTTTTAATCTTTTGACACCACATTTCTCTGCTTGTGTGTTTCAGTACCTGAACATTAAACTTACAGACATCAGTGTCACTGATCCAGAGAAATATCCACACATGGTAGGTTTCATCTTGTAGGACATTTGAGATATCCTGGGTCCTCTTTAACAGTAAAAAAAAAAACAAGATTGACATTGTTTTATCACTATATATTCATGATTATTTTTTAAATGAATTTTGGTATAATTAGAAACAAGATTTTGAGGTAATGACATTTTAAAAGTCTGCTACAGTTTGCTTTCATGTCAGAAAATAATGCATTACTCCTGTTTGGGGTCTCAGAGACCCCAGCTGTAACACACGATTAAAGACAATGGATTTTCTCAAATCCCAAATAAGTCTATACACACACACGCACACATATGTGTGTGTGTTGTGAGTTCCCACACAGGTGCACATGAGGATTTATGAGAAACTTCAGATGCATCCATCCCTTCATGTATGGAACAAAAAATCCGTACAAACTGAATACACCAATCAAACCACTGACAGTTGAAATGAATAACATTGACCATCTTGCTACAGTGCAATATTGTGCTGGGAAACCCTGGATCCTGGCATTCATGTGGATGCCAAAAGACACAAACCATCCGCCCAAACACCCTTGCAGATCAAGCAAGGCACATACTGTATTTGTTTTATGCATACACAAGAAAATGTTTCCTTATCTGGTGTTATAACAACACTTTAAGGTTATTTCCATATGTTGTACCTTCATTAAATGTGTAATGTGGCAAAAGAAAGTTACCACTTAAATACTTTTTTTTTACATTTTGGGTTTTCATGAGGCCACAAGGGGAAAATTGTTTTATTATTATTATACCCCATACAATGGGAAACTCATTCCAATGTCAACAAAACACCCATGAAAATTCATTAATAATCTGAGTTGCATGAAATGATACACTTCTAATTTATCATCGCTTGGAGCCGTTTCCCAGCATCTCCAACACTTTGAAGGATGATTGTCTTCACACCCTCCCAATGTCTTGTTTTAATTCACTCCAGCTGTCTGTGAAAAACTGTTTCATCCGTGGATCTGTGGTCCGGTATGTTCAGCTCCCTGCAGATGAAGTGGACACCCAGCTCCTGCAAGACGCTGCACGAAAAGAGGCAATGCAGCAGAAGCAGTGATGGACCTGCAGGATGGGGTTTAGTTTGTGGGGTAGTTTCACTACTCAGTGAATAATGAGTAGTTTGAGTTCTGACTTGGTTTCATTGAAAGATGCTACAGTTTGTTCTGCTCATGTAATTAAGCAGCATTGGTCGTTTTCCTGTACTTTCACAGATAATTTAATTGCATTCCCGACATTGGTGATCAATAATTTGTAAAGCAGTAATTAATGGAAATGGTCTTCACCTCTCAGGCCGTGTAGGAGGCTTCATTTGATGCTATCATCTGTTTTGTTTAAAAGAAATGGAACACAATTTAGAGTCCGGTAGAGGCAAAGCTCTGTTGTAGTGTTTATGTTGTATAATACGAGCACTGTTGCTTATCTTATAAAAATTATGACTTTTGGACTTTTTTATGCCACGTCAAAATAAAAAAAAAGTATTTTATTTATATCATGTTATTGTCATAGATTTTTTTTTGTGTAGTTTTTCTGTTAATTTTGACCTTGAAAATTATTGGACAAACAGAATAAGATGAGCTGTGGTCCTGGAAGAAAGATATTTTGTGAGTGACTGCAATTATGGGAAATAAAAATGATAATTCCATTGGCTTCATTGTGCTAGTCATCCAAATCGGAATACTGAGATGATGGTAAAAAAAAAAGATGTGACGGCGTGTCATAAGACACACCGTAAAAAAAACTGCCTTATGGATGTGCTGCAGAAGTTGAATTCATGTGACATATGGAATTACTGCAAATCAGTTCAGCATGCTTTTAATTCTTGTTAGTTATAAGCTGAAACTTTGTGCTCAGTTTTCTGCTGGATGCCGTCATTTATTGTTGCCCTTTAATTGCTCCCACATGAGCGGCCGCTGCTGCCGCCTTTAGCTTGAAGGACGGATGAAGTATTTTGAATAGAATTGAATTGTCACTTGGGGTCACCGTGGCTGTTATTCAGCCAAACGTTCCACAGACTTGCTTGAGTTTTTATCTCAAAGCACTGAAGGTGTGGTGGGTTGTTTTTTATAAGTGGACAGTAACTTTTTGAGATGTTTTATTGGTTGTTGGTAGAGTTCATGAGGGTATGAGCAGAAATGGTAAAAAGTTGTACTTTCCCACAGTGTGAACGGTGACTAACCCAGTCTTTCCTCCTGCTACTGCAGTATTAACGGCACTTTTTGAGAGCGGAGAGAGGAGTAGGTGAAGGATTTGGATGCAGTTGTTTCCTGGGATTCAGTTTTGGTCGCAACATCAAGGGAAATCAAGCCATATAGGTGCTTAATTTAAGGTACTATTTCTTATCAAAGAACAGTTAGCTATTTTGAGGATAAAGTTGGATAATTTCATACCAAAATTATGATTCACCAATCTAAAAATGTTAAATGCCTGCTGTGCTTTTACTATATTCATTATAATCTATAGTAGTTTTTATTTAATATTTCTGCCCGTATGAGCAACCTCATTTCTTACTTTAATATGACAAACTCACTCTGGTGTGAATACAAAGAAATCCATTACCTTTATTTTACATTCATACATCTAAACATTGTACAATAATTTTAATGCAGTTAAAAAATCCAATCCAAAAACAAGTCCTGAAGATTTACAATGATGAATTTGCATGTTTTTAGGCTTGGTGACAAGCATTTAAAAATATATACATACACACACACTCACACATACACGCACGGGGATCAAGGACAAGTGGTGTCCTTGAGTTGTACCTTAATACAGCTGGGCTGAATGGAGAAGAATTCAGCCACCGTAGAGAAAGGCACATTGAATACACAGTGTATGTACAAACAAAAAACCTCAACACTAACACAACTTTACTGTAGGATCAAGAACAATGACCAAAACTGTAAACCTTCACTTATGGAAAACAAATTAACAAAGAACAAAATTCACATCGATACAAATACATCTGAAGCAAAATATTTTCTTGGTCATAACAAAGCAGTACCTTGAAATGCATTTCAACACTTGGATTGGCTCTGCCAGCAGAGAGCAATCCCACAGATATAACTCCACAATATGTCACAATATTTATGCAGTTGCCACCTTCATGTGCACTGACAACTGGCAACAGTAACAGAGTAAATCATGCATATCCTCATCAGACAGCAGCAGTCATCTGATATGTTCCTGACTGAAACCAATTACAATGTCATTCCCCCCCCCTCGTCACATGAGTATGGCAACTTGACATGGTGCAACGTGTACATACATCTACATAAAAATGTAAAGACAACTCTGTACAGCCGCAAATCTCGTTATCTTAAAATATATGGACCACCCGTCAATCCAAATTTTCAATACTTTCAGAAAAGTAAGTTCTCTGATATAAAATACTGTATTTTCAAAAAACAGATTGTTTACATTCCATCCTTCTCAACAAAATAAAGCTTTATATACGTACCTTCAAAGCTTAGAAACACTTCCAACATACATATATATATTTATATCTATATAGAAACAATAAAGTGACTAAGATGCCATATGTGGCTCTACGTTCACATGTAGTGGAAACCCGTTTAGAATGGCATACACAGCCAATTTATTTGTCTAATGAACACAGTGTGGCACTACAATTTTGGATGATTGTACAAGTTGGGGTCTTTAAATGCCAAGGTCAAGATTGCCTCCTTTGAAGCCGCTCCCTTCTTCCGCTTCAGCATGCCTTTGTCAAGTCAGTAGGCATGTCTGTCGTCGACATGCGGTATTGGATCTTTGTGTTAGTGATGGCGCCGTGCTTCTGTCGGAGATGCAACCGTAGCTGACTCTTGTGGCGGAAGTGCAGGTTGCATTTCTCACACTGGAAAGGAAAAAAAAACGGCGCAACGTTATTTATAAAATACATAAAATTTGATTTTAAAGGATGTAATGTCATTGTACGGTTTTGTCACTTTTTAAGAAGCGAAATCGAGTATGGCGACCTACATGGTAGGGCTTTTCTCCTGTGTGGATACGCAGGTGGCTCTTCAACGTCTGCAGGTGCCGGAAGCGCGTTCCACAGATCTCACATGGATATGGCTTCTCACCCGTGTGGATTAACACATGGGCACGGAGATGAGCAACCTGAAACACGTGAATCGAATCGGCTTGAGTCAAACTGACTGGTGAAGGTAACATTCAAAAAGTATTATCTGTGAATGAGCAAAACTGGATTCAACTTTTTTTTTTTGACGTATTGTGAATCCATTGTGAAAACACTTTAATTATGGTCACTTCTGTAAAGCTGAAATTAACTACACCCACCCATAGCTGTAGAGTTGACTATTAGTGCTGTTAACCCATACACAATAGGAATGAAAAATGTTAATATAAGTGCCAGATGCAGATTTTTATGTATGTTATTACCTGTACAAAACGAGCTCCACACGTCTCACATTTGTATGGCTTCTCTCCTGAGTGGATGCGGGTGTGAGTCTTGAGGTTAGCTGGTCTGTTAAACTGAGCACCACAGATATTACAGCGATACGGCTTCTCTCCTGAAAACCAGAGGGGGGGGGGGGGGGGGGAGAAAAAAAAGTTAGATGTCAGCAGCAAAGGAGCGTCCACGTAACAGGCAGTGACTGAATCTCTTAGATGTACCTGTGTGGACAGTCTTGTGGCTGGCGAGGTTGCCCTTGTAGCGGAAAGCAGCCTGGCAGCGGTCACACTTGTATGGCTTGTCGCTGTGTACTTGAAGCATGTGCTGTTTCAGCGCTTCGTCTTCGGCAAACTTGGAGTCACACTCGTGACAGAAGAACGCCCCGTTTTCTGTTCAGGAGAAATCGCAGCGAAAGGTGAACTCATTAACTCACTAAACGCATAATTATCTTTGCGCTGAGATTTGATATCCGTCATAAACTCACCACAACTGGAGTCTGAGTATTCTGAGTGCAGCTCTGCCATGTCCTCTGCTAAACGGGACCTGGAGGTGTTGGGACAGATCTCTGAGTGCTGTGGGGAAGGAGTGCCGCAGGATGAGCAGTTCAGGCGGCTCGAGTAGTGTGGAGGGTGGCTCTCACTGTTCCTCAGAGACCCCTCAAGTGCACTGTTGGCAAAACACAAATACTATACAATACTATACAACACAATACAAGTCAGATCTACAAAAATACTTTAAATCAGACAAAAGCTGAAAAGCAAAACAAAGCTCCTAAAATTATCCTGGTAAATGTCCAAAATCCAGAACAGGAAACTGAATTGTAGGCGGAAAAAACATTAATTCTCCGCTCACATGGTGGTCATCATTGCGCCAAAATCCTCCCAGTAAGTCATACAAATGATTCACAAGACAAACTAATATTTTCTTAAGCAAACAATGCAGCAATGCGATTGAAAGAACCTCACCTGCTAATGATGTTGTTGAGACGGCTCGCCTGGGGCACAGGTAGGTCCTCGCTGTGATCGTTGTTCTTGCTCGTGGCTTGTGGGTCGAGGTTCTCCGAGTCACTGGGGTGGAGGTAGGGTTGCAGGCCAAGGCGCTGAGGCGAAAGAAGCCCGGGATCCTGCAGCCGCAACTCCTCCTCCTTAGCACTCTGATTCAATACTATGAACTTGTACTTCTTCCAGTTGCGAGCTTTGGGGTCCTGAGTGCCTTGCAGGGCCTGCACGCTGGCGCCTTGGGAGAGGCTGGCGTTCTTGCTGCTGCTGGACTCTGTCGGGGAGTTGGGCTGGCAGTCTGATTTCAGGGGGCTCTGTGGGCTGCTCATGAGGCTCTTGCGTCCAGTGGAGGAGATTCCGAGGGGATAGTGCTGATGGATCAGGTCCTCCTCTGCCTGTGCAGTGTGATCTTTGTCTTTCTGGTGCTCCAGGGTCAACACGGGAAACGCACGTTTCCTTGAGCCGAGAGCAATAGACTGGCTGACCCCCTCGTGGCTTTCCTTCCTCATCTCGTCGTCTCTCCCAACCTCCCTGGAAGTGTAGTTGGTGGAGTGAATAATGCTGGAGGAGCTGGTGCCCACTGCCCTGGTGTATTCTGCCCTGATGATGTTGGCGCTGTCGTGCGGAGAACAATGCTTATGGTGGACA
Source organism: Hollardia meadi (assembly GCA_037974645.1). Classification (NCBI taxonomy): domain Eukaryota; kingdom Metazoa; phylum Chordata; class Actinopteri; order Tetraodontiformes; family Triacanthodidae; genus Hollardia; species Hollardia meadi. Next base: position 1,202,677 of record JBBPCS010000375.1, read on the forward strand.
CCGCTCTTAGAGAGGTCAGCAAAAGCGTTTTTGGCATCAGTCAGCTTGCAGAGAGGGAAAGGGAATCCTGGCATGGGAAACTGCCCGTAGAGATGGTAGTTGCTGGGGGTGCTGACCCCATTGAACATGTTTGAGCCGTAGGGCCTCCCATCCCTGAATGGAGCTACGCGGCTGTGCAAACTGTCAACAACATCATGGGGCCGGTAAGCGTGGACATCCTGAGGTAAAACCAAGGGACTGACCAAAAACTCGTCTCTGGGCAGCTTGGCAGGATCACTGTTAAAAGAATGAGAAGGTAAAACAAAGAAAAACACGACAGATACTAATAATGGTAAAACTGATCTGTAACAGAACCAACCTGGATTTGATGAATCTATGGCAGGTGTCCACAACATGGTCCATCTGCAGGTAGATGGCTGTGTTCATGATCGCCATAATCAGACTCTCCTTTAGTGTCAGACGGGAGGTGTACATAAACTCCAGCAGGATGGCAAAGCCCTCAGGGTCCACCTTTGGGTCCAGACTGATAGCATTAAGGTTGCACTTGTGGGAGTCAGTAAAGATGGTGTAAAACAGCCCACTGCAGCCATGTGAGAGAAACAGAAATACAGAGAGATCAGTGACTTTGTCTTCAAACTGCAGCAGAGAAACTGGCTGATATAACAAACGCACACCTGCATGCCATGAGAACGGTCTTGTGTGCACGAAACTGCTGCCTGTTAACCAAGATTGTGACATCTGTGAGGATATCTCTGCTGCGGAGCCGGTTCAGGTTGAGCAGGACATCGCTCGCATGACGTGTGAATTGTATGCAGCTGTCTGCTGCGCAAGCCATTTTCTCAAGTTCTGCAAACAGAAAAAAAAAAACATATGAACATTATTTTACCAAACAAAAGTGTTGTGGTACGTTTGTTATACTGGCATGCCACAATTCACAAGGTCTTTGTCAGACTAAGAGACAGGTGCAGCCGTTCCTCCAGAAGGCGGCGCCATTTATTAAATAAACACTGTCTAGACTTTTAAATTTCTACATTTGGAATCGGGGGGGGGG
>JBBPCS010000375.1:1203827-1220192 GCA_037974645.1 Hollardia meadi
CCCCCCCTCACGTTGTCTCTGTCTAAACCACTGGACGACAAGTTAATACAACAAATGAAGTGTAGCACATTATAACTGACTGGAGCAGACAAAAGTATTCATGCAATTATTCTGTAATAACGGGTCTAAATTTTTTTTTCAGAAATACAAAAAATAGTGAGTATAAAATAAACATATTTAAGTAATAAACGCATTAGAGGTCCTGAGTGTTATTTAAAAGCCAACTGACAGTTTAATTAATGATATGAAAAGGAGCACAAACTCGCTCTGTCCGCTTATTTATCTGCATCACATCTAATGAAGAAAACTTTGGTCTGTCTTCTCCTTCAGCGCGGCGGTGGCGGGTTTTCATTCACTGCACTATAAACAAGCTAATGCGGAAAGCGGCTCGCTTTATTGGAAAAAAAAAAAAAAAGTTTGTTGTCACAAATAACATCCAACCCATGAATTTTTAGTTTCAGCTGCAACATGTCCCGTGATTGAAAACAACGCGGTGCAGCTGTCAAGGTGATACAAGTGACAAGTTTTCCTTGTTTGCTGTAATAAAACCTGTAAGCGTGTGGTCGTGGAGCCCATTATCTGTTCTTTCAATCACTTAATATTTATTTAGTTTAAGGCACGTGTGGCTTTATAACTCGCGCGCAGATTTATGACAGAATCTAAAACTCAATGTCAAGACTGAAGTCTGTAACTGGACACGTCCGAAAATAGAATCAGGGCAGAACGCAGCCTAAATAGACTCATATTCTCATAATTTTCAAAAGGTAGTGAATTATGACACAACCAGGAATATAAACGGTATAAAGTACATTTTTTTTCCTCTAGAAAATCTACTAACATGACTACAACTTTATAACTTCCGCCAATCTGCTTCATCCTACTGCGTTAATTAAAATGACAGCACGCAGATTTTTGTTTGTCAGCCCAAAAAGTAAGCCCTCAACATATCTCAGATTTTATTTGCATTTTATGGGCCTAAACGTGGTCTTGTTGTGACTGTTCCTGGTAAATAAAGTCTGAACTAAAAATGAGGCAACACTTAGCTGAAGCCAACTCTGCGCGCTCCTCCGTAAAAAAAAAAAAAAAACCCTCTCAATTTGCTGTAGATCTGAAGCCTAGCTTATCATGCAAGCACTGTGTCACAGTGGAAACATGAGACAACTTGGTGCGACGACGTGTCTTGTAGCCGTGGAAAAAAAAACCACACACACACACACACACACACACACACACACAGCCATTAACACTAATGTTTCCGCTACAATGTTATGGTAACAGACGGGCTTGTTTGGCGCAACCTTTTGCGCTCCATTAGAGCAAATAACCGTCGGAGCGACCGCGCAGTAAAAATATCCAGAACCTGGGGCTGCCATGCTGCCAGCAAAGTTCGTCTGACAGCGCGCGCGAGCCGCCGCCGCCACACTGTGTTGACACTTGAACGCAACATAATAGCATTAAATCAGAGCGCATTTAAAGCCGAGGCTGCGCTGACACTATTAACGCAGACAACTCTTTCCAACCGAGAACTATGTGCTATAACCGGGCACTGGAGAGCCTTTACACCACCCGAAATCCTCATTTTTCCTCGGTGTAGTTAGCTGCACCGAGAGTTATTACAGCTTCACAACATATGCCAGAGCGGTATGGGAAACTCCAGCGGAGGCAGGCTGCTGTCTGTCCCACTGGTTCAAGGCGACCAGCTACTCGAGCGCAGCGCCGAGCCAGATGAGCTGTCAGCGGCGCACTGACTGTCACTAACAGGACCCACTTCAGAGTTTCGACTCTGCACTGTTCAAACTGCCAAAGCAGACACAGTCACAGTCACACACACACACACACAGCCCCGGTCTTCACACACACTTAAACAGCACAAATGAACAAATATCTAAACACCACTATACATACACAGCACATAACAACTTCGCGCCAAATTAGAGGAAAAAGGGAATTTAAAAAATCACCTGGTAGCGCTTTCCTAGAAACTCCTTGCATCACCACTTCTAAGAACCCCAGTTCTAAGAATCAGACGAGCTAAATTCTCGGAATTTGAGCCCGAGACCGTACCACTTTCTTGGGGCAGGGGAGAGACGTTTTTTTCCCATGTGGTCAAAACAACTCCTTTTCCAATCGTTTATTCCAACGCGCGTTACGCACAGTGTTTTGCACAGTAAGTACAAAATAATTCTACTCTTTAAATTAGTTAAATAACAAGTATTATATTGTATAAAAATTAAGGAAATTGTTTCATAGTGATCCAACCACCCCCCTACTTTTGGTTGAATCCACAGTCACAGGACGTCGAGCCAGCGACGTCACCACTTCCTTAAACCCAGCCCCCGAAATTCTCAGAACTAATTTTCTATTCTCTGGTTTAAGCAATGTGTCGTTTCGTCGCAGTTAACAGAGCCTGCATGTACAGCACACAGACCGACGTTTTAATTAGGAACATGCGGACAGGTCGGTGTGACAGGCTCGCCTTCCTTCTTGTCCAGATTATTTTATTTTTTTTAGCCAGATTTCCTGCAGGTATGCTGACTTCATAGATGGGGAATGCTGCGAATCACCATCGGGGGTTTGTTAAAAAGGAAAGATTTATTTTGAACAAATCTGTAGACAGTCAGCTGAGCGTGCGTCATGTGGATGTGATTGTTAAACGCATTGGTTTGCATTTTCTAACTCGGCATTTGTTAGGCCGAGTTTTATATTCTAATCTGCTGCATATAATGGTTTAATACACCCGCTTTGTAACTGTTACTCTGTTAAAGCGACTGTAGATCAAACAAATATTTGGGCTAATTGTGTAAATGAGCTTCATGATAGTAAACTTGTTGCATGAAACGAGATGATCGCCTACCTAAAAGCATGACATGTAAATGCAATCAACCCTTGATTAGAATTCAAAGTCAAACAGATGGGTTTGATGTTTAATATATTAATGTTTAAAATGCAATGAGTCGTATTATGCACATTGCAATATTTAACATCAAGGTCAGGTCTTTTTCGGGTGCTATATGACATGATATGCATCTGTAAGTCAGCTTTGATAGATTCCAGCCTCTTGTTGGCTGTGTTTGCTTTAAGAAATGTTTTCTCCTTCCTGAGGAAAAAAAAATCTTTTTGAATGGATAACTTATTAGGTGTGAATGTAAGGTGTTGTGCACACTTAGTTTTATTCCCCTCACCATTTAATTCAAGGCATGTGTACTCCCTGTTGCATCATTTCGGAGCTGGGAAAGAATAAACAAAACTTTTCAGCTCACTGGTGTTGTGTTTTACTTCATGTTCTTTTAGTTTGCAACATATCACCAGCCAGACATTTGAAACTGAACTGTGCAGTCCCTGCAAACTGTTTGGAATTTACATATCGAGTTTGTGGGGCTTGGTGAGGGGATGTGTGTGAGAGCATCTATAAAGTTATGTTAATTTCATGAGTTGTGGGCAAGCATTTACTGTCAGTGACTCACCTTGGAAACTTTGTTTGTGGTGATTCCAAACCACGGATTCCCCGTCTTTTCTCATCCCGTTCAGTCCGTGGCACAGGAGGAGCATCTGCTGAGCTGATAATACATAACAAAGGCATGTTTATACATTAATAACAAGATATATTTATTTACATTACAGCACTCAAAGTGTTGACTCAATTACATGTAATGCTCCTTTCAAAATATTTTTTTTTTTTACTCTTCAGTAGCTTTAAAATCACTAAATAACAGACAGAATTAAATGCTCTGGTGACACTATATGAATTAAATATTAGAATGAATGATATAAAGATCAAGAGGGCAAACAGACTGAAGCATGAGCTCCATTCCAGTCAAAGAAGTGACCACAGCACATCCTCGTTTAGGCTTGTCATCTGTATTGACTTTGTATTTTATTTCGCTAAACTATCCACATTGGGACTTTAAATACCTTGCCCCTTCTCTACATCTATTGATCATTCTATACTTTTAAAGTCTTTGAGGCATATCTTGTAAATTTCTCATGATCTAACACTTGTGCCTTGACGAAGATGAGGAGAGAAGTGTAACATACATTTTAAAATTATGTTGATTTTCATGTACAATTATTTTCCTCTTGATTGTCGAATTGAGATATTTAAGATATATATGTTCTTGACACCAGCTTACATGAGGTTTAATTGACATCAGGGACATTTGAGCAGTTACATTCGTCATTCAGTGTACAACAGACCGTGTTATACACATCCAAAGGAATCAGATGCAACACCTTTCTTTTCTTTTTTGTTGAACCCTTTATGTGATGACACGCTCCACTCTAATGTAACCGACATTTCCCTGTGGATTGCCCACGCATCCGCCCATCTGGATCCAGCATCCCACTAAAAACACTCCAGGTGTTCACAGGCCATTGGGGGGGGGGGTCTCCAAAATAATTAAGACGCATGCTTTTACAGCAATCTCCGATTCAGCACTGCCAAATAAAGATCTTGAGCTCCAAACAAAGAGCAGCGTCAACTTTATTTCAATCCACTTGGGGGATGTTTAAGGCGCTCCAGCACACTTATGCATAATGCACGGCCATAAACCATCCAGGAGTTAGGAGGGAGATGTGTAATTTACCAAGGCCCCATGCTGTGCCCAACTATAGAAGGATGAGATAATTACTGCAAATCCTTGGCAAACTCTTACTCAACCAATTCCCAGCAAAAAATAAATGACCCACTTACAGAGGACAGAGAAAGAGTGCAGGGTAGCTGATCAATATCCCCCCGTCTAAACAGATAGGAATGACACAGAGGGCATATGTTCACATTATGCACAGTGTATCGGTTAATCCTTGATCTCCATTCAGGCTGTATAATTAAACAACAGGTCATGGCATCAGGGCCTCGACCTCTTTGTCTAGGCAGCACGCTGTTCAAGAACAATCAGAGCCAAAGCATGTTGTGAGCGACCAGTAACAGCTGCAAAATAAAATAAAATCTTTTACACTTCTGACACAGTGTGAAATGTCTCGACGCCGTATCATTGCATACACTTGGTGCATGAAAGGTCATTGAATAGAAATGCCCATTGACAAAAGCCCGAGGCCCGGAGGTTGCCTCACTCTTTTTTTCCATAAACTGCACACTTTTGTCTCGTTTCACAGCAAATTTCTGCCAACTTCAGTGTTCATTGTCAGCAAAGATGTGAGTGTAGAGTTTTGTTCTGAGAGGCATGATGCAACCAAGCTGTAACACCAAACAGATAATGCTGTTAGCTACAGAGGTCTTTTTTAGTTCCTTTCTTTAAAAGAATTTCTTTTTATATTGTTAAGTTTCACTTTTTTAACTCCATGCATCCCAGAAGCATTTTTTCCTTTTTTTTTTGCCCACAACAAAGTCAACCCTTTGTCAAACACCAAACACAACTGCAGGTCTGAATTGTGACGCGTCTACAGCGTGTTAAATAAAAGGATTTGCTCTCCTGGTCTTATTGTATGTATTTATACATTTTCCTTGATTGTCTATTAGAGAGGATAATTGCAAACATATGAGATGCATTATTTATGACATCAGTTAAATAACGTGGCATGTCATAAATAGATGCAATAAAAAAAATATTTAAAAATCCCTTCAAAAGATTTTCTGTGCAGGTAAGGATGAGCACACTTTACTCGGAAGCTTGCCTCTTGCTTTTTTTTTTTTTTAATTAACAAACCAGGCAAGTCATATTCTGACATGAAACCATGTCTGCAACAATGCTGCTGCGCGTCTCTGCACTTATACACCGAAAGTTGGGTTTCATCCCACTTTAAAGGTTAAACACACTGGAAGATGAGCAGTACTGATTAATAGAGATACGGAGTTCAAAACATTCACACTTATCTAAAAGGAGTCCCCTGGATGTATGTGCTGCTGTTAATATAACTGAGTATGAGTATGAACATTTTGGCAAGGCACCATGTTCAGACTGTTTCAAAGTGTTTCCCTCATACTTCATACCTAAATAGTGTACTCAATAGTTAAGCATGTAATGTATAGCAGCAACAGAACAAGTGTTTCAGTTCCAGTTGTTTTATTCTGCTTAATCAGCTATTTCAAAAAGATAACACATACAAGCATACCAAAAAAAAAGAAGAAGTTTGGAGTAAGTTTCTTCAGTGTGCCTGTGTGGATAACCTTCACCAGCTTGCCTGTGCAAGCTACATGCTAAGGTTATAGTCAGAGCAGAGGCGTGCTAGTGGGCTAGAATTCCAATTTAGTGAAATCAAAGCATGTAGATTCAGGACTTTCTCAAGGCCAGCTGAGAGGAGCCAGGAATGCAGCCTGCAGAGTCGAACTTGATGGAATTTTCCACGCATACCAGAAACAGTCCTTTGCCAGTGTGCCATCTGCTGGATGATGGGTCAGATACTTCCACAAAACATGGAAGATATACTGTATGTAATCTCGACCATCCGTACAAATCTTCCCAATCTGAGTGTTTGCTCTGTCTTCCTTTTTTCTCTCACATGCCCAGGGCTGCAAGGAGTTCCAAGAGCACACGAGGAGCTGTTAAATTAGGGCAACTTCTGCACAGATTAGTTTCAAAGCCTTGTTATGTGTCTCTACGTGGATTCAGTTTGGTATTTTAATGGAGGTGTCCGCTCTCAGTGATGGAAGCTTTCGTACAGACAAACAAGAGGCTCTTATTTCTTTGCACCGCCCTCAATAATGATCCAATAAGAATCATCTGTCTGAATCAACCCCCTTTTCCTGCACTGCTGTCACAATACCTACTAGTGTCAAACTGTGGATCTTGTTGGGTGGGTGTTGAAAATGTTGTCAAGCTCCTGATTTCCCCACCAAGGGTACTTATACCCCTTAGGGTCACCTACTCGCTTAGAAAGCTAACAGAGAAGTTGAAATAGTTTGCTAAAAATAATCAGGTTTAAATAGTTAGCTAAGAGGTTATAAACATTTTAAATAATTAACCAAAATGAATAATTATTATTACCTTAAATAAATTGATAAACAGGTGAAATAGCTAAAAGTTATGCACAAACATTAGATATCAAAACGTAAATGATAATGTTAGCTAGTTAGCTATAAACAGTTAAAACAACGAATGTTAGCTACAAGTATTGGATAAAGAATTCACATAATTTGCTAAAAGTCATCCGAACAGTTGAACTGGACAAGGCGAGCTTCAAGTGATGGATAAAGAGATGGCATAATAAGAAAAATGGTTTAAATAGTTTGATAAAAGTATTTTAAAAACAGTTGAATTGGATAACGTTAGCTTAAAGTGCTGGACAAACAGATTAAATAATTAGCTAAAAGTAATGAATAGATCAAGCTTCTGCCACTCCACGTGAACTATTATACTAAAAACTATCAGAACAATAGACCTATCCACTTTTTGAAGCATTTCTTGAAATCCACATTCACTTGAAAGCCCAAAAAATTAAGGGTGGTGTTGATGAAGAGGTATTTTAAAGGTGCAATGTGTAAGATAGTTGATTGTTGAGTTGATAGTTGATTGGTGCGTTGGGCTGACCATTGTATGTGAAGACCTAAACAATCAACTATCTGACACGTTGCACCTTTAAAGTTCACCTGCTAGGGATGTTTGGGAAAGACTGATCTACAGTACAAGTTGTATCCATGAAAAAAAAAAGCTTGTTTAGATGCAATATTTGACACTTTTATTGAACATAATTGGGACATTGTCCAGCACTTTGTTGACAAATCAAGAAAACACAAGAAACTCTGGAAATTTTGAGACTCATATGCTCACACGCTGTAGGCTTGACTAATGCTGTGTTCACAGTACCGGCGACAGAGCATCAGACTACAAGTCAGCGACGTGAACCGCCCGACACTTGACGCGCTACAGATCAAAGTTGAACTGGCCTCAAACTTTTTCAGCGCTTCCTTTTGCCACTTCCGCTCACGTCTCCCCTCAATTCCTGTTCCTTGTAAACAATGGAAGAAAAACGCATTCTTTCTGTTAGCCAGGTCCCCGTCCTATTTAACCCGACCTTTTTTCTTTACCGTGACATAAACACACAAAAAAATGCAGCTAGGCGGAGGGTGCCAGCTATCACGGGAGTACCAAGTATGTGCCATACATGTTTAACCGCTCAATGGCTAGCTGTGCTAATGTGTTATTTAGCTACGAGTGCTTGAGTGACACTTCAACCGACCACGTCTGGCCGTTTTGTAGCCATGCATGCCGGCAGTGTGAACACAGCATTATAGAAATAAAACTGTGAGCAAAACAGTGCATAAACAGTAAATATATCATTCTAAGTTTGCCATTTGCACTGTTTAGGCAATACAGGTTACATTTCTACTGCATTATAGTGGTGAAATCTTCCATCATCAACACAAAGTTGAATTTTGAATTCACTTGTGTAGCATACTGCCTTTTCACTAGCACTGTACATTAAATCTGCAGTGTTTATCACATAGACATAAAGCAAAAGCAAAGAAATGTGGACAGAGTCACAGCCAGGGTTTTGTAACTGGGGACTCAGCTCTCATGTCGGTCCCTCAGCTCTTCACTTGCCCCTGCACTCTGTCATGCTGTGGCCCAATTTTGCTGTCAACTATATCAAATTCTCCTATGTTACCCCCACCGCCTGGTCAAAGTAGCTGCATGCCTCTAATTCCTGATGCTGATACTGGTCTACAGGGCTGGTTAAACAGGAACTACACACACCTAGCTCCAGGCCACGGTTCACCAACAACCACACACAAAGCAACAACATTGCACTCTTCACCACTTCAGCTCTCTGTGTCTGAGTTAGACAAATCCTAAAATATAAATGTAACCCTGAGCAAAGCATTGTTAATTGTCTTATTAAACATATTTTCTTATTTTCCTTCCACCCTTACATTGTAGAACTGTTTTCCAAAATGCTAAAAACGAGCTCTAGATGAGCTTTTGTAATTTAATTTCATGAGAAATCTGGCATTAGCCCTCAGTATATTTGACATCCCATCTGCATCAAACATTCACAGCCTCCATTAGTGTATAGGTGTATTTTCACAAAAGCTTTTTTTTCTTCTTTTTTTCTTTTTTTTTGGTTTCCTCCAGCCAAAGCAGTAAATGGATTTAAATCCAACATGGAAACATGGGATTGGCGAGGATGAAAGCAATCCCACCAAGCCCCAGAAGTCAGCTGCTTTACCAAAAATAAATAAATAAATAAACTCTGGCTGACACTGACATGGACTCAATAATTCCAGCATTTTTTATGAAATATCAAGGAAAATATATGCATAACATATTAAATTGTTAATTTGCAGCAGAAATACAATGTCATTTTTATTTTCCATTTTCGACCCAATATTTTGAATATTATGTGTTAATTTAGCTTAAAATGTATAATTTTTGACTGAAGTTTCTTATATATACTTATACTGTATATATTACATATACTTTGTCTTGTCTGCGCCTACACCCTTATTTATATAAGAAGCCAGGCAGTGCTTTTAAATTCTGGAAAACCTCCCACTCTTTATGTTTGCTGGAAACAAATCAACTCATATAACCATCAGACCTTATTAATATGCATTTATGCTAATGTAAAATAAAGTAATGAACAGAGTTTTGATTACAATTTATTTCTCGCTAATGTGTCACAGTTAACAGCCACTGTATCACTCACTGCTTTCATTAGAAGTATCTCTGAAGCCCAGGAAATGCCAGGTGGAAGTGCTGATGCAAGAAAGCATAGTGACACCTCCTGTGCTCAACACGTTCGCGTGATTGTTATCGCTTGATATCTGCTGCTCTTTGAAATATTTTTGTGCTTTGCATGAGCGAGACTGCGAGCACGTCTTGATAGTATCACGTGTAAATTTAGCAGAAAATCAACCAGGCTAAATATCACCAACTTTACTGAATCGCTTGTGCATTAGTGTCAATTTTAAACAGTGGAAAAAATTGAGCTTGAATGCTGCTGTTAAAACTCTTTTTTTTTTTAAAAACAAAGTATGAACAAGACTTTTGATGGTTTAAAAAAAAAAAAAATCTTTTTTGACATGCCTATCCCGCCAACCCTTGCTTTCAGTGTCTTTTGTGCAGATGTGGAAAGATTCTCGGAGGGAACAACTTACACGAAAATCAAAAATGAATCAAAAAGGTCTCACATCATTCAGATTCTATCTTAGGGTTGAATGTCTATTTTACATACTGCAGATAAACCTATGAGAACATTATTTACTGCATTCGGTACTCCCATTTGCTTATCAGATGTCAGTTGTTTTATCATGACCCTTCTCAACTGTATGTCCTTTCATGTTACTTTGCATGCTCACCTTTGTTAATGTTGTGACTGAGCAAATGATACAGCAGTATATTGATTTGATCTCTGAGATTAGCAGTATGGAAATGTACAGATTATTATTGTTGTTTCAGTGCAGGAGTTAGCGAGCCAGTGTTTCTGGCCTTTGTGTGTTTCTGTCACTCCTCCTGTGCAGCTGTGTAGCACTGATGTCTCAACAGTGTTTGCTTGACCTCAGAATGATTGCAATAAAAAGGGAAATGTATTTATTTAGGTTTATTTGTCTTGTTTCCGGAGTTTCTCCATATCGTTTGCTCAGGTAAGACAAAAGAATGTCAACAATGTCAAAATATAAATATTAATGTAGCGTTGGACCTAAATTATAATCAAACCTGATATCTGTACACAGTTTTTAATATATGCCTCGGCAAGTATGTCAAGTTTCAAAAATGTTTATATTAATTTAGACTTTTTTTTTTTTTTAAATTCAAGGAGGTTGCTAAGAAAGCATTCTCTTTTGCAGCAATGCTATGCCCCACATTCATTTATCTTCCCAGCACTGAAATAGTGTCAATTTAACAGCAGCGCAGGTGTTGTGAAAAAGAAGAAAGAAATCTCACCTTTTTTCTCCTGGAAGGAGTGAGGCATGATGGGATCTGTAGTGGGAATCAGGAGGCAGTGCTGAGCCTTGAATTCAAAGCTGTGAACCCAGTTGAGGAAGCAAAGGGGCCTCTTCTGCAGTTACAAAAGTCTTTTCAGCGGTGCCAGTCACTGAGATCAGTCAACTTTTCTACCTGACTATGGTAAGATCCAGAGCACAGCAAAACACAACTGTTTTCAGCAGAGTTTTATTTCCCTGGCATGTAGCTGGATGATCCAGGATGCAGAGTCTGACTGGTGCCCGAGCCTCACTCTGAGTGGCAGCTAAAGCTGGAGGGATGAAACTGTCTTCAGTGCAAAAGGGCGCCCAATGTGTGTCTTGCAGTGGCGGAGCAGCTCTGGTGAAGCCTCGTGTCTGTCATTGTTCAGCAGGATGGGAATGCTTCTGGAAAGGCGGGCACGGCAGCGGGGCTGAAGTGAGTCAAGTCGACTGAGCACGCTTCATGTTAGTGAAACGGTCCACAGGGCATCTCTGGCTCTCTGAGCTGATAGGCCGCCTGCACTCTAGCGTTCATTGATTGTAGCACTCGGTTGCTCCAGTCTTCTGCGAATGCTAAAACTGTGGGGCAGGCTCAGTTTTGACAAAAAAAAAGAGAAGAGATTAAACAGCCTGTAAAATAATCCCAGTTTTTCTATCTATAATTCATTTGAATGGTGAGTCTAAAATCCCATGAAGCCTCAGGAGCACAAACGATAGACTAGCAGTGCCTCTAACGTGAAGAAACTCTTGGAGCTCAGGCCATCTGCCAGATCAGAGTTTTTCATATCCAGCAGTGACACATTGTTTTATAAACAGTGCTTTTATACAACAAACATTTCAGTGTCCTAAAGCATTAATCTACCTAAGATTATCTCAATCCATGGAGCTAGATATTGCTCTTTATAACTTGTCTAGTGGAGGGGGGTGCTATTACATCACACCAGCTGTCACTTCAACCTGGCACAGCCAATAGGAAGGTCAGTAATGTGGCTGCTGGAGAGAAAATTAGGGAGAAAAATCCTGAAAACAGTAAAGCAATATTTGGGGGGGGGGGGGGGTGCTCGTATAAGTTTTGTTTCTTAAATCTCTTTTGGCAATATCAAATAATTAGAGTGGTGCAATCAAAATGTAATCATTTGTATTTTTTTGGTTGCGAAAGCAAAACACTTGACCAGGGATAAAGCACATTAATCCAAAGTGTTAGCGTAAGAGTATCAGTGAGCACGAGTATCAGTGCATAATTGTTCCTGACACCTGATGTTGAACTCAGATTAAATGAATACACATGCTGTCTGTGCAGATGAGCCCACCTCAGCGGGTAAGAACTCCCAAAGCTCTTGCGTTACATGCTGCACAGCTTTACTGTGTCAGCATCAGGCACCGTGTTGCTTAAGAGTGCTGTCATCATTACATAAAAATAAGAGACGAATACATCAGAATGTACAAGAAGAACCAAACGCTGGAGGAAGATGAGATATATATATATATACATATATATATATATGTATATATATGGGTTTTTGACAGATCTGTACAGTATGTTCATCGCAGCCATGGGATAATCCATTGGATGAGTGGACTAATATTCAGCCAATCCTGCTAAAGCCAAATTAGTCCAACACATTTCCATCATATTTCAGAATAAAGCAGCCCCAACAATCTGAGCTCTTGGGATAGTGACGGCAAATGACCGGTGAGCCCTCAGATCCCTGTGATCCAGGGATAAACTTCTCATGAAGAAGCTTAAACCTCTGAGCTGACACACAAATGAGAGCCAACAACAGGTCAAGCTGCCTCAGAGGAAAACTTTGATTACTGTATTGTTCTCTTACGGCCATCGGCAGCCACAGTGAGGCGGACAGAACCTGGGCAGCGCTGAAGACAAATAACAATTAGGACATCATGACCAATACCTCGACCCCCCCCCCCCTCCTCCTCCTCCTCCCCTCTCCCACTCTGTGAGGCTTATAAGAGGATGGCTTCTGTGGAGCAGTGTGAGTGACCTTAATCATCAGAGGGATATTTGGGTTTTATTCGGCAACGATGTCATGCTTGCGGTCATCACTGTGTTTGACTGGCAGGCATAAAAAATGAGAGGGGTGCAAGGTCGGTTTGCAAAGTGTAATCCATATCATCCCGTTACAGAGGCTGCGCTGCCGTCGGCCCCGGGCCAAACATTTTGACGCTGATAATGATGTCGGATTATGCTGTCATCTGATGTAATTTCGTCCTGCATCAAATTAACAAAAGAGGGATCAACCAAATTCTTTAAAAGGCACAATTTCCCGTTGCAAACCTTCTAGATGCAAACTTGATTTGATTTCATGAAGTGTTTATTTTTGCTACTTTTCTTTTTTCAAAGTCCAGACAGACTTCATGTTTCTGGCTCGGCCTTTCCCACAGAAATATAAGGTCAACGATTCACAGCATCCACGCTCTCTACAGCATGCCTGGCAGTAATTCATATCAGCAGGGTCTGGAAAAAAAAAATTTGTCTGGAAGTTGAAACCAGTGACCCTGCACTGTCTGCACAAGAATGTAACACCTACTTTCATTCTTTCTAACATGTTTTAAAAAATAGTCCTCAGAGCACTTGTGCGAGTGATGCAGCCTGAATTTGAAATCCGACCTCCCATAAACAACCTGCTATACTGCACTGATGCAGTTTCCTGGAGCTCTTCCAGGTTGTCCCTGTGTATGATAACCTTTCTGAGGCAGTAGTTATCACATCAGTAAAGGATAATGCTTGCATTTCATTTTCACTTACCTGCTATCACATGGATCTGTAATCTGGCTCCACTACTAGCCTTTGTTGTGCCAACATGGAGCTCACTGGTATCCATGACAGCTGCTATCAGCTCTAATAAAGGTCACAAGTGTCTAATCTTGTGCTTTGCATTAGCTGGCATTTATAGAGTGAAGAGAAAATATGTATAGTTCTAAGAGAAACACGGGCTGTATATAACCGATGATTCAAAGTGACAGCTTTGACCAAGACATTCTGAAGTGTGATTTTCATTCTCAGGAAATAAATGTGTTCAGTCATTTGGGTGTGATTTTTCATTGTCAGTATTCTATTTAAAGTTGATATCTACGAGAACAAACACTCAGAGAAGGATCAAATTTATTGTTCATGTTTTAAAGTGTGTGCATGCTACTGTCGAAGACAAGAAGAAGACAATATAGGAAATGTTGGTCATCCAGAAAAATTACTTTATTATTAGAAAGCTTAAGTGATGAAAATAGAGGAAATCTACTTTTTTTCCCTAGAGTAGAAAGGTCTACTCTGACTGCTCCTCAACCCTGACATAGTAGCCAAGACTGGGAGCTATATTTTGTTAGCTGTGATAGCATAGTTTGAATCTCAGAAACTAAACCATTTTTCCATGGATAATATGATGTTGCCAGCAAATATCAAAATATTTTTGGTAAGGATTTGAGTTGGAAATGGCCATACGTAACTATTCTATCAATGCTACAGCTAACGAGAACCAACACTAGCTAACGTTAAACAGGCAATAGACAACCTTTTTCCTTTAACTTATCATTGTGAAGTAAACATACGTGGCACAGTGTAATGGCTAACGAAAAATGACACCATCCACGTTTAGATTGGTTCTATGAGCCTCGCTTTCACTATCATACTCGTGTTACCACTGGGATGGATTTCTCACGGAAAAATGAAGGTTTGATCTACGGCACCAAGAAGCACGTCAGCCATTGCGGAACCAAAACAGGGAGAGGCACTGTTCTCCTCGGTCGCTATCCTCGGGTAACAGTGGAACAAATGGAATAACTGTGGAAATGCTAACCTGCAAAAAAAAAAAGAAAAAAAAAAGAACCCGGCTGATGGAGAAGGCAAAGAACTAGAGTGATAGAAAACCGAGGTAAAAACCAGTAAACGGACAGGCATTCAATCGATGGAATGGGCTTTGGTGTTGTGTTGAAATCTGTAACCGACATTCTTTTCTACTTGATCAGTAAGTAACAAGCGGGGCGTTTAGTCTGCCTTTATCATCGCATCATCGAGTCCAGAGTTTCTAGGTCCAATTGGAATTCTTACAGTCACTTTTGCTTTAGACAGTAGCCACGCTGCTACCAGTAGCCATGTCGCTAATGCTAACACCTACGATAATACCACCTGGAGATGCTAGGTAAAGTTCTGGACCTTCATCATCTTTTGGCTTATATTTTTCAGGTACTGGAGTGTCTCCATTTCATGATCCTTGATCCTTAACCAAATAACTGATGATCCCTCTGTGTGCCAAAGCGCCCTGAGAGTTGAGAGAGATCGAGGAAATTAACCTAACTTGCATGTCTTTGGACTTTGGGAGGAAGCCAGAGAACATGCAAATTCCTCACAGAAAGGCCCCAACTGGCCAGTGGGCTCAAATCCAGAACTTTCTTGCTGTGAGGGAGCAGTGCTAACCACTGCACCACCGTGCCACACATTTGAAATTGTGTGTTTATAAAATGATATATGGCTTATCCAACCTTTGTCTCTCACAAAATGATCACTTTACACTCAAAGACTTAAAGTCTTGAACTTTTGATTTTGTATAGTCTCAGCCTTATCAATTATTTGCAAATGACTTGAGTTTCTATTTGCTTTGCCTTTCCTTGACTGTCGACAAACAGTATATGAATTATTAATGATGTTTGTTGCTCAGAGCAAACTATCAAATTTAGCAGGCTTTCTAACCAAAGACGATAAACAAACGGTGGCATCTTGTTAGAGTACTTGGGTAAATTTACTCTTGTTTCTCCTTTTATGTAAGTGATAAAAAATCTTCTACTAAATCTGAGCTTCCACTTTATTTTTTATTCATTGTTACAAGCTGTAGCGCAGGAACTCCTCGTCTCTGTCCTTGCAGGTCGAGTGCAGTGTAACCGATTTAGGAACGTCTCCCTGCTATGTTTGCAGTTTCACAGCACAGGAATGTCAGCATGGTTTATGGTATGAAGATGCAAGTCCACTTGTTGTCTTCACCCCATCCTGGGACAGACATGAAAACAATTAGGATCTCTGCATCCTGAGCAGAAAAACAAACCTTCAGCAACTGATACACTGAATTCAAAGCCTTAGTTTGGGCTACTGAAGATGAATTTCCTGGGAGTTGTTGCTTTGAACAAGTTGTTTGACTTATCCAGGCTGTGCAACTCCCTCCTCTCTTTCTCTCTCATTCCTTCTGTATGCATTTGGCATTCTATGGACAGAGGATACCTCCATATCTGACAAAGAGCCAGTTGGGGGCTCAAAACCTTCTTTTTCCTAATATAATAAAACAATATTTTTAAAGGGAGCAGTCAACAGTGTTGCATCCTTGGAAGGTGATATTTTAATTACATTTTTTGCACCTGGAGAAGAAAGATGTGGAGAAAGTTACTGTGAATGATATTTATTAATTTGTTAAAGACCCCCTCCATTCAAAAATGTGTTTTTCTTATGTTTACATCCCCTAAAATGTCTGACCTGGACTATACTGACTTGTATCTGTCCAAAG
>JBBPCS010000375.1:1220292-1233335 GCA_037974645.1 Hollardia meadi
TCTTAAAGTTAGACTATGTAACTTTTGAGAGTATCAATATTCTTCCTCTTACAAATATCAAGTTGAATTCATGAGCAATAAAATGTTGCTTATGGTGACTTATGCTAGCTAACGTTAGCCACCTTTAGGTAGCTATGACTGACATTACTGAGCCAGTTTGCTGACTCCACTGCAGAGCCACTGTTCAGTGTTCAGCAAAGAGCTAGCTTTAAATCTCCATATGGTATCACACATGGCTAAACATCACTGCAATATGATTGATTTGTATTTTGTAGGCCTCTGCTTCCTACAATGATTCCATCTTTCTACTATTTAGTGTTTCATTTACCCCCCCCCCCAACAAAAACCCCAACAACAACAAAAAACTGATTTCAGGATACAGTAACAAAATTCTGCTGCTTTAAATATGCTTCAAAGGTGCAGCATGAAGCTCTGAAGTACGCATCCCTTATGCTAAAACCTTTGCTGTAGGCAGGGATTGTCTACCATTTTAATACATATTTACATGCTAAAACATAAGAATTAGAATTCATTAGTGTAATCTGAGGTCTAGATCTAGATTGGGAGTTGTTTGATTAGTAGCTTTGGGACATTGTTTTTGTAGTGAGTCTGCCTGTCTCCTACTTTTGTTTTTCCTTATTTGGCATGACTCTCTGTAATATGGTTGTGCTTGAAGACTAATCTCTGCTATCTTAGCTCTAATTAACAGAGCGTACACAGTTCCCAGACACATTTGTTGTTTTTGTTTTTTTTCGGCAAAGATCTCTGTGTTGTTTTTGAGCAAAACGACCTGGACTTGCCTTTCCTATTGTGACAATAATTATAGTAAGATGCCAAATGACTTTACCTACAAATGAACAAAACCATCGTTCCACTCGTCTGGTTTCACGTGTAACCTGCATGATTGTCGTCGTCAGCCATCTATTCCTGACAACTGGGCCTTTTTTGAAACCAAGAGAGCTGCGTTTAATGGTGGTGTCTTGTTTTCTTATTCAGCATGTAGGTGCAAAACATACGCTTTGGATCACTCTTTTATGAGGAAGTACACAAAAATGGTGCAGCTGCTTTGTATAGTGTTTGAGGTTTACCTACTTCAGAGGAAGTGGTGTGGGGGAGAAGACAGTGTTACAACCAGCAAATAAAACAGGATATCCGATGCTGGAACAATTGAAACACTAAAATATGACAAATGTGCTGTTTTCTCAGACTCTCTTTTGTGTGCTATATCGACTTGTCTCTAGTTAAAATCAATAAAGTTTAACATGACAAAGTTAAATCAAACTTATCACCAATGTGAGTTATCTATTGTGGTGGTGGCTCATTTCCTTTCGCATGTTTTGGTACAGTGAGGATAAAATTGAGACCCATCGTATCAATGACATGCGTAGCTACGCTCCCTGACTGCCGAACATCAAAGAGCCCTTGATTTCCTCTAACCGGGCATGTTAATTGGTGCTTGATTGATAACTTGAGTTCACAGGCGATGGCATGTGTCGTCTAAACTGTTCCAGGGTGTCTTTTTTAAATCAGTGGAAGAAGAATCACTGGCGGGGCCATTAAAAAAAATTGCCAGTGTACACACTTGCAAATAAGCTGTCACACATTACAAACGAGATTACCTTTTTCAGCGTGCCCCGGAACTCCGAGATGAGGGGATGCAGGGGTAAGACTCCAAAATAGCTCAAATCTTTTTCCTTTTTTTTTTTTTATCAGCGTGCTCGATCTGCAAGTGCTGTTTATGCTTCCTTCATGCACAGTAGGAAAAAAAGTATACTCACAGCTTGGAGCACAATGTAATCAGTCACAGTGAAGTAAGATTTATCGCTTAAAAGATAGGGCTCAGAGTGAATGATTCTTTTTTTTTTACATTTGGCTTCTAAAAATAATGACAGAGCTGTAATTTCTTGTAAATATTTAAACTAGCTTCATTAAACTAGCTCGTAGAAACCAATCAGTAATTATATCATCCCTTCATTCATAAGAGATAAAAGCAGCAATATCTGAATGTGTTGGCAAGTGCAAAAGTACACGAGGCACACAATGTCAGCATTGTGAATGGCAACACTGCGGTACAGAATCAGAGGCGAAAAGCAGTTATTGTATTTGCATGCAATCGCGAGCACGCAAACTAATTGTCTCGTTTGCATAGCAGAGATCACTGAGGTCAGGTGAAGCCCACATGAGGCAGGAGCTCTGTTGGACATCTGATTGTGCCCAAATTCAAGGGAAGCCGAGGATAATGAGTGAAACACATGAGCTCGGTCGTTATAAGCTACAATATGTCGAGGTATTGGTCACATATTTATCAGGGGAACATTTCAACAACAAAATATTGATTAAATGTACTTAAGGTAGCTGTCACTATAGGTCTTTTTCCACAGCAGAAATCCTGACTTGTCATAGCAGGAGAGGCTTAGGTATCATTAATAACATTAATTACATTTTAGATAGATAGGAAATCTCTTATAGGGCTTTAAAAGTCTGACATACAAGAGACCTTTATACATTTAGATACTGTGTGTAAATTGTTTTACATGGTCGATTTTTGGTAGGACCTTTAAAACCCTCTAATTTATGCACAGATCAGCTTTATTTGTTATGATTACTTAGTATTAACTTGCATTATTGTTGTCTGCACAATAACACACCACATAATGCGTAAAGAGTGTATGTTGGCTGTATCATAAAATAAAAGACAAACAAACAACAAACTGCTCGTGCTATACAACCTATTCTAAAATGTTTTGTGTGTGATTTATCACACACAATTATTCACCTGACTAACGTGTTTATGCTGTGTTGCAACAGTCCGACCGTTTAGTCGATGAGCTGACCAATCAATAAAGACATTCGATCAAAGGGTTGTTGCCGTCACAGGTAAAAAAAAAACTTCCACGTAGGATACACCTGTGTTTCCTCACTTTTAAGTTCCAGCCTCCTCTCTCCTTGTCTCCTCGGGGTGCATTTAAGGTATTGGAAGATTCACCATGATGGCGGAATGATTTCCAGAGAGGATGCGAGTAAGCATAATTTAGTGTAATGAAAAACACCCAATACTTAAACGAATTACTCAGTCTGACTAATTGTACACGTTAGTAAAGTGACTAATGTGTCCACTCACTTTGGCTATTGATGCCCCAATTAAGGCCAACCGTCAGCTGTTTGACCCTTTAAATGTCTCTTATTCCATGCTCAGTGTGAGTAAAAACACTGATGTGGAGTTCCTCTCAGTTCACGTTATTTACAGCCCCCCAGAAATAAATTGCACTCACCTCAACACTCAGCATTGTGACACTTTTGTGAAGCACTAAAAAGCTAAGTTTGTTAACCATTCTGTAACTAGAGGAAAAAAATAAATAAAACAAAACTAATAAAACAAACAAACAAAACACTGCATGAGTTACATCTGGCCAAATGCCTGGTTTGACTTTCTGTCCTGGTGCTATCTGATAGGTACAGAGGAACTAAATGAACGGCCAAAAAAATAGAGTTCTACTTTTACAATGCCAGTGGCACAGTAGCCTATAGTGTAGTGTATGTTTCTTGATTCTAACATTTATGTCAGAATTACTTTCACTGGTGTCTGTTATTAAATCCAACTTGAATATACTGCATATAGCCAGTGATACTCCAAAATTCACTATGGACACAACTAGCAAGTAAATTCAGGTTATAGTGAACTCTTTCTCATGGTTCCGTGAGATAGACAGTGCATGACAGCGCATGGGAGCAGTGCAGCATGCGACACATAGTGTGAGAATTTGAATTAAATTACAGCATGTGGCAATTCACACTTCATTGGATGAGTGCTCTATGTAAAACACTTGCTGAGCTGATTCCTTTTTGGCCAGCACCTGGAAATTTCAAAGCATGTGTCCAATTATTATGTGTTTTCAGCAAGACACATTAAAAAAAAAAAAAAAAAGTTGTCTTCCCTGACTGAAAATAATCATCCTAATCTGCATTAAGTGGCATTTGGTAGCTCAGAGTGCATCTTCTTTAAAAGTAGCGTTTTCTTGGACACGGTTGCACACAGTAGACCTATCAAATACTGTATATGTTGCAGTGCCACATGTGACATGACTGTTGTTGTGTTCCATTATTGATAGGCCAGAGAAGTGTTGATTAAGTGTTATCAGTGAGGATACTCAAGAACAACTTCCACCAACCCACATCCTGTTCACCCTGCTGCTGCCGTTTGGCAAAAGATACACAAGTATCCGCTTCTGCATGCAGCTTTGGGAACTACAACTCATTATATAATCCTGTGTTTTATTATGACCATTAAACTTCTTCTTGATGTGTATGTTGATATTTTCCCGTTAATGACACGATTAGTTATCAACACCCATATCTCACATATGGCATATTGTGACAGATTCACATGGTTTAAGCGTTGGAGGAAATGGGAAAGTGCATTCCTAATAAGGTTTAATTGTGCTTTTTTAAATTTTTTTTATTTTCCTGTTCCATACATACTTCTGTAAATAAATAGAGGCGGACGGAGCTGTGCTTCAGGCGGTGATGTTTTGCCTTGGTGACACCGCTGGCCTGCTGCCTTACATGGGCAAACATCTGAACTGACTGAGACGGCTGGAATTTCACAGCGTGACGTCACTGCCGACAACTCTCCCAGAATTTGGATCAAGAAGTTTCACTTTTTTTGGTGGGATTTGAACCTCTGTTATATTTCCTAGAAAGCGAGGTAAGCGAAGCCATCGAGCACTCTTCCAATGCTTTGAACATATCTGTGATTATCGGCTGTGTTAAAACTAGCGTAGTTCAAGGTATGACTGATAAGCCAGTGTAGGAATGGCTCGTCCACAATTTGTTCGGCCTTGCTCGGATATAATATGAATTTTACTGTAGCTCGGACGGAGTTCACAATGAGGGCGTGGACTCAAACGATAGCCTCGGTTGGTACCAATGTTGCATGAGGATACAAACAAAGCTAACTTGTCGCCAGCTGCTGGGCCTGGTTAAGTCATGCGTTGAAAACAAGACATTTTAAAGCGCCAGTTGTTTTTTCTTTTGCCAAAAGCGACACTGGGCGTCTCTGGTGTGTCTGTGTTTAGCCAAGGGGTCTGCCGCTGAGCAATGCGGAAGACGGGCTGTCACCGGAGAATCACGAGAGCCCCTAACTGCAGGGAAACATGTCGCTGTATTTCACTTTAGCACTCTCATAGATGTCCATTTACCAAAGAGTCCCCTTACAGGATTAACTGTTAGCTAACATAAGTAAGTGTTAGCTAGTTTTAGCGAAACTACCGTTAATGTTAGCAACTTAACGCGTGAACAGACGAGCTTGTTTACGGCAGCATAGATTCGCCACGTTGTTTAAATGGCTTTAATGACGGTCTTTTATTAGTAACTTAAGGAAAACTATGATTCCTGGACAGAAGTTTTGATTCTCTACCTTTTTAGATTTTTTTTAATAATTCATAACATATGTCTGCAACGACAAGCTAACTCAAAGCGTTGTAAAAATAATAAGGCCGTTAAAGAAGTAACTGTTAGAGTAATATTACATTGTAGGCCTTAAATGTACTTTAAGCCCTGTTTTGGATGCAAAGACAAGGCAGGAAACCATCACAAACAGACCAGGCCTGGCTCCTCCAAAAGTTACATTATTTAATGTATCTGCAGGTGACTTCTCACAAATCTACTAAGCTGATTCCTGGAATAATGTCTATCAGACCGGTAACTTGTATAAGACCAAACACTATCAAGATATTGCTGTGCATTTTCAGTTACTTGCGTGTCAATAAGGCAGAACAGACCCATCCCACTGACCACTTTACTTACCATGCAACAAGACATTAACAAAGCCACTTCTGAATGATGTGACTCTCTTCCTCCTTGAGATAAGAAGTTCAGTGTTAACCACTTTGAATGAAAACACTTAACCCAAACGAATTCCATCAATTTCTAAGTGTCTTTTCCAGCCTGGTTTGTTAGTATCAAATGATACTCCATACATAACACATATTGCGAAGTTTAGTGTGCATGTAGGGCTCGCTTCATGCCCCCTTTACATGGGTCACACAGATAATTAACTACCTGCCTGATGTAAGCAGCTTTAACATTGTTAAAGGTCTTAATTCAGAGCCTTGGTCCTTATCCATGAAATGTGGCTAACGTGAAAAATAAGTCTCACTTTCTTTCTTAAAAGATTGAATTAAAACTTTGACTTAGATGTTGGATTTCAAATCAATAACACCAAGGTCCCCTGAAAGTGCTGTCATCAAACTGAATACATCTGCGTCACTCAGACACATTTTTGACTCGGGCAGCATTAAACAGAACTGTTTTAAAATCTGGTTTAAAAAGGGCTCGTTTGACAGCGTTGATGATGTTAAAGTTAAAAGATGAATGCCTCGGCTGCCTTTGAGCTCGGGCCCCCCAGTAGGTTTAGGGAAGTTATTCTACTGTTTGTGTTACTTGGCATATTTTAATGAGGATGTCCTTTTCTGAAAGGAACAGCTGAAGTCACACCGACTCCAACCAGAAACCCGTTTGTATCTCTATCAATCTACTGTAAGTGTGGTCTATTGGTACCTTTCATGTATTACTATTACCTTTGATTATCCAATTTTCCGAAAAAGAAATACCTGGGAGTCTTTGCCAGAGGGTCATTTAACAACACATAATGCTGTTCTGCAGGTTTTTCCAGAATCCGTTAAGACTCTTCTAACCATCTGGATTCCATCTGCTCCAAAGCTTGTGTGTTGAACCTCATTTTCCTAATCTAAACAAAGATAGTTGACAGAAAGGATACATCTCCTTTGTATATTTTGATCCAAAACAAAAAGAAAGATTACCAGTTACATTGCAATATAATGCGTTAATATTTTCCTTGTAATTTATGAAAAGAACAGGGATATATGCCATTTGCATCTACCTGGTTTAAGACACGCAACCACAAATTGAGAAATTAGTTAAAAATCAATTTTGTCATGTAACTAACACAATATTTTGTTAATCCAGGTGGTTAGAAGACTCAGAGGAATCTGGATGTTGTTAAACTTAAATTTTTGAACAATTGGATGCTTATATTTGTGACTTGAATGGAAAGGTGTTACATGAGAGACACGGACTGGGGCCAGGTACCACCGAAGCCTCATGTTGTGCTAGTGAACCAGAGAACACTTGTACAATACCTGTGTGTTTTGTCAGGCGTTCATAACTGTTGCCTTATCTCTCCACGGGTACTGCAGCAACCTTTAATGTAAGTGTGGGAGGTCAAAATCTGAGAATTCTATAGCATTACTGAACAAGGCTCTTCAACAAACCCAGCCAATAATGTTTTATTATACAGCGTTAAAGAACCTACCTCCACCAAAATATGCATACACCCTGCAAAATATTACATAGTTATGCTAGAGGAAAACAAACAAAGTGTACATTTTAACAGATAATGACACAATTATGCACGACCAGATTTATGACACAGCATACAGGGCATAGCAAGGACATGTCAGTGCCTGCTTAACATTTCTGCTGTGCCCTCAGATAGGGGTGTGACATGTAGCAGTCTGGTTTGCAAAACAATAGAGTTGTCTGTGTTTTACTTGAATCCACGTGGACTATAAAAATCCTGCATTGTACTGGACCTTCACGACTGAAAAACATATTCCTCATTTTTAAGTGTCTAAATGAATGAATGAAATGTTCGGAGTTGATCTTTTGTACTGGAAGTCGTTGCACCTTGCAAGTGGTGCTCAAACTGTAGGGTCTTTACATGCACCGACTTCCACTAGCCTGTCCTGTTAGCTCATTTGCAAATTTGTTTGCAGGTTTATGGCACTAAATGGTTTGCATGGTGTTTAAAAAGGCTTTGCTGTTACCTCACAAAGCACCTCCAAACTCATAACGAGCAGGGCGTAACAATAAGGATTGCTCGCGTGCCCTGTGCCATTAAAATGCCACTTTGGGTTAATAAATCAAGCGAGTCACTTGCTATATTGGGCAAGTGGCAAAAAATAATTTAACACCT
The DNA here is from genome assembly GCA_037974645.1 of Hollardia meadi. Classification (NCBI taxonomy): domain Eukaryota; kingdom Metazoa; phylum Chordata; class Actinopteri; order Tetraodontiformes; family Triacanthodidae; genus Hollardia; species Hollardia meadi. Next base: position 1,228,289 of record JBBPCS010000375.1, read on the forward strand.
TTTTTTACAGAGCTGATGATGGAGGTACCTAATTAGTGAGCTTTTTTTTCCTCGTTTTTGTTGAGAGTTGAACATGCGCAGCATCGATCGGGCAGTCATGAGGAAAGGTGGCAGGTAAAAGTGAAGCGCAACAACGTGATAGATATCTGACAAGACATGATGGTACCTAACAAACTGACATAATTATCAGACACAAACTCAATCAGCTATCTAAGTTAAAGAGCACAGTAAACTACTGCTATCAAACTAAACCATACTGAAACAGCATTTAAGTTAATTAAGTGAATTGAAATAAATTATCAAGTAAAAAAAAAAGCAGTGAATCATTTTTGACTCTTGGAACGTGTGACAGAAATTATTTTATACTTTATAGCCTTAATGAAATGAATAAATAGAAGAATTCGATGTCATATAATATATTGAGAGTTAAAGCCTTAAACCGCACAGATTAGCCTCGTTTATTCAATACTGAGAGCAAAGAAAAGTACATGATCTATGTGTTTTAACCACGAGCTGCTTTATTATCACCTGCATGATTACAATAACACTTAAATTGTGTACAAACTAAATGCGTGTGTGACACAAATATTGATTGCAACAATGTAATCATTACAACAGAAGGTTGATATTTATTTGAATGATGTTGCTAATTGTGTGACTGTTGCTATTCTGCTTATTTACAAAAGATTGGATCATCATTGCTGTGAAAAAACAATTTTCTCCTGTGCGAGATATGTTTTATTTTAGTCGCATTTCTCCTCACTAAATATTTGTTTCACTGTGGTGAAATATTGTCTGTAGTGTCACTTGTCAGCATTGTTTTGGCGGTGGAATATTACTCCCAACAGGCTGTGACGGGTGCCTGATGAGAAATGACAGACTAAAATCGAAATGGACAACTTCAGGTTCATACATAGGATTTATAGGAGCCAGCCCATAGTTCATCTTTTTACTGATGGACGACACGGCCACGGAAACAAATATGTATGAGACGAGAGGACCAACTTACCATGTTGGTGTGGTCCTGTTCAGCATCAGCACTTCTTTTTTTTTTTTTTTTAACATGATTTAATCCATTTGACTAATGCAGGGTTGTCTCTATTTTTCAATCTCAACAGATTTAAACATACAGTAAAGGGCATCGCTTCAACAAGCTAATAGAAATCGTGAACATCCAGAGAGGAGGAAAGGTAAGATAGCTTTTGCTGTACTTTTCTGTATTGTACTTTTTAAAAAAATATACAATATGTGATGATCCTGTTTTTGTCCTGCTTTTGTGCTTTCATGGCAGGCGATAATAGATCTGATGTCTGGAAAGCAGTGTGTTTTAACTTCTAGTAATAACGCGGGGTGAAGTCACAAATTTATCACATAATATGCTTGGTTGTCCCCAGTGTGAGTATTGTTAGTAAATCATTATGTTGCCCGTTGTGTCTTTCACTGAGAATCCTTATTAACTTCTTATTGCTGTAATGTTTTGGTGAGTTTTTGCACAGCAGGTATAAAACCAGAGAGAGAGAGAGAGAGAGAGAGCTTCAGGATACCTGATAAATTGCCTAAAAGTGATGTCACTTGAGTCAGTGTCAGTTAAGCCTACAAGTTTGAAAGTGACAAAAATCTTGTGGTGTGGAGTCAGAAAATAAGTGAGTTTACCAGACCTCTTCAGCCCGCCCCTCACCTCTGCTGCAGGCTAGCATCTAGAGGCCTCATTAGCCGCTACTAGCATAGCACACCTGAATCTTCGACTGAACCGGCAGCGGTCGTGTCGCATTGTGAGTAATGAATAAAAAGGAACAAGAATGCATGAAACAAAAAAAGATGATACCTCATCAATAATCCTTCTTTTTAAAAAAAATGCTTGTCCAGAATGGTGCATTAGCAATGCAGTCATAGCATGTGATGTCATCATGTATTTCAACTGGCTCTGAGTTTATTGCATACAATCTGGTTTAGCTCAATGTAAAAAAGCAGGTTATCAAGCCCTGGCCAACTCTTTTATTCAACTCTTTTATGTTATTTTTAAGGCTCTTATCTCTGCATGGACATTGCGGCCACGTTCCAATTTTTAGCCGTCTCTTCTAATTTTTTTTTTTCATCTTTTCTCAAGTCTTTTATCAAGACAAATGTTGCATTAGAGTCATATTAAAGTTACGTGAATTCTTATGTGACTGTGACTGATTTAAAACTTTAGGAATCAGGGAACGTGATCAAAAGGGCACAGACTGTATTTTAAATCCAAATAAGATAAATATTTTTTTGTACATGTATGATTTTCAGTCCTCAGAATGCGGTCTGTTCCTTTGGGATTTGAATGAAGTGGGTTGTGCTGTTTGAGGAAATGAGCCTCTCAAGCCAAATTGCTCTTCAAAACAATTCCAATCCAGGCAGGACAGTGTAATGCTCTCTCTTAGCGGCTTTTAATATTACCGTGATCTCCGCTGACCCACACTTCTTATGGGGGTAATCAGACTTTAATTATACATTCTTAATCACTTCAAGACAATCTGTGGGACAAAACAGCTACTCGAAGTAATCTTTACTTTCTAATCTGCTTCCGGGCACCTGATGAACAGAAAAAGTAAATTATTTCTCTATTTCCCTGCTTTTTTTGCAATTTATTGAGAGTCCCATTCACAGTTTTAAGCAAACTCCTTCACATTTTGACGATCTACCTATATAAATGGAGCTTGTAGGGCAGGCTCACAGTGTTACCCATCTTAGGTCAGAATGAACTCAACCCAAATGTAAAAAAAAAGTTCTCTACAATCCTCATTATTATTCCTAGTGAAAGGTATGCACCACAAAACTGGCTCTGCCGAGTGACTCTGGCTCACAGTGTATGGCATTCCAAGTTAAAAACAAACCAAACTGATATTGCCCTCAATACTGTGTTCATATTTTCTCCATATTTGGAAATGTTTACCTCCTCGTGATGGTTGACAGAGGTTGGAAGAGGGGATGTGAGTCATTTCAGCAGCAGAAGGCTTTTTAGGGGTGAGAGGAGCCTTCCAAGTGACTGCCATTTGGTAAAGCTAGCAGTTTTCTCAGTGCTTCATTGATCTAAAGAGAGTCTGTGAGTAGCATTCTATGCTCATTTTTGTTTCATTTTTTATTTATTTTAGTTTAAGGGTAGAAATTTGTTGTTGTCGAAATAGCCATGCATATTCATGTTATATAATGGGTTAAAAGAAACTTAATGAGTGATTTATCCATGTCTTTTTGGGATTTTCTAAAACTTTGCATGTATATACAGGCTGCTTGTGGGGGATCGTGTGCCTCTATTTGTCACTAGAGATGCATGATATGGATTTTAGTTTCAATAAACCAATAATTACTTTCTCCTTATAACTAACATTGATAAGATAACTGATAATTTCACATTTTTGTATGTTAAAAATGTGCAAAAACCTGTAGTTTATGCACACCTGCGGGCAAAAAAAGGCTTAGGTGTAGTGAGCAAAGATAGATGATTTAATATTCCATAGCTATAATAAGATTTTGCTTGGAACCCTTGTAGAACATGTATAGTAAAATACAATCGTGTTGTCTTCCTCTGTTGGCGCTCTAGTCACACAGCGTGGCTCTACCCAGGTGCAGCTGTTTGATGTCATGAGCGCGACCATGGCGTGCAGCATTTCATTTCTTCTTTGTTTATTGGCGGATTGCAATCCAACTCTAAAGGTGCATACCGCCACCTACTGTATCAGAGTTTGTAGATGCTGTGCTTGTTAAGTCAATGAAAGCAATTTGGCTTTGCATTATTGGCTCTAATTATTGGTAATTTCAATATCGGCCAATAATATAAATTTCCTATTATTGGGCCGATGTGCATCCCTATTTGTCACTGCTTCATTGAAAGTTTCAGATGTGTAAAGGAGAAGCCATTGCTGTTTGCTTGCATCAGACGCAGTCCTAACACACAATGTTCCTCAGAGTCTCTGCAAGTGTGGAAGAGACAGGAAATTATATATTGATATTGACTGCTCACCAGCTCACTAGATATTTTGGAAAATGTTTTGAAAATGTTGGACTGACTTGGCACTGCAGTGAGAAATTCTTTGACAATGAGACTGACCTCGTACACAGCTGTCTGGCAGTAATGTGAGGAGGTTACAGATAAAGATGAAACGTGCAAAAGTTTCTTGTGTCTGGCCAAATTGAATCGATATTGTAGGATGGAAAGTGTTAAGTAGTCTAGTATGTTTTTCCAGGAGATGACTTGTGGTTGTATGTGTGAGTTGGGGGCAGCTCTGGTCGTTGGGTAATTCTGGTTTAGCAGACATCCACTCTAACTGATAATTTAACAGGTCCGACCTTCCTCCTGGCTCTTACTTTCACACTTCAAACATATAGTGGCCGGTGCCTGGGTGTAGTAATTGAGGGAAGAGGCAAATGATTTTCCTCAGCTTTAAGGGATGGTGCTGCTGACTTAAGTGATGGTGTGCTGTCATTCTCTAATTACTTTTATCTTTAAATTATGCTGGGAATGTATTCACATTCAGCCTTAGAACTAGTTAGCCTGTTTGCGTGCCATTGTCAATTGTTCTTCTTTTTTTTTCATATAATTTTATTGGATACTGGATTCTGTGTGCTTACACATTCATTACTGCATATAAGCTACTATAAGCCATTTATCTGTCTATGAAAGGATACATAAAACATACTGTATTTTCGGCCACTCTTGACCCATCTTCCCTACAGTTGTCATAGTACTGATCAGTTCTAACCAAAAACTAAACTTAAACCCAAACATTATCAGTTGTTCATCTGGGAACACAACTCTTCAGTACAGTCCACTAAAGCTAATAATAATATGTTTTATCTGCAATGAGTGATGAAGATGTTAAAAGTGACTAATGAGGACCATTTAATTTGAGTTGTAAAAACTTAGGTGATTCCTTCATTTTCCATCGCCTTTTTCTTGTCAAAATGTCAGTTTGCATGCTAACATGCTTACAAAGCAAACATACATTAAGAATTTCCCAGTTTGGGATCAATAAAGTACTATCTATCTATCTATCTATCTATCTATCTATCTATCTATCTA
>JBBPCS010000375.1:1233435-1261458 GCA_037974645.1 Hollardia meadi
TATCCTACATGAATTATGGCTGTTGTAGTTTTTTAAACTGTGTACAGCAGTGCCGCGAATTAATAAACAGCTACTGCAAGGGCGAAGGAAATTCATTCATCTCATTCATGGCTGACATGGAGCCCGGTGCCCCCGGGACCCTGTGAACATCCAGCCAAAAAAGACAAACGTTACTGGAGTGGGGAGGGAAATACCCGTGGATTACTGCTGCCTTATGAGATGCAAACAAAGTGTTTTGCAAAGTCTGTAGGAAATAATTTGGCATTTCGCAGGGAGGGGAGGCAGACGTCAAGCTGCATGCTAGCAGCATGGTGGTCACGTGACCCCCGTCCCGAATTTCACCCATTCTCATCTGGTCACCCTAGTCTCTGCAGATTGTAATGGTTTTGACAGGAGCACTGGTCTTCCACTGAATGGATATTACATATGCCGACAAGGTTATAAATTATTTGTTGTATTGAGATGGCACTTAACAATGCATTACAGTTACATTTGATATTAAGAGGACCGGTACAAGGGTGCACCTTAAGCACTGAATGAGGATTGGGTAGGTTTCCAGTTTTACCAGTCTGGTCCGGTGTACGAGCTTAAACCGGTTTAATTTTATACTACCCGACTAAAAGTAGGTGGCGATAGCTCGCAGCATGCGTCTAGTTAGCAGGAGCCCTAGAATAGTTTTTTGGTTCAGTGCTATGGGGTGCCGCTTCCCCGTTGTGTTGTAGTGTTACTAAAGTTGAAAGTTGTGCACACAGAGCTGCTTAACTACTACCGATGTCCACAAGATAAAACCCAGTAATGTGTTGGTGCAGGTTATGCTCTCTTTACTACTTTAGTAAGAAGCCTCGTTTTGACCCGCTCCATTTGCCCTGTTAAAGTTACTATGTTAAGCTGTAAATACGAATCAACACTTCCTGTTCCTGTGTCTTAAATTAAAATCCCTCTAGCGTATCAATGGTCAGAAACCCTTAATTTCTTAACAATGCTTTTAATATTTTTACTTGCAAGGTTCCAATGTGTACTTAAACTGAAAAAGAATATAAGTTAAGTTGAATGGTTTGTGTGAGGAATGGAAAGACGGAGTGTCACAGTTGTTCTGCTGTTCCACTCGAAAGCGGCTGAGTCACTAGCGACACCTAGTGGTAAAGGTTGGTATACTGGTCCAGCCCATTCTATGGCTCAATATCAAACCGGTTTGAAATTTTTACACCCGCCCAACCCTACAATGAACCCTCACAAAATCATCAGTGTCCTGCACAAGGCACCAAATGCTGTACGCAAGTGGACAAAACTTGGTTGTTTTCTGGGGAGAGGCTTTTCTGTGGCTTCTTTTTATGACGACTGAAGCATTGCAGACTTAAAGAAAGTGTACATATTGCCTGAAAAAGTGTACCGGCCTGGTAGGCTGGTGACTTGGCCAGGTGAAGTTCAGTGGAGGCCACCTGTGGGCAGTTGAGGAATCCACATTCCATGATTGAAAGGTTCAAACAAGGACTCATAGTGAGGTGTACAATTTATTACAAAGGATCTGCATTTCAAATTCCAGTGAGAGGATGTAAAAAGTACATTATTCTACCTCTTGTGAAACTATGTGTATTTACATCTACAAGAGGTATAATCAAAGATCCAACTTTGACAGCCACTTTGCTGCATTCAGCCTGGGAGCCTCCTTACCTCTTGGACCAGGTGAAGCACTTCCGAGTGGTTTGCAGGTCAGGTATAAATCAAGTGAGCCTCTTGTTTCCTCTCAATGGTATTTCCTGCACTTCAGTCTGCCCTCAGGCAGATTCCTGTAAGCCCAATGGTACTGAACTGTATGTAGTTCAGAAAAGGTAACATACTTTGCTGCAATGCTGTCAAGAAGTGGTTATAAATACATCATAAAGGCCAGGGAAAAGGCAAAGGTGTTTTCAGGGATATGTATTTTTCATTGGTTTGGACTCTCTTTTCAGGCTGTAAACATTAAGGCCCAATCAAGCTGCCCATTGTAGGAGCACTTAGAAAGCATGCACTTGCAGAAGAAATGGAACCACTGCTCCTTAGGTTTGGTACCACTGTATGACAATAATGTTAGGGTCAGCTGTTGTAAAAAAAAAAAAAAAAAAAAGGCATCATGAGTATTATACAACCTATAAAAATAGCAGAATGGTCCCAAGTGCAGAGTGAAGATGAAGATGAGAGAAAAGAATGTGACGCATGTCCACTTGTTTTTAGTCTCTTTCAAGCCCGTCCATCATAACCTAATAAATAAAGACCTTTTCAGGGCCTAAATTGCATTTCTTTGGCAGATTGGGAGTCTTTAGAAATGCGTTAATGGTCTAATGCACTTGGATGATCACTTCTATTTGATAGCAAATTATTCTATCTGAATGGTTAATGGCTTTGATAATTTGAGTTTTTAACTCATTGGTTTTTTTTTTCTTGTTCTACAAGGCTTTAACATTTTTAACCTCAGTTATAATGGATTTGGCATTGAATGAAAATGGTTCATCTTATTTGATTATCAAAAAAATAAATAAAATGCTTGGTCTGTGGTGTGTGTGGGTAAATCTATACGAATTATTGTATTTAACACAATTTATGTGATCTAATGTAATATATGCCCATCCAACAATAGAGTGTTACTGATAGGCCCTTCGGAATGGGCACATGCTGTAAAGTTTAGTGCAGTAAAATTCATAGCCATCAAATCATTTTAAGTTTGTCTATAGCTTCAGGCAGATTATTGGTTTCTCTTTAATTTATTTGTTGTCACATTACTGCTTTACAAACTTGGCTATGACTTGTATCCTCTCAAGCCTTATTTGTGTTGAGCCAGAGGCTTTCAAGCAGTGAGGCGCGTGGGAGAGTTGAAGGGGGAGTGCAGAGGGAGAGATGCGAGACGATGATCCTGCGGGAGGTGAGGGGGAGATGTGCGTGCTAGTATTCTAAAAACAACTGGAAGTTAGTTGTTGGAGTTTGACCTGAAGATTTTACCCAGCAAAATTTTAACACTGTCAGAAGTCGGAGCATCTGTCAGTGCACCTTTTGACACCTTTGGCGCCTGATTTTATAATTTGTGTCAAAATTTGTACTTGTCATATAGCAAACTACTACTACTACCTACACTTTCCAGGGATATCACTATCTCTGAATAAACATTCATAAATATGCTAATAAAGCATAGAAAAAAGTTTTCCTCAGTATCAAAGTAATCCAGTGATAGTTCATACTGCATACACAGTTTGGCACTTTAAATGTTGCCAATTTGCAAAAAAAAATAAAAAAAAATATATATATATATATATGACAGCCCTAAGCATAACTCACTGAATCTGTGGAAACATCATGATTCCTAGTTAAATTTCCCAAAGCATTATGGGAACTGTTGTTGCAAAATGTTGAATGGAAATGCAGGGATGCTGTCAAAGGGCGGCCAGTGTCAGACCTTTAAAAAAACAAAAAACAAAAAAAAAAAGCCCTTTGTCAAAGCTGTTTTTCAGTTCAGTTCACTTTGTCATTTTAAAACAACCAAACCAACTAAAAATATAATAATAAAAGTTAAAATAAAAGTTGTATTTATTTACTTGTATTTTTGCAAAACTTTAAACTTGTTTTGTAAGCTACATTTAGAAATATGCTGTGCACTTTTAAGAGAACTAACAACATTTTAGTTTAGTTCAGTAACAATCTCTACCAGGCACTTAGGGAAATTACAATGCTGCCATTAAAGCAGCATTTGCAGTGTGAATGATTTTGCCTTTTTTTGGCCTTGATCTGACTGAGTGCAGATCACAAAAAGTTTTTTTTTGTGTTATCCACTGGCTGGTATTTTACAAATGCAGGCCTAGTCCGACATGTTTTTATGATGTTTAATTTGTTTCTTTAAATCATTTACGAATAAAACTGATTTTTGGTCTGAGGTCATATATTTTCTGACAGCGGTTCGGAGAGATTACCAATATAGACCGATACAGTAGATGTAACTCATAGGTCATCCACATGATAAACATTTGCCTGCTTCAGTTATGATTGAATGAAAGGGCTGTTGTTGTTGTTGTTGTTGTTGTTGCCTTTATGATGTGTTCAAACAGAAAGGGAATAAAGTTTTTCGGACCTTGAGATTACATACAAAGTCAATGCAACGACGCTAATGATGGGAAAACGTAATACGGCTTACGCGAGTAACCTATATAAACATTAATGACCCCACAATTAAACTCATGCAGGTAACGCGAAACAAAAATTAACTTTGCTTTCTGTCTGAACACACCATTACAAAGAATGTCAATGTCACACCATTTCATTTTCTGTCCATTATTTGTGAGACACAAATCTGTGATGCTAAATAGGCTAAATCCATTGAATTAAAGCTGCAATAAAACAAAAGGTACGTTGTAGTATTTATTTGTGTTAGTTACTGGGTACATTATTATACTTCATTTTAGCATCAGGTGCATTCATTGGTATTTACATGAGCGTTATATTTGTAATCTACAGTAAAGTTACGTAAAATCATTAAAATTTTAATGCAAACCATGCATGAAAGTCACAGCTGTTATTTGCCTACAGCTGCCTTACAGGTACTGTACTAGTATCAGCATTAGCACAACTAGAAATTCTGCTTTAAACATATTAGGGCAAGTACATTTGGCAACTGAGAGACAAACACACACCCATTAGCCCACCCGACCTGTGCTTTCCACTATTTCTTGTCTTCTCTCTCTTGTCTTGGCACAAAACGTGCTGGAACCCTTTTGTTTTTGTTAGGATTTGGAGCTCAGAGACTGTAAGCCTAAGAGCAATCAAATTCAGTGGATAGGCTTCAAGTTCCTCAATTATCTGTGAAACAATCAAAGTAATTTGTCAGATATTGATGCCACTGTATATCAAGTAGTTTTTTTTTTTGGTAACACATTTCATATTTCTAGGGGGAGATGAAATCACCATGAGTGCTGGTTTTGGTACATGGATTTCTATGATTATGGCTGTTTGGCAGCTGTAGAGAGTCTGGCCATGGTGGTAAAAAACGGTTGTTTGTATTAGGAAGGTTCCAGGAGTGGGTGTGTGTAACTTCATGTGTGAGGGATGGAGATGCTGAAAATTAATATTAGTGAGTAAATACACTCTGGGTAAAAAAAAAAAAAAAAGTAAATAAAATATTCAAACCTCATAGCAATTTTGCACAGTTTAGGTTAATGGCATAGTTAATGGCAGAAAGTGAGGTATATTTCCTTAACACTTAATAGGGTCCCGAGTTAGCTGTTACTTTCTCTGTCAGCTTTATATGGTTAGATGGTACAATATGTGTGGTATATGTAAACAGCAGAAGTTTGGCCTTGATGGCGGTGCTAATGGCGGAGAGTAGATAGTTTTCACTGTTTTGTACCTTTGGTTGAAAAGATGTCCCAACAAAGAGTGCTCAATAAAAGGGACATTGCTTCTAAAAAGGCATGTTGCTGCAGAGTTTTCTAATCTCACTTTTCAAAGCTTTGTGAACAACAATTAAATTCCATTTCCTTCCTTTGTACTGTGATGACAGCAGACGTCTACTTGGACTTTATCTCTAAACTGAAAGGCCAGATATCATAGATATCATAAAATATGTGAAAATATGTTCTCCAGTCCAGCTAAAAAAATTTGTTTTATAATGTACGATTATTATATCTCTCTATTATATTTGTTATACATATATATATATATATATATAATTCTATTTTTTAATTTATTTGACCAATTGTTCCAGCTGTAACATGTCAAAAAATAGTGAAAAAATGTAAATGTATTTGTTTATTGACTAAAGATATTCAATTTATTACAAAATGGCAAAAGAGAGAAAAGCAGCCAATCTTAAAAAAAATATTTAGTGTTTATACTTGATAATTTAATGAGAAATAATATTTTTTTAATCAATTTTTTTGCAGTCATTTTGTATTAATCAAATAATCAACATTTCTATTTCTCCCACATACACATATTTTTATGTCTTCTGATGCAAAGTTTGAACAATCCTTAATTAAAACCATACTAAGCACTCACATTGCCACATTTAACTAATAAGCAGAAGCATTCTCTTTCTGCGTGTGTACACCAATGTTTGGCGCTCAACTGTGGAACTTCTAATTAAAAATGGAAAGTAAAACAGTTTTTGAGGTAAAACTCAGTAATTGAGGCTGCATTTTGAATGGAATCAAGAGTGTCAGACTGCTTGAAAAGACACGAAAATAGTGTTGTTTATCAGCATCATTTCCCTGGAGAAACATGTCCCCAGCACCCTGGCTGCTGGTTACTTTCCCTCTGCGCCCAGCGCCTCTGAAAATAGGGAGCATATGCCAGAACAAGGAACGCCACTTCAAGCAATACTTGTTCCTTAGCATTAGCACAGCGTAAAGAAACTCAAGTCAAGTTGAGAAAACACTTAGTTGTCAGTTGCATGTTCTCAAAACATTGTGTTATACTTGCAAAAAAAGTTAGAAGGAGGCATGGATAACAATCCCAAACTGGCGCCCACCAGTAATTATGATGTGGGTACAAAGAGATTTTTGCCATTCTAAAGGGAGAAGGGGAGTGTAGGTGTATTAATTCCTCTTCCTTCCTGCTTCCTCGACTTGGAAGTTCAGATTTAGAAAAATAGATCCCCCTCCCTCAAAAGAAAAGAAAACAAGAACTGTCACATTGACTGACGCCGATCGTATGTAGCATCTGTGTTCCCACTACTGCTCCCTATAGTATATGCCACACTGTGGCAATGTGGGAAACTGACATTGTCAATTTATCAGAACAAAAGAATTCCTCAGCAAGAGGAATACACATCTTTGGGCCCTGGAGACAAAAATCATTCCACCCCCACCCTTACCTGTATCTAAACAGAATGTAGGACATTCACAACACCAGAAATAGAAATTTCAGTCACAATTATCATTTTTGAATGTATCCCCTGCAGTCAAAAGTTAGTATTTCACTTTAGGAGTTAGAGCTTCACTTTAATGCTAACTTTCTTAAAGTAAACACCTAAATGAAAGGCGCTGAGCTATATTAAACACCCAAACAGCTGCTGCAACCCAATATCGGACAGTTTAAATGAACTGATCCAGGTCCATTCTGCCCTAAATTATTGTCTCTTTGTGATACTTAATTTTACATGTTCTTTTAATTCTGGAGCTGCTGTAATTATGCTGTTTTTCTTTTCAGGTGTCTGATCCCGTAGTCCCCACCACCACTTAGTGTTAACATTTAGGTAAGTACTCGACCTAATTTTCTCCTCCTTTTCACAACAGCACAGTGTTCATTCACAGACCAGAGCTTCCATGAACACTGCCGTAATTTTCTGTCTGTTTGTCTTTTTAAAATAATTTTTATATATCTCATTTACCATTGTTTCCCTTTAGGCAATATTAATAGATATTTCAAAGCAGTGGTAGCGAGAGTAAAGAAATGTCTTTATATGTATTTACATACATTTGTTTTTCTGTTATTCAACCATTCCACATGTGAATCTCCCAGATTTGGTCAAAGCTGATTTTTTTTCACCATTCCAGAGAATTGTAGAGTGACACTCAAATGTTGTTTAATCTATTTTACACTTCTCTCTATACTCGCTCATAATCTCCCGTCCACATGAGTGCTGCCCCTCTCTCTCCCCCCTATGGAGTACAGTACATTTAAAACATTAATAAATAATTTCTCTGCCAAACTCCATATTTTAGAACAACCTCTAGTTACTAGATTTAACAAATCACACATCATATTGTACAAATTGGCCACAAGCTACATCACAAAGAATCTACTTATGGATAATACATATGATAAAGAAAAAAACAAAACAAAGCAAAAATATTTTTCTGCATATTTAGTCCTGTTTACACTCATTTACATAACGTCTCACAAAATTAAATCAAAATTGCACCTAAATTATGTGCTGGTGCACCTAAATGTAAAAGTAATGTGCAAAAGTGCCTCCAGTGTAAAAAGTTATTCTGGAGCCTTGAATACAAAAACCTTTATTCACTTCCTCATAGATTCACAGACAGGACAGCAAAAAAAAAAAATCTTTCAAAAAAGTCTTTCAATAAATGTGTGGCAAATTCATAATTGAGTTATAGTACCGATATGTTAATTAGAAGATTGTGACATCTTTTTTTTTTTGGCATTGGGATCAATGACGTACACATAGTGTTCCAATGACACATTCTTAATTTATTCAGTTAGTCTTGGTTATTGGAAATCATGTGTTTTAGATAGAAAATGTGAAATAACAGTGCCCCCTCTATTTTCAATATAGTTTTGCCCAATTTGCTCTGTAGTCCTTAGATTGACATAAGCCAGATTTCTGCAGCTCCAGGGTAACATTCCCACAGTCCTGCTTAAGTTACCTCCAGCATAATAATTGATTTATTATTTGGCGTAGGTTTAAACTCATGATTGTCATTGCGCCGCTGCAAGACTAGATGGGCCCTTTGTGGAGATGTTGGCGTCGTGGCAATCGTCAAAAATACAGGTCACAAGAGGAGTTGTGTGGTGCGCAAAGACTTTAACCCATACACAACAAAATAAACATCTGTGAAACAATTAGAAAAAATTCACCAAGCTTCAAACATTCCGAAAATAATGATTTGGGGCTAAAACAAATAAGGAAACCTGAAGAAGTGTAAATTCAGGTTTGATGTAAAAAAAAGAAAAGAAAAAAAGACATGACTTTGCTGTGAAATGGTGTGAACATCTTGAAGTTTTATTGTAAAACAACAATAAACACTAGCGACGTAAATGCTGTAACCGTCTAGCATGCCACCATTTGGATAGTCAGTGATGACACCAAACGGTTATCTGGCTTGTGTTTAGGTTTCATGAGTTGCCAACAGCAACTGAAATATAGGAGACACTACTCAAATATAAATAGAAGAAAAAAAAAGACCCAACCTGCTAATAATGAAATTATGCTTGTAGATCTTATTGCTTCATATTAAGTCTGCATTTGGTGCATTAGTTAAGCCTGCAGTGATTCTTTGTCTTTATCTCCTGATTAACTGACTCTTTGTTGGCATTATTTCTGATAAGCTGCTGAGAACTCCCTTAACAGCCACATCAAAATTATGCCTGCATGTCCTGATAACACTAATGGTCCTTGCTATAATTGATTTAAGATACAATTTCATCAGTGTTGTAGTCATGCTTGTATGTTTTTAATGCTAATGAATAAGACTTGATTTTTCTTTTTTTGTTAGGTCTGTCATGTACACGTATGCCATTAGATAAACTCCACTCGGTTGTTTGTTTGTATCATCACTTTGAAGCAGCTTTGTTGGTATTAAACTGAAAAAATAGCGAAATAGACATTGAAATGAGTGAGCTCTGAGGTGTTTGTTCAACAAAGCAATGCACAGTGACTGAATACCAAAAGTGGATATATTTTTGAAACAGATGGCAAGGTGCTCATATGGGAACCTGAGCTCTTCTTCACTGAATATGAAAATGTTGAACAGGTGGTCCAAGAAGCTTCCTTCCCTGCTATGGCTTTCATTACCACACGTTTATTCTTCTTCTAATAATAATAAAGCTAATCTGCCCCCACGGAGATATTGGGCAGACAAAAGAGATGCTTCTCTTTTACTTGCAAGAACTGTTAAAAAACTGTGGTCTTTCCCTGTATTATTAGAAACAACCCTCTCCGCCACCATCACCCCCCCAAAAAAAGAAGTCATGCACAGATTGAGCGTGTTTTCTGATGTGTGATCTAGCAGGTGTCCAAAATTCAGTTTTTGTTAGAGCATGGGTTTATTTTGTGATCCTACCTTGTAGTCAGATGTGCAAATTCTGTTTCTGAGGAAGTCGTCTGTACCAATATCACTATCATAACCATAAACCTACCGTAACTGATAAGTGACTCAACTTGACACCCTATAGGATAGATTTAGTGAGTGACTTCTCATTTTTACATTTAATCGGCTGTACCGGTATCAATTTGTCGTGTTAGCGACCACAACCACAAACATGCTACGCAAGCTTTTAATATTTCCGTTGACGTGTTCTTCAACAGAACCCATGACAGTGTTTTATTTTTTCCCTATTGAATTGCAGAACATTGCCATGGAAACTATTGGCTTGCATTTTAGATAGAATACGTGTCAGGGTCACCAGTGATGGTATAATCACTAGGTTTTTTTTTGGTGCTTATTTTACATTGATAACACAGTCTTATTCTTAGATTGTAGAGCGCTCAGATGGTCAGGAGCAGAAGGATGAGTACCTGGTGTTGATTTATTCAAATGTAATGCTGACATGTCAATGTACAGTTACAGATTCCCAGATGTTTTCTCAGAACAAATCACTTACAGAACAGTCTTTTGTGCTTTGTTCTTTCACAGAAAGAGCAATATTTGTATTGATTTAACTTGACCTTTCTGTCCTGCCGTTGAAAACTAAATGATCAGCAACATCACAAAGCTTTTTTTTTTGTTGTTACTACAGAACCTTAAGAAACATTTGATGCAAACAAAAGCAAAAAGAAATGTAAGCAGTTATGTAGTGAAGGCTCAAACCAACTAAATGCATTTACCCATTACCTTATACACTACAGCTTTGTGCATATGCATAAATCATACAGTAATGCACCCTCTGTCGTGATCAGCATACACAACATATTTCTGGTCAAGTACCCATAGGAAATCCTGATAGTTTTCCTGCCTTAAATTGTGATTAATACACAGCATGTTACATACAGGTATGACACAGTAAATCAATCACATTTTGTGGTCAAATAGTTAGAGGAACACATTTCATTTCTCAGGTACAGTATCACAGTGGCACAGAAGTGGACTGATAGAGACCGCCTTACACGCTTGGGCCAGAGTGATGGTACAAACTTAACTTGCCATGGGTGGTTCTTGGTTTCACACGCTGTTTGTTTGGATTCCTGGCTCACAGTTTGTGTGTTTGGGCCAGGTTCTTGAAGCACACATCAAATGGATGGATGACTAGTGAGGCAGGCTGCCAGCTGAATTTCAAGAACAGTTTAGCTTTACTGAAGAATTTCAAATGCTTAACTCTTTGTTGGGCTTGACTGGAGCTACAGCCAAACAGTTTTCCTTGACTCATTTCAGAATATAAGAGCTTTATGTAAATGGAGTGTTTTCTGGCCTCTTAAGGAAATTCTATCATGGCCTCTGTTTTTTTTTTGGAAAGTGTGTAGTCTTCTCTCTCATTCAATAGCAACGCATTTAATTCCAACTAATACCAGCCTTCTCTATGTAAGGTAAACATCTTAAATGTAAGTGCTTACTCTGATTCATAGTCCGTTTTACATTTGCTTCAGAGCTTTTCCAACCTGATAATCGCAATCAGTATTTATGCATTTGGTGTTAAAACGGCTTTCAGGACTGAAAGAAAAATGTATGTAGCATCTTATCCAAATCTTTGTTTGTTTGCTTTTTGCTTACATTGCAAAATGCCATCGAAAATAGTGTCTATTTCGCTCATATCAAGTCACTATAATATATTTAAGGCTGAGGCAGACATGTAAAGGAAAGCATTTTGGTTATCTAAGTGAATTTTGGTTTAAATCAGCCCAAAAAATTTGATCCAGCCTGCTGTCGTTTATCAGCAGCCCTTAATTTACTAGCCAAGTTAGTTACGGAACGCACATTTGCTCGTAACACCACTGTAGAAAATATTCCACCTTTGGACTGGATAGTCGAGAACATACAAATAATAATGCTGCTAATAAATATTGTATTATTTGCTCAAGAGATTAACATTCAAAAGCACTAATTAACAACAACAACAACCCTTGATGGCACAGTTGTGACACCTTTTATCATCGGATTGTGTCACTAATTAACATTAAATTTGGCAGATCTGGATGAATGAGATGGCTAACTCTAAACCACAGTATCATATCTTTACTATATGATTATTGTAGCCAAAAGAATTCACAATAACGCTAATATCAAAATATCTGTAGAAAATCTGAAAAAAAAAAAGCAATGTTTATTGCGTGTTTTGTCTTTTTTGGCAAGTGAATTACACTCAATATACGAGTGGTGGGAGGTGGGGAGAGTCTGTAACCATAACTGTGTGAAAACATACAATAAAAACTAGTTATATTTAATGAATAGTAAAAAGGCAACCAGATGAACTGATAAACAAAACATGCACATGGCCTAACATCTGTGCTATCTGCCATATGTGTATTATTAACATGATATCAGTATTTAAGTTTCTAATGTCACATTATCGTCAGTATCAGTACACTTTTTATAGGAATCGAGGGGTCTAAGCAACCTGAGGGATTTTTTTTACATTTAAAACACCTACAGTAAATAAGCTATTATAGGCTGATTCCAGTACACTTTCTACACATTTAGATTTGATTTCTTTTAGGCCAACAAAATAATAATTCTATAAAGTCTTAAGCATCACCCTCAGAACGCCACAAGTATAAATGAACAGTTAAATAAATAGCAAATAAATATGAAAAATGAGAGTAATTAGAATAAAATGTGTGGTTTCTGGACGAAATCCTCATGTTGTCAGTAAAATCCTGGCTCTGACCCCAGGCTGTGGTCAGTTGCATTCTTGTCACTTATGGTAGCAACTTCTCACAGTGGCTATAAAAAAAACCCACAGAAACTTCTAGAAACAACTCATGTTACATATGCCACGCCTTTACTTTCCCATCTGTATGCTCAGTATGTTCCAACCTTACACCAAAATATGTAAAATATGGTAAACATGCTGCTTCTGCTAGTATAGCTTGCAATTACTTATGTTTTGAAGGGTGAAACTGACGATATTTAAAAGCTGTGGTTTTGGAAAAAGATGAAAATTCTAGGTGGCTTAACTCTGTAATATTACTGTAACATTTTGCATGGTGTTGTATGCAAAATGGTAAGCCAGAACAATTATTTTATTGCATCATATTTTCAAAATAGTATCTAACTGTTAAGTTTGAACCCCCCCCCCCCCCCAACTTTTTGTCTGGCATAGGGACACTCTTACTAGCAGAGTGCATATTTAGAATGCAAACAGTAAGCAGTAATCGATTTCATTGAATCAATGTGGCTTTGTTGCCTGGGAGGGCCCACACACCTTAACAATCCAATGGAAGATAATGGTGTATTGAACTGGCAATTGTACCGTCTGTTTACAGCTCTGCAGAAATGTTTGATTGGTGCTATCAAGCTACATGTTTAAACAGCGAGGATGAAGTGCTATTCTTTAACAATTACTGTAGCTTTTCATGACAAACTGGAGCACAAGATTGATATTCAGTTGAGCTGTGATCAATTTCTACAAGGAAAGTGAGGAGCCGAAAACAAGTAAATAAGACATGCTTAAGATGGAGAGATTAAGATGACCCCACAGTGATTAAGAGGGCTGACATAGATACCCTGGCTGGATTTTTAGATGGGCCAGTGAGCGGTTTGGATTTGGTTTTAAGCAGCAGGAACACATAAACATCAACAGCCATCAGTCAATTAAGGATAAAGCCTTTCAAAAACAACTAGTTTCACTTTGGTTTTCAGTTAATCTTCTTTGGGTGTCATCAAGGGTCGTAGCGCTGCAGAGTGAGCAGTGGAGAAGTGGAAGATTAAGTAAGAGTCCAAACAACTGGGCACAAGGACTAAGGCCCAAAGCATTTAACCCAGGCCTGATGCTGCACAGATGCTTCTGGTCAAGTGGGATTTTCAGCTCTCTGTTTTTCTTCAACAATGTGATTTATTTTCAGAAGTGATCCAGAGATGAATCATGGAAGTGCAAATGTGTCCAGTTTTTGGATTCACGCAATCACATAAACATTTCTGTTCTATCAAGGCCTTTAAAGAATGTTTTCAAAAACACATCTGTGCTGTAATATGTTTGTCAAAGCGATCTGTAAGAAATCCCTGAGCTGAAGTCCTCATCAGCCGTGGAGGAAAATCTCTTTGTGATGTACTCTGGTGTGGATCTAAGTAATGAAATCACACTGTTTACTGTACAAATCTCTTAAACGTTACAAGTTTCTGCGACAAGGAAGTGCTCTTACTCACTTAATTTGTCTTTTAACTTTCGGCAGCGGTTATGTGTTGCTTTGTGTAGGTGGACATCTGCTGCTTCATGCATTTTAGCAAATATCTGACCAGTTCTGAAATATGATGTACAGTGTAAAGACCTGCTAGAATGTGGAAAACCTTTCTACTTCGACAGCCTGACAAACATCGGACACTATTTAGAGAGCTATGCTACTTAAAGCAGTTGTCCTGCACAGGGCTGCGTATTGGCAAGAACCAGGTGATCCGATACGTATCAAGATACAGGGGTTACGATTAAAATTACAATATAGGCTATTGTGATACTGTAAGAAAGACAGTGTTATCTCATAGGGCTGTGTTCTTTGTGTTTAGACTAGTGATATGTGCTGTACCGACTAAAGACCGCATACCTGTCCCTCAACGAGACGAGTGCCGCTGTTTAAGTGTGCCCTGAGCAGACGCACCTAGGCTTTTAAAGGGAATGGGAGATGACACTCTGATTGGTTTAATTTATGTTACACCCCAAGCACACCTATAAATAAATAAGGCACTAAATACAAGAACCCCTTTGCGCCCAGATTATGCGCTGTATAGCAAAATGGAGATGGACACACCCTAAATGCATCTACATTAGACCATGTGCTTTCGATTGTTTAAACAGGGCCCTTATTGTGCATAGCCAGCAATAGCAACTAAAATTAAGAGAAAAAACTGGAAGTGGAAAAAACTAAAATCAGAGAGTGCTGAGAATATGAGTAATTGTGTTTTTTATGCAGGCCTGAAATGATTAACTTGCAATCAATATCAAGCTCTTTTTCGATGATTGCAGTTTTAGTAATAACTGTTTCCCACAGTGGCTGAGAACCTTATAGTGAGCTGAGCCAGTGGTATTGTTGTGTGTTAAAGAGAGTATGAGGAAACCCTGGCTCAGTGTGACATGATGAAGCTATGGACCTAAAGCTCCTCATTGTTATGTATCTGCGGTCCTGCAGTCCAGCGCTGCAGAATACGGAGACTGTGAAGTAAACTGTGCTGTGTCTGCCAACTGTTACCCAAGCCTTTTTCGACTCCTTAGTAAAGAGTGTACAATTCAAGCAATACCTGTAAGTCAAGACAAAGGGGTAAAGTACCCTGGCTTTTTGTCAGCCTCTTTCATCGGGCCAAGCCCAAATGATTTGGACACAATTGCAATGCGAAATCTGCGAAGTCTGTTGCAATTGCTTAAATGGTAGCTCAAGTATTTAAGAAAAGCTCAGATGAAATTGTCCGGAGCTTACACTCATTCATGTCTTTATATCATCTGCTGTGCTAAGGGGATTCTTGAGCAAAGTCATCTGTATTCAGTAAACAAAGTGTTATTGATGAGTTGATGCTATATGGCTTTGCCAGTGAGCGAGCGGGGAAAAGGATTATGTCCCCTAGCCAAAACCCAATAGAAGTTTGAATAAGGGGATAGATGTGCACTACTCATTGTAGGAGTAGAGGATAAGCTGTGTTCAACATTAAACAGCTCAATACCTGTGATATAAAAAGGTTTGAAAATCCCCGGCTCACGTAAGTGGGAAATATCTCAGTTTACTGTCACAGAATGATAAATCAGCCAAAGTTTATTTTATTAAAAAAAAAAAAAAAAACGGTACTAAAGGCGAGTTTCACTTGTTGTTCACCTGATGTTCGTGTTGATAACAGCTTATCAAGGGTTCCAAAATTGAAGGAGCTTTTTTGAAGACCCGTGATGAGGTTTGATTTGCTGACGGGTTTAAGCATCTCCACCGAGTAAGACTGGAAAGGTGTAACTACAGCAGCATATGGCAATGACTGAGAAATCCAGAAATCCGCTAATCCACCATTCTTGCAGTATGGGGATTATACCTTCAGTGACTTTTTTTTTTCTTCTGTTTTTCTTCTTGCTTTCCATTTGTCTGTGCACAGTTTCAATCAGTGTTGTTATTCAACTATGAAGGGTGTTACTTTGTGCTTAATGTTGCATCTGGTCAGCAGGCGTTCCGCGCAGATCTTGTTTACAACCACCGTAGGATGTTCTTTTCAGCTTTATGATGTTTTGCAGCAAATAAACAGTAAACCTCTCCTTACACACCCTGCATGGAGTGCACATGACAGAAACATTTCTCTGTCTCAGCCTTCTACTGTTGTATGACTGCTATTAATAACAGCCAACAATTGTGCAGTCATTTTAGCATACCTTAAAGCCCCTGAAAACATTTCATATCTTAAGTGTCCCTCCATAACTTTGAATATTCATCACGAAATGTGCAACAATCAAAGTTAGCTATTATTCATGCTTTATCAGGAATGAGTGGCTGTGGTTGCATCAGATTTGATAGACTTGCTGGCATCATAAGCAAACAACACCTCAGCTGTCATCAGATTTTGATTAAAATATTGCTAAATCCCGATTCGTGCGCAGAGATGTGTCACGCGAACACCTATCTCATAACGCTAATTCAGGGCGATTATACGTTGACATCAAAGTTTAGACTTCAGAGTTGTATTGTGTTATTCTGTACATGTTACTAAATCAGTACGACGGCAGAGGTGAAGCAGTCAAAAATGATTAGCCTGATTATCTTTTTAGATCAGGGAAGGGTGAGGTGATCTAACACACATTACTTGTTGCACGCTGTCACAGTAACTGCTACTGTAAAGCCTCAAGTCTGGTCTCTAGGATGCTTTCATACCTGTCGTGTAGTTCACTGGGCCCACACCAAACCGGCTCGTGTCCACAGAGACCTTTTACAAACCAACCAAGAGCTGTGAACATGGAGTTAAACAGACTGACATCATACTAGGCCTATACGGACCCATGAAGGGGACAGTTCACCCAAAAACCTAAAATACATATTTTCCTCTTACCTGTAGTGCTATTTATCCATCTTGATTGTTTTGGTGTGAGTTTCCGAGTTTTGGAGATATTGGCTATAGGGATGTCTGCCTTCTCTTGAATATAAAAGAACTACATGGCACTTAGCTTGTCATGCTCACAGTGCCATAAAAATACATTTGAGACTCAAAATCATGACCCGGTTACTCAAGATAATCCACAGACCTTGTTGTCATGTAGTGTAGTTTCATGTAGGAACAGTTTTCTTTCTACTGAACTACAATGTATCACCGGGGTTAGCGCTAGCGTTAGAAATGTGCATCTTCCCATGGACGAGAGGCTCGTGTTCGTGACAGAGCAGGATGTAAACATTAATGGTGTCCTCCTCGGCTGAGCTGCAATGTTACCTAACTTAGTTCTCTTAGTTAGCTGGCCTCTCATCCATGAGTAGAGGCACGCTTCCTTCTACATGGTGATACGGATTCAGAATCCTACATAAAACAACAAGGTCTGTGGATTATCAGGTAACCAGGTCATGATTTCTGGAAAGAGACATTGCTGTTTCAAATGTATTTTATGGCACTTTTGAGCACCACAAGCGAAATCAGAGTAGAAACTACCAACAACACAGGACAAAATTGTGAGTTTATTCTTTCATTCTATTTAAATTTCTTTCTAGTTTTTTGTTTTTTTTCACATTCCAATTCAAATGTCTGAGTAGTCTGAGTACCACAAATGATTTCTTCATTTTCTTCTTTCATTGATTCCCTGACTTTTAGGAATAACAGATGTAGCTCTACTATATCATTGTGGTGTTTGAAGATTGGACTAGATGGATTTTAAACCTGACTAAAATGAAGTGAGATAACCAAAGCCATCCCAGTCACCATCGGTTTTAAATAAACATGTATTCAAAACTGATTTACAACTTCGACACCACACACATAACTTTATAAAGATACACACAGCTGACAGTTTGATCCCCCAAATTACACGCTTGCCTCTCTTTTATCATATCTCATCACTTCGGTCTTCACCAGCACAAGCAGTTACAGCCGCATGGCCAGTCGCTTGACTTGTTTGTGAGTTCAGCATCATAATTAACTCTGTCCAAAGGTAAATTGCGTCCTCTTGCAAGTCATACTTTTGTTGTGTGATGAAGATTTCAGTCTGTCCATGTCTTCATAAATTACATATCAGAAGGTTTTTAGAGCCTTTGTGTTTTTAAAAAAAAGAGAAACTCCAGTCAACTTAATTATCACATAGACATCCATCGTAGACTGTACTTGAAACGCCCAACTTTCTTGTATGTTTGCTGCAATCCAGGTCTTCTCACTTCTCACTGCTGCTTCATTATACATCTGTAGAATGACTGTTTCCACCAAGCTGAACAAATATTTAAAATAGAGGGAGCAGCTCCTCTGGTATCAGTCTGCCAACACATCCCGCTGAGAGTCGCTTCTTAACATCAAGTGCTCATTTCCAAATTGAAAGGCAGCAATTAACACATCAAGGTTAAAGATGGTACCATGCTCGTTTTTTCCCCCACCCAGTCCATGCAGGTAGCTACAGCAAAAAAGGCTTCCTGTTGCATAATAATTTTCTCTGCTGTGATAAGAGGCTCTAGGTTAATGCCTGTCAGATGATGCCAATTAATGATGGCTCGATGTGATGTTTTATCTGTTTAAGGCAAGTCTGCAGCTCCCCACTCGCACTGTTGTTCCCTCCAAGATAAGCTTTCCTTTGTTGACTTTGCCCGGATCCGTTCCAAAGCCAAAGGCACTTATTAGCTACCTATCCGAGAGTGACATGTGTAGCTATAGGCCAGCGTTGAATAATGGCCCTTCACCTCTCTAGTTTCTTGATTAACGGTTTGATTTAATTTTGAGCCGTCAGAGGCATAACACGGCTGTTGGACATTTTTGGAGGCAAGGACCAATGGTCTCCCTTAAGCTGCTCAGCAAGGCAGTTTGGATGTTAAATCAGTCATCACATGCATTATTTATTTTGCATTACACAGAAGTGCAGTATGAAAGAACAGGAAGTATGAAATGCTAATTCTAGGGTTATCTCAAAATAAAAAAAAATGATGTAAGCCAGTCTTTTACACAGCCTGCCATTCTTTTGGAGATTTTTAGTGGTGTTTTTGAAAGGTATTGATTATAGCCAGATACATACTGGTTTGTTTAGGCAGATATCAGCATAAAAAAAGTAGAGAACAATATATTAGCTGGCATTCATTTTTTTACGTAAAGCCCTTTCAAACTTTGTTTAGAATCCATGACTAATTGAGCAAGTATTAAAGGTAGAGTTTGAAAAACCAAAAACATCCTGGTTATTTTTTATTAACAGTTCAACGATCAAAAGCTGATCTGCTTCATCAAATCAGAATTGTTTGAGCGCTGGCAGAAAGACAGAAAGAGATCACTCAAGAATCTGAGAGAATATAACAACATGAATGAACCTTAAATTGGCCTTTTTAAGAATTGTTACCAATATCTGATTAATGTGCTCTTTAAACAGCGGGAGAATATTGCTCCATTGACGTTAGACCAGTTTTTTGTTGGTCAGTGGTGCAATTGCTTTCTGCTGCCTCAAGATTTCACCAGCAATGCACCTGACCTCACCTCATTTTAAGACCCAACACGCCCATGGGCGCACAGATGGGCGTAAGTACATTAATAATTTGGATGAATGACAATTGCGTTGGTTGGCAACCACCATTGACACTTGTGCTGCACTGTGTGCAGGGTGTAAGATAGAACACTTAATTTACTGAGCTGCGGTACTGCATGACTGCTTTTACTGTCCAAGTGATTCATGTCTTTATCGTGCCTTTTATCTTTACAAGAATATTTTTACCCATATCTGTCATTTATAACCACAACAGTTAGTCGATGAATCGATTTGTTGTTCCAAAATAAATTAATCGACAGCTTCTTTAATAATAGATTAATTGTGTCAGTCATTTTTAAAAATGCAAAACATTTGCTGGTTCCAGTTAAATGTAAGGATTTGTTGCTTTTCTTTGTCATGATAGTAAATGAAGAGTTTTGGACTTTTGGTTGGACAAAAGAAACAAATTAAAAATTGTGACGAGCATTTTTAACAATTTTTAAAAAAATATTTTATGGACTAAACAATTAATGTTGAAAATAGTCAGCAGATTAATGGATTGTAAAAATTATATACGTTAAAATATTTACATTATAGTACAAGTCCCTTCAGTTGCATCTCAAAAATTACTGTAGGTAGAGCGTGGGCCAGTATTTTTTGAAATATAAATGCTGTAGTTTAGTAATCCTTTTATGTTCTGCCCTTTTACCTTCTGTATTATATAGACGATTAAATTCCATGTTGTCTTACACAATGAATTATTGTAATTATAATAATTATTACTATGGTTTTTAATAATAGCTCATGTTTTTCTTGAATCATGTAGCCACAGCGTTATGAAATTGCATTAGTATTGAATTGTATTGAATTCTTATCTGAAGGTCTGTCATTCGTGCCATCCATCTCTATGTGCTTCTGTAGCAGACCATCAGCCATTACAATCAAGTGGAGGATCATCTTCTGTCATTTGCTGTTGATTTGCTGAAAATGTGAGATACACAGATCCTTTCTTTGTTTGTTGATGCAAATATATTTTTTCAAGTCTTCCACCTACCACAGAGGTATGCGGGAGATGGTTAAGGTTGTGTTGTGATATATTTACAACTGTCAGTCAGTAACCTCCTGAGATTCAGATAAGATAAACTCCTGAGACGTCGCATCTTACCACCACGCAGTATCAAGGAGCACATACTCCAGTCATGCAAGCCATCCAATTCTATTTGATATATCCCAAGCCAATACAAGCTGTCAGTCAGCATTAAAGTCAAATTCACATATTTACAGAAAAGTTACTGTCATTAGGGAGCAAAGGCCAACAACTCAAGTAAACTACACAAATGCTGTTCAGAAAAGTCATGCAAATCTTGTTAGTAAGTTTTGAGGTGTTTCTTTAACAAACATAACAATTATCTACTGGGACAAGTGGTTTTTCTATGCCCGGGTGACACCGGAAAGTAATTCTTGTTTTTGCTGTAATTCTGAAACTTGAGTTAAGATGACACTTTAGAGCACAAAAGAGACGTACAGGGTATATTCAGTCTGTAGATTTTCTCACAAGTATTTTGACCCTTCAAACTTTCCCCCTGCCTCTTTTGTGTATGAACCTTACAACATGTTCAGCTTATTAGAACAGATAAAAACTTCAAAGATGAAATGACAGATGAAATGGAAATTGAAAAAAGGTTTTCTGAGAGTGCTCTCTCCATAAAGAGACATTAGACATTGGAGAAATTACTGAGCACAATTACTTGAGAGAGAGGCCCCCTCATATGAGGAAGCTGTGACACTGGAACAGATAAAAGGCCTCTGCCTGCCTGCGGATCTAAGATTACGTGTAGGCTTGTATTGCACCAAGAGGTCAGAAATATAACAAGAAGTAAAAGTGATGTTTTCACCTCCTGCACCAACAATAAAACATTCTGTAGCCAAACACTGGCTTCATGTTTTTAGCGGCATCCGTAGGGGAGGATGAGATGAGGTGTGTTCAACTGGTTTCAATTGCCAAACATGCTGCTAGATGCCATTAAATCCTACACAATGGACCTGTAATTCTTTTTCATAGGCTAGGGCTGGAAAAAAAAAACACAATAAAAAAAACCCGCATGGTGCCGATTCATGATTTCATGACTCATGATTTCTTCTTTTTCCTGCAAAAAGCAACAAGACTAAACATATACATTTTTTTATTTTTAACTTTTAGGACTTCATGTGCAAGAGAGTTGAACATTTTAAACCCCCCCAAAAAACTGCACCACCTGCACTGCTGTCCTTGTTGTGCACATAAAAAAAAATACAGATTGCAGCATTTATGGAAGAGTGTAGTATTCCTATAATATTGCTGTGATCATTCAGTTCTGTAACAAAATATTTTAGGGGAGACATGACTTCAGATGTAGTTTTCACCATAGATGTTTGGTGTAACCTGGGAGTTGATCAGGTAATGTAACTGACCGCACTGAGCTCAGATGTTATGTAATTTGAGGTAAAGTTTCTACCGTCTAAATTACGGTGTTTTGGAAAGTAAAAATGATTTTCAAAAAAACTTAATATCCACATCCAGTGAAATAGGGCCTGTACAAAATATTTATTTAAATGAATAGAAGTTATATTAACATAAAATTATAATCTCAGTTATAATATCAAGAATTAGGTTAAGCCTTAGGTGGTATGGGGGCAGGGGAGTGTTCCCATTGGCTCATACTCCTGTTAAAACTAAACAAATATAAAATATTTTCTCTTGCAGTGAGGATGACGTACCACATTACCGGTGCTGTTTCTAAAATCATGAAAAACACAAAACACACTTTTTGCATTTATGCACAACACTGTACTGTATACTGAACACGTATGCATACACACAGATGCCCGCACAGTCATATTGTTTCAGTCACACATAGATGCATGGACAAATTATGAAACGGGCCCCTGATCACAGACAAAAAAATCAAAGATTAAAAGGGACTGGAAAAGAAGTGTCATTTGTCGTCGTTTTGCTTCTCTAAAATAAAATGGCAGGGTCATTTTGTATCTCTGTTGTTGTTGATTTGTTTTATTTCTCATTGTAAGTTTTTGCCTCTTTGTGGTCATTTAGTGTCTCTGTGGTTTTGCATATTTGTGGTCTACAGAATACATTTCACATGATGCCTAAACATATCTAAACAGTTAAATGGCAGCAGTGCTGCTACCTTTTCATTTTTCACCCCTTATTCTGTTTGTTTTTTTTCTTCTGCTTTGCTCTGGGAGGTGTCGCCGGGTGGTGGTGGTGGGGCTTCTACTCTTTGTAGTAGTCACAGCTCCAAATCTCATTTGTAATGGTTATCAACTGGTTGGGGTCCTCACAATAGCTAATGGGGAAAACAAATCGGTATTTGCCATGTTCATCATTTGATTAACCTTCATATTATCCCTCTGTGTAATTAGCCTACTTATGAGAGGCTTCATACAGGCTGTCTGATAGCTCCTCGTATAAATAGGCTTGAAATTTTGTAGCCTTTAACAAATCGAGCGCTCCCTGTCTTAAAAAATGGACTGTAGACTGTAGCTGCAAAACATGTTCTGACACTGTTCCCATGACGGGTGAAAGAATAATTTGCAATTTAAAACTTCCACCCAGTGACAGTTTAAAGCACTCGCTCCTGTCAGAAATAATTGAAGCAGGTGACAATGTATTAATCAGCTTTTTACAGTAGATATTAAACAAAGAGCCACTGTTGCACCACTGAAGTAACAAATAACCGCTGAGGTCTGTTGCAACTCACCCAACAAGTTTGTTCTTGCCTCTCTGGGAAACATTTGCTGCCCGTGAGCTTCTGTCAAAGTGGAATCAGCCCCCTCTCGTCGGGTTACTGTCTGAGTGTAGACACGATGAGGTGTGATTGAGACCCTCTTCTTTGCTGAGCTCTGAGCACACTTGCTTTGACACAACAAAAAGGTGATTTTGCCTGCTAGTCGTTGTCATGGCTAGTTTGTGTTATGTGGCCAGTGCTGGTGCAAAGGCTGACTTACAGCAGGTGACTCTGAGACAGGGGTGTTGAAATGGAACGGACTGTTGTTGGTGTTACAGGTGAATTTGCTTCACTGTAATGTATCTAGACCCCCAGGAGACCCCTTGTTGTCACACAGTTGGGTCAGACCTTTGTAAAGTCACGGGTTTAACTTCTCTGCGGAAAAGTAAAAATCGGCAGTAAAATGGGGACCAATTAAAAACATTGCTTCATTAGTGGTTTAATGGTTGAAAAATCCAAAGGCTACCTTTAATTGATAAAATATTGGGTATTTTAATCACTTATGAAAATAATCGTTCATTGCTATGGCTGTTATTCAAAGTTCTAAAGCATATTTTCTAATTCAAAACAAATTACAGATTAAATTGTCTCACAGCTGCAAAGGTTTTGAAGAAGAGACGGCATTCTCTTAACGCCTTAAAATGTCTCGTTTTTGTCACCACTATCTTTTTGCACACTGTAGCCTGGCTTAATGTGAGACATAATTCATATCTAATACCTCATACGGGAGTAACATATGCACAAATCTTGCATGGATATACACAAATAATGTCCTCTTTCTTCAATCCCCTTGGGATTTACCAAGACCTCTCACTGCGTTGGGACTCAACAGTGATGTTTTACTTTCCATACCCTACATGCTTTATGAGGATAAGGAAAAAAATGAATTAATGTCTCACATTTAAGCGCAGGGAATTCCTTCTTAATGGGATTTAGAAGTAAATTCTTACTTACTTTCTTACATTTACATTTACTAAGATCCTAAATCTATCAAGTGGATAATTTCCAGGTCACTGTGTGCGTGATAAAGAACTGCTGGCAATGTCAGCAAAATGCCACTTAGCATGTAGCCATGTAGCATTGAGGGTTCAACAGTACCTGTGTTATATCTGGCACTATAATAACCAATATTCTTCATAAATTGCATTTTAAATTACTGATCAATGATGCCCACATGATAATTGTGGATTTTGGCTAAAATAAATTAAAGACCGCTGAAATTAAATGTAAATGCCTCTACATTAGCAGCATCAGTCATAAAATCTTTAAAATTCTTTTCTCCTCAGTTGGTGTTGAGACGTTCTTGTTATGCAGCGGGGTGAACAATGTGCTGTTTGTGGTGGCTATGTTACAGAACATGATGTTTGACTTGCCCAGTCCTCTGATGTCCTGACACTGGTGTTTTGCTCCCAGTATCAAATTTTTAACACATGAAAGAGGTCCAAAACAGCCTTTTGCTTTTATTAATATGTCAACACACGGTGTGGTGTCAGACTTCCGGCACTTTCAAATATTTACCCATCTGCACAAAGCATTTCAAGATCCATAATGACCACTTGAACTCTCTGCTCTTCCCTGTTTCCAAACAGTGGAACGAGCTCTTGTTTGTGTACTGTCGCATTAACCTACTCAGCCATTCAACCAGCCCTCTAAAGCAGAGCAAGTCCAACCCTGGGAAGACTCGGCAGGATCCTTTAATTTTTAAAACGTTTTCATCCGCATGGCTGATCCTCCGCACGTTACGTCACGAACCGTTAGTGCTAATCCCAGTTGCCTACCACCCCTCTATTTGTCATTAAAAAATCTGCCAGCCAAAGTGTATCTCCATCTTCATCTTTGCAGTGTGTGTTTGAAGTGATGTTTTGATCGGTGCCTAGTGAACCAAGGGCTCTGTAGTTAAGCAAAATCTGCTCATGGGACGGAGCACAAAGTGGGAGCGGCATAATTGCCCTTTAAATCTTAGTTCAGTTTTAATGTACAGTATACAGGATGTGTGTTTGTTTTTTTTGGAGGACATTTGCTCTTTTTCAATTGCAATCTCTTACTGTTGTTTAAATTCATTGCCATGAATCTTGGACTTAATGGCTCAAAATGTAAAATGCAAAGAAAACATCAGCAGTGGACACCGATGTTCTTGGCTACGTCTTTAAAAAAAACCCCCCAAAAAACCATTTATTATTCAGGGAAATTTCACTAAGAGCCAGATTCTCTCTTTGCAGGAACGCTCTGATCACACAGTTACACACATTCTCACCTGGAAGCTGCCCAGTACAATCAGTCTGATCCGCTGTCAACTATGCAGCTCCAGTGGAGAAGCTTGAAGAATAATGGTCTGTCTATGTCTAGGGCGCCTCGGTGGTGGTAAAGGGGGAAAGGCAAGGGCTGCTGTTTTACTTCCTCCACCTGGTTTTATCCTGCTGGTCCAGGATTTGAAATGCTTCTCTAATCTCTTTGGCCAACACTTCCCTGGTGCCCTGGTTTATGATTTATATCAGTACCTCAAAAATAATGGCTTTTAAATTAAAGTTAAGTTGCTTATAAGACCTTTATGTCAAATAAAAAAAACTTGTGTCAGTTTACACAAGTTATGCAATTGCTGATGTGCTCATCGGTGTAATTTTAAAAATGATGGTTACTACTGTAACCAACATTGCCAGAACTTAAATCAAGATATTATCATCAAGGTCAACAAATAATGGCCTGGAAAGACAGACATTGAGGTTTCTCTCGTCTGAGTGCTCATATACTGCATACAAAGTACCTGCATGAAATATTACTTCATAATAATGTACCCATACACTCAGAGGGTGTGTTCCTATATCTCAGACACAGTTAGCGACTAGCTTCTAAATTTAGGGGAGCATTTAGCAGCTAAAGAGACAGATGTTTCCCTCAGGAGATGGAGACCACTAGGTGACATGTTATAACTTTATTTTGAGTCAATCACACATACACTGTCCTGTCAAATAACCACTATAGCATCAAATGTGTATTAATTCACTGCTAAAAAATAGTCCCCAACAAACGCACTTTTTTCATGTGTAAGTAAGGTTTGCTCAGAACTACTGGTGTACAGGCTAGCTTCAGATTCCTAGCTTTTCCTTCAACATTTTGAACAATAAAATACACTTGAGGCTGCTGCTGTAACAGGAGTCAGCCACTGGTAGATCTTTGTGTATTCGTCTATGTTAAGAAAGGCAAGAGAAAGAAGCTACGACAGCATTTTAAAAGCATAACATCATGAACGCTGCCAGATCAAGTACTGCAGGTTTGTGTATGTTATCAACATGTGTTTCAGTCTCCCAGCCACAAAGAAGATTTGCTCGAAAGCATGTCATGCATTCCCTCTCAAAAAAAAAAAATCTCTGAACCTTGCCATTTTATGTTAGAATTCTGTACTCTCTGTGGTCCTCTTTGGATGATTTTATTTGATAGCTTCCTTGGTGGATATGAAAGATTAATGCTGCAGAAACACCTGCAGCAGTTCCTCAATGACAGCTGTAAAAGTGCAGCGGAACAGCTGTGAGAAGACAGCCCGACTGCTGTGCCCCCATAAAGCAAACTGTTAAACATGGTATCACAGCTTTGTGAGTCATCTTGTAACTGCCCCGGCAATCAGAATAGACTTTCCTTTCATGAGACTCCAATACGGACGCAACATTATTTGTGAATGCGTATGTGCACTTTCGACCTATGCCGTATGCCTCACTCACAACATTGTGTTGCGTGTAAGTGGATGTGCATTTGTACATGTCTTCTTGTGGTGTGTTCACTTATTTTTGTGTATGTGTGCATAAGGTAAGGGGTTTTAGTTATCACAGAGCACATTATAGCCGAGTGGTAAACAGCTGCATAATTTACCTTTTTAAGTAGCAGGAAATCACAAAACATTAAGGCAAAGATAAACTAACAACCACGTCCTGAGATACTCAGGATGAAATGGAAACTCTAAATTGTGAATGTGTTCATTTGCCTGCGATAGAGCGATGGCCTGAGCGTACTCCGTCACTGCTGCATGCTACGATAGTCTCAGACAACGGATGCATAAAAGATAGTTAATACACAACCTTTACTCTGCTTCCCTGGAAGGTTACACACTTTAAAGTGCTCCATAGTGCCTCTAAATCTGATCTGATTCAGATATGGTTAGATCTGTGAACGCAACTGAGATACTGAACGCTACTGTGCCTTAAGCAGGTTTACATGTCAAGGAAAATTGAAATACAAGGCACAGCACATTCTAAATATAACAAGTCCCTGTTTCATGAGCAGCCATTGATGATGTTCAGATAGAGTTGGACTTTAGACCTGAAAATGCAGTTATGAGTGTAGTGGAAGTAATGAGAGACCTCAGATAACACAGGAGGATATTCCAAACCTGCATTATATGCCAAAATTCAACAAAATAAAACATTATAATAGCCCAAATAGCAGTTTGTCACTTACAGGACCTGTGGGAGACAAACTTCCTCCAATGTGCAAATAAAATGAGCAAACTAGGCTAATGTGGAAGGTAAAATTAACATTGTTATTGTAATATCCCATGAAATGTCTAATCACCATCTCTTTCAGTGGTCTTCTGGTTTATAGAAGTAATGCATAAATACAGAGACAAAATTTTAATTGCATTTGATGACTATATATATATTTTTAATTCCACAGAAGTTCCTGAACATATTTCTTGGTTTAAAAAAAAATCTGTTGAAAATCTTGTCTTGCAGTACAGCAGGGCTATTCAACTATATTGTTCAGGGGGCCACATTTTCAGAAAGCTAAGGGCCCGGGGGCCGGACATTTC
>JBBPCS010000375.1:1265028-1304520 GCA_037974645.1 Hollardia meadi
ATATATATGTATATTCAAAACTGTTGAAATATTAGACCGTGAAATTCCGTAATTAGAAAGCCTACACACCCAACAGTCCTGTTAGAGAAGTCGTCTCGTTTAACAGTCCGCATACTAGCTAGCTAATGCAACCAACGAACTCATTTCACGTAGCTGCCGCAGTTAACATGGCCAGACTTGTAGTGATTTTCCTCTTTTTAAAAACTATTCATTTTAACAAAATAAATAATGTACTTACGACAAACTGCGACTTTCTTGACTTGCAAAATTATCTTTTAAAACGACAAGCTTCATATGTGTAATTCATGGCACAATTGAAATGGGGGCAAAATGTTAATGTCTCTCGCCATTAACTAACCCAAAACTGAGAGGAGCAGTCAATGATGTAAAAAAAAAAAAAAAGGAAAAATATGAGGGAGTAATAGAAATTATTTAGATATAATTTTAGTTTATTGGAACATGGATCCTATTTTGTACGTTTGGCTACTGTATTATAAGTTACAAGGACATTTGTTGTGTTCTGACTGAAAGCATCGCACATACTGACTGACTGTGTGTAGTTGTGTGTCTTTATGTGGCAGCTCAGACTCTGACCGATATCACAGCTCACCACAAACTGCAGTACTCTGTTGCTGGGCTGTAATCTCTCTCCTTTTTTTTTTTTTTGCTTCTTTACATTTACCAAGTGGAGTAGTGAAACCTTCATTTATTGTACATTTGTGATGAAGTTCTGCTTTTGCATACATTCACATCTTTGCACTGACTTTCTATTCAATCATGCAACCTCTAAAATTTGCTTCATGTTCAGTCTGAACAGACCTCTAGAAACTTTTGCATAAGCTGCTCACAGAAGCAACCACTAATGGTGCTCTGACATGCAAATTTCTGGGAGTTGTACAGAATCATTTGGTGGAAACTTGCAACTTTTGTTAATCATAGAGGTATGTTGTACTCTTTGAGGCATGCAGAGATTGGCTCTCATATTAGGGCAATGATTTACATGTATGATTTATATGAAATTATGATTAACATGTGGTGAATATAAGAGATACATATCACATCTCTTTAAAACAACATTATGAAAGGCATTTTTTGTCGTGTAGCAGTCGAAGTTTGCACATTTCACGCAACTCAGACTCAACTGCTAACCTGGCTATAACATGCTACATGCTAAACCTCTGTTGAAATGAGCTGACTGAATGAGCTGAAAGTAGCGAGTCGAACTTGACTAACACAGCCAAACAAGTGCAACAACACAAGACTTAGCAAGCAAGCTGATATTTCTTGCTCATCCAACAGCAAGAAGTGCAGCTCAGTGTCTGTCAGGCAGCCTTTTATTTCACAAAGCTCTCACCAACCACTAAAAGTGAGCCCTAGATTTACTCTAGTCTGGCCTCTTGTGCAGTCGCTCTCTCTTTTTCTCTACAAATTTCTTCCGTCAACATCCTCTTGAGTCTCTTCACCTCTGTCTAGATGTCGGCAGGGGCTGCTGAGCCTCTGTTCCCTACTCGCCTGGCTCATGTCCCGACTCTGGTGCCCATTCTGGCACCCCTCTCTGCCAGAAGCCAAAGCTCCTGTGATAGCTGTGTAAACAACACTCCCCGTTGCAGCTAGCTACGCGGCAAATTGAGCTAACTAGATGACAGCAGCTACAGTGTAGCTACAGAGCAGATAAACCGAAAACATTTTCTCCATAAAATATGATCTAGTTCCACTGACATAGTTGATGTTGTGTGACATGTTATTACAGTTACACAGTGGACACAGAGTGGGACTGACAGAGACACTGTTGACCCTATTTCAAGTCAGGGGACCAGCAAAAATATTTTTCAAGATGTTATTTTATGTAAAATAGTTACATAATATTTCCTTAACCGTGGCCCGAGTAGTTTATTTCTAGATGTTAACCGTGACAAAGGCCTTGTTGTGTGCCTAATAGCTAATAAACATACATTTTAAGTTCTGTGGTTTGCAGCATGTGTGAGTTCAGGAAGCCTTGTTCTGTCTGCTCTTTGAGGCCCCCGGGGAGCTGAAGGTTTGCTCGTACGAGAAAGGTTCCAGTGCCACAAATTAATCTGCAATAAACACTTTCACTTAATAGAGTTCTAGGGCTATCGCTTTTTTTTTTTATGTGTAACTTATTAAATTAGTTATTGTTTCATTACATGAGACTGGCATTATTAAGATTCCCATTTCAGGCAAAGATGGTTAAAAAATAATGTAGAATAAAATTGAACAAGAACAGAAGCTGTGCTCTGCAGAGCATAACTGTGTCTGTTTTACAAGAGACAGTTATGACTCCACAGTGCAACAACTGTACCCATAATTACTTTGATTAGTGATAGCTGTTGAGACAGAGGCTCATATTATAAGATGGGATATTTAGTTGCTTTTTAAGAAGACTTTTTCTAAATGAAGATTCCTGGTGTTTAGTCATGTTTTAGTGTACTAAAAATGCTACTAAAAAGTCAATTTTTAATCAAAGAAACATAATAATTGGATGATTTATCCAACTAAAGTGAAACCACTCTCTTTGCTGTGATGATGATGATTATTATTATATTATTATTATTATTATTATTATTGCTGTTATACTTAAATAGCCATTACAATTAAGTGCACATTTCATTTGTTTATTATAAAATAGATATTTATCAATATACATATAATTGTTTATTATCTAAAACTCTAACCACAAACCCAATCCCCCCCCCCCCCAACAGTGGAAACGGTTATGAAATTCAGCGAGCAGTGTGCATACTGTCAGGTTGCAAACACTGCTGTCTGCTGGGGTTTGTGGTTTGAGTTGTGGACCTGTCTGGTACACCAGATGTTAGTTTTGTAAAAAAAAAAAAATTATTCTTAGACGGCTCCTGTTTGAGCTTTGAGAAAAAGGGAGGGCATCACCAGTGTTGAATTCTTAGTTTACCTGAAAGAAATGTGTTTTGGAGGCTCCCAATTTAGCCGTAAACGTTGCTAGTGATGATATATCATTGGTGTTAATAGATCAGCATGGCCTACAATGAAAATCTAGTGTATTTGGAGCCCTAGTAGAACCAGACAAGATACAGTTTTTATCATCAGTAGTGTTTAATTGAGTATCACACCTTTTAAGAAAGAAAGAAATGAACCCTAAATCATGTTCCCAGTTGATGATTTCCAGCCGTATTAATTAAAGCCTTGTGTTTCTAAAATGTTGTTTTACTAAAAACATTTAATCTAGACCCGTTGCCACTGTCTTATTTTCCACGATTAATCATTGTCTGGGTATTAAAAGGGATTAATGGAACAATATAAAGAGGGTAAAGAGGATACATTTATAGATGATAGAAATGTTGCTATGTTTTAATGTAAATGTTGAACTTCAGTCATACCAGAGTTACTGTATATTGCTAATACCTCATGACCAGAAATTGCTAATTCCACTTTTTCTATTCTATCTCTTACACTGTTCACATTGATTGTCAATTGAAATTTGAAATATGGAGGAAACACTAATTAATAACTGTGTTAAAGTCCTTGCAGCTGTTATCAGGGGTGAATGTAACATTATCTCATTGCTTCTATCTAATTTCCTATAGGTTGCAGCATCTTGCAGTGAAAATTCAAGTGTTAAAATCTTTTGACTTTCGGACTGCAACAGCATTACTTTTTTATTAAGACATTAATTTTAATAAAGACACTCCTGATTGGTTGTTGTCAGCATTTTGAGCATGCAAATATGTAAAGCCGCGAGCAGACATCTCCACTTGTCAAACGATAAGACGTCTTTATGAACAGATTATCTCTATGTATTTATTTATTTAATATCTTTTATATCAAAATGTGGGGACTGTCTGATGTAAAAGGGGGGATTAGCATAAAAATTAGGGATGAGTCAATTTGGCACAGCGCCTTGCTGGCCCTTTGTCTAGCAGCGGCCAGTGTCAGGCCTGGAATGAGCAGTGTGAGGCCATGTTTATTGTGTGAACAAAGAAGCCGGTGCAGATGGGGCGGTGCACAGTTAGCGAGGTCTGCCCTCAGATTTTTTAGGGAGAACTTGTCCTAATTAAGGCCCCAGCAGGAGTAAGTGAAAGACATATAGGTCTCAGACAGTGACCTTTCACTCAAAATTCCCTACAACAGACTTAAGGGCTTAAGTTGATTTCATATGATTCATGTACTGTAGGAAGTCGTGATTGCTTTAATGTTAACATGTAGCCAGTGCTCCAGTTCTTTTATGCAGGTTCTTTCCTGCAACATTTGAACTTGCAATTGTTTTTCTGTGTTTTTAGCAGTTTTAGGGAATTTTAAATATACACTGATATGAATATAATATGTGTGTGTGATTAGATCAGGAGTAGCTCTGCAACACACTGTGGAAGACAAATATCATGAATCGGAGGTAATGCAACCCAGTGCAATAGCCCTGCAATAAAAACTACCTTTGTAAAGCATATCAGTTGCTCAGTTGGTAAAACTGAATTGACAACAGTGTGTCATTTACTGTCTGCTGTCAAGCTTTGAAAAATACTTTAAAAGCCTTCATGTTATTGGCAGATGGCTGATGTATCAGGGGAAATGCATTGTAGTATAAACTGGCCGTCCATGAACCCTCTTGTGAGAATGAGACCTCACATCGTTGTTTAATCCGAGACTCTCTTTTGGTTGTATTTAAACTCATAGAAATGATATCCTTGTTGAAATGTTTTGCACACGTGTTATTGGATTTTCTGTGCAGCTGTCTGCATAGATCAACATATGCTGACCGATGACGAGTTGGAGTCTGCGCATGTTGTTGTCGATGTCAAGGACAGAGGTCATATTCCCAAAAAAGACTGGACATTCAGTTTCTGTTGACCCCGAATATTTCTTTGATTCCATACACACTTTTATTTAATACATGCACATGACATTCTAAGCAGCATTTTGAGAGATCTCTTAATCTCCTGCCTTCCTTGCATTATTGTTTAATTTTTCTACTTTTATCTTTGTGATACAGCTTCTTCATAATGTATGTTAAGAATGGTCAAGCGTTTAAATGGGCATTTTTGTTCTTTTCTGTATGAAGTGTAAATGTTTATTTGGTGTGATCAAAGAGCGTCTACCACCAAAAGCAAGTGATTCACACTGGAATGAGTCATCATTAGCAGCTTTATTTAAAATATTACAAAAATATTATATTAAGTGGTTAAAAATCTCTAACTTAATATGTTGCAAATCGGATTTCATTCATTTCAAAAACCTCCAAAGCACACACTGTAAACTAATACTGCACTCTTTTGTGGCACTGTGTTTTGTCTCACAATGCCTTGGCTGCTCATTACGAAGGTTCACAAGTTTTTGCAGCGAGATAATCATAGTGAAAGTTCCAAACATCCGAGAAGTGCTGTTTTTGATCAAACTTTTCGCACCAAGTTATGAGGGGGAAAAAAACGCGCTAATTGTTTGCTCAGAGCAGTTCAAAAGTGTCGACCATGTGCATAAGCTGTTTTTATCCCTCCCTGCTTGACTGGCCAGAGGCAAACTGAATACCGGTTGTTATGTCAGAGTCCCTCATGGGTGTCACCAGGAGAATTTACAGGAAATCCACCAATGCGTGTGTCAGTGTCCCCATAGAAACCACAGGCACATGCTCTGAGCGTACACAAAGGCCACTTTTATCTAAGTAGAACACATACAACACATACTACTTGTATTTTCCTCTGTAGTGTGTCAAAGTCTGTATCAGTAAACTGCATGATTCTTTTCATCTTTGCCTCAAAGTTTCTATGTTTTTTTCATGTTGATAGTGTAGAACTTTTTGTACACATTGTACAACATTTCATCCGTTGTTAGTTGTCGTGCAGTCAGAATGAGAAGTTTCACTTCTCTAAATCTTATGTACT
Organism: Hollardia meadi; assembly: GCA_037974645.1. NCBI lineage: Eukaryota > Metazoa > Chordata > Actinopteri > Tetraodontiformes > Triacanthodidae > Hollardia > Hollardia meadi. Next base: position 1,270,896 of record JBBPCS010000375.1, read on the forward strand.
TATTGTAGCATTGTAAAAGAAATTTAAAAAAAAAGTTTTGTCCATATCCTGTCAACATAATCAACGGAAGTCTGAATGCTGAGTAAGATTTCAAGAACAAAGCATTCTTCTATTTGATTGCGTCAACTGCGCCGTCATAAAGTGATGTTCAATTTGTAAGAATTGTGTAATAGGGCTGGAAGTAACTATTACTTTCATTATCGATTAATCGTTATTTTCATGAATAATCAATTAATCGTTTTATCTTATAAGTGTCTAAAACAATGTGAAAAATGCTCATCACAGTTTCCCTATTATGGATTCCCTAAGTACTATGCAATGGGAAGTTGTACCAACTTTAACTTCAGCTACAACTTTCTGAGTGGGAGCTAGTTAGCCTAGCCTTGCTACTTTCTACTTTTTTAAGTGGAATGCAAACTTAACAGCATTACATACTTTAGTGTGAATCACATGGTGCCATTAACAGCTCTAATATATATGATCTGTTAAGATATTTGAAAACAGTTGCTGCAGTTTTCAAACCTAATGAAAGTGTCAAAGAGATTCAGACACCTAATGAATTATATTAGCTTTCCATTAGAATATGGTAATTATGTTTAAATGTCACCATATGCATTGTGGAACTGTACATGTTAGCATGGGAAGCCCCTCACAAGCATGTAACTTTAAAAGGTCATAAAGAAATGTGATATAAGTTCATAAGTTCAAAGTTGATTAATGGCTTGTTGTGACTAACTGAATGACTGGCTTTAAGTTTACAGTATATTCTCAGCGTGGCAGAGGCTGCTTGGACAGGTTTCACGTTTGAGTTTACACAGCAGTGAATGTCTGCTGTGACATTTGACTGGCTTCATTTACTCTCTCCCCCTGTTTGTTTATAAGAAATGACAGCGATGCTCCCCTCTCTGCCTCTGATGAATCACACTTTCACTCATTGGCAAACCTTACATCGCATTTTGGCATTTGATGTCTCAACTTTTAATATAAAAAAGGCCATCTCTGGCTCCAAACCATTTACCTTTTCACAGTATTTGTTTCTTTGCTTTCACACAAAAACATAATCCGTCTATTGTTCCCGATCTGAATTTCTCCTCCCAAGCCAATTCTGGCCTGCTCCTTTACAGTTAAAACAAGTATATCTCCTAAGACCACAAATCCCTCCCTTGCATCTCTGAACCAAATGAAGTCATAAATCACTCTTCTATACATATCATGCTAATTAAGCGCAGGGCTCAGCTGCTCTTCTCCAGCGGAAGATGGAATAAAATGGGTCCATAATTATGTCAAAACAATGTGCTCTCAACCTCTGCCACAGCACATTTGGAACGGGTATGTGGAGATAAAGCATGTGGACTGACACCCAGGACATAAAACACTTTGTCCGTTTTGTCTGGAAGGGATTTTGGATTATGGATTTTTGCTGCTGAATAAAGTAAAGCCACTTCCCTGATTTTCCCTTCTTTTTAAATACAGATTACTTCAGGTTTGTGCAAGTATGAAAGAATGAACAATTTAGATTTTAGGGGTCAGGCACTGTGAAAGTTTTTTAACTAAATATTGCAACGCTTCGATAGAACCGTCACGTGACACATGGACCCACATTGTCTCACTCCCATGCTTTTATTTTATGTATTTATAATATATTTCATTATTTTTGGCTGGTTGCAGCATTTGTGAATGCTATGAGACATCAGCTCAAGCTTTCAGCACTAAATCTAGTCCAGATCATGGAAGATAATTTATGTACTGTGTGTCCAAACACACAGGCAACCATGCTGTGTATTTTTTATAATGATGGGACAAAATTCCCCCTGTGTTTGGGGTTTCTTCATTTTTATTTTCCTCTGCTTTTTCTTTTAAAAAAAAACGTTTCCTTCACTGAAATGTTGGATGCATTACGCGAAAGGCAGTTGTGCCGGGCTTTGTCCTAAGTCTTTAGAGACCAGATGGCCGATGCTAACATACATGTAACTGTTATAATATTGTACACATGTAAATCTGTAAACATATGCTCAACCTTCAGCCCCCACAGAACATGCTAATCCGTATAACAGAGCAGAACTACGTAAAAGACTCATCTGCAACCTGCAAAAGGTTTTTTTATCCTACAAAAAAATATTCTCTACTGGTATTTCCCTTTTCTGTAGCATTTCCCAATCAAATACACAATGTCAAATAGAATTGTGCCAATTTGCGAGCGGATTATACTGTATATCAACAATTAAAGGGAAGATTGAGATTAAGATTGGCTACTCCTACACCGATATGAAACCGACTTTAACCAACTCACTATAAGAACTAAGATGTTAGGGTCATTCCATACCAACTTACTCATTTTGGGTTCTTTCACACTGATGAATGCTGCGAGTACATTTTATGACTTTAATAAAACATCACAGCCTTGGCAGTAGTCTAACTTGACCATATCTGTCTCCACTTGGACACATACCCTGTCTGACCCCCAAATGTAAGAGGTCACACATAACTTATGCAACAATATTGTTGCACCAAAGCTGTTGCACCAGACTTTTAAAATGGTTAATACAGTGTGTTGCATTTTTCTTTGGAACTAAGACTAATTCGTCTATGCTGGCATAGCACTGACATGTTGTGACATAATTATGCCCTCCCCCTCCTACTCCTGCTGCCCCCTGGTGATCAGATCAACTATCAGCAATCTTGAGAAACCTCAACCTAATCTAAAATCAATCGCCTAACCCTAGTTTCTACTAACTTACACATAGACATGCAAGAATAAGACTATTACAGCTGCCGATGGTTAGTTATATAAAGTACTTGAAGTGTTTATAAATGTACCACTTACTTGAAAAACAAAGTTTAATATTAGTCCCAGCGTCACAGCTGGATCCATCTTCACCCTTTTATCTTCCTCCTAACAATACTCTGGTTCCCGATAACCAATTATACCTCTTATGGCCCCTCAAATAACTTTAATCACTGATTAGGATTCCTTGTTCACAAAGAAGCTACTTAAAAGTAATTGCTCAATGAAGAGAGGGGAAGTTGTCGTATTAAGTAGGTCTTCCTGCTGCTTCTCTCATTAGTGCTCACTTGGAGCTTTCAACTCCCTATTGTCACAAATGGAGTCAGCTTCATTCACAGCACAGAGGCCGTTCTCACTCTGCCTAGTTTACACTGCTTTAAAGCCTGACAGCATAAGCACTGCGCAAACGCGCAGAACAGAAAGTGCAGAACAGCTCAAACCTGTGGTTTTACTTTTAGGAAATAGCAGAAATATTGGCTGCATCTGATGGGATGGGAAGTTTCTGTGGACTATAGCAGTGACCATGGGTTCAATTCCTGGAGGTGGTGCCTCTGGCTTGGTCGTATTTTTCAATAAACACACTCCCACTGGTTTGTTTGAAACAGGGTGAAAAAGATGCAAAGTAAATGCAGAATAAGGTCTGTGATTTGTGGTGTCTATATAAATATATTACTGTAATTGAGAGGGGGAAGCTCTTTTGATGAGGACAGTTTAGAAATTCTTTCTGGTAAAAGAAAGAGAAGTCTAAAAGTGGATGTGTTTGCAGGTTTTTTCACTCCTGGTTTTCACCCCTTTCGTAATAACAACCACCATTTTTTGGAAAGTTCTGGTTATTTTTTTTTTTTTTGCTTTAATATGGAACCATATTGAAAAAAATTGGAAATAAGTTTCTTCTGACCTGCTTGCTCTCGCTCTCTTTATGATGTTTTTTGGACCAGACTGTAAGTCGATGACATATGAAAACTGTTCAAATATCAATAACATGTAGTTCCTAGAAAGGTTCATTGAATAGTTCATTTGGCCGTCTAGGGCTACTTGACACCGTCATGTTGCACTGCCATGTTTCTTGCATTTTAGTGGCCACTGTAGTTTCTCCTAAATGCTTGAGGGTGAGGCGAGGGGTATTCAGCTGGTTGCAGTCTGCAGCCTCACCACTAGATGCCACTAAATCCTACACACTGGACCTCTAAAGGTCCCAATGAAGCTTTTGACCACTAGTAGTGCTGTGGAGTAATGTTTTTATTAGTGGGCCCCTTGTCTAGTTTTTAACACACATGCGGATGCACATGTACATGTATGAGCTCATGGGATAGGAAATACCAGCCCGTTCTCACGCCCATCTCGTCAGATATCAACATTTTGTCACAGCCCTTCGCGTCCTATTCAGACTCACAACGTACCCTTTGGCGTCAGGCAAGGACGCACAAGGGTTTAATGCACTAGCAATGTAAAGCCGTCCGCGCCAATGTCAGACGACTTGAACAGATGACGTAGCGCAACGTACTTTATTTTCAAAAGCGAAAAAGCGCCAAGAGGGGTGGAGGTCGGGGGTTCACACACGACTTTCACCCAGGAGACCGGAGTTCGCGTCCCATTTAAAACCAAGCGTCACCATCATTTCCTGAACCTAACCACGTGGTTTTTGTGCCTAAAATTAACCAAAGTAACGTAGACTTTGTGCGTCAGGGAAGGCTTAGCGCGTCGTCCGGCCGGCGCCAAAGGGTACCTTACGCATCTGGATATTACGAGAAGGGCGCATGACAAAACGTCAATATGTGACGTGCTGGGATGAGAACGCGTTGGAAATACACATACTTGCTGCAGGTTTCATGTGATTTTGTTTATCAACAGCTGGTGGTCGTGGCACACAAAAAAAGTGTAACAACGTGTAAACATTGCCGAATCCAAAATACTCAAAACATCTTTCCAAATATTTAATGAGAAAGGAAATGCATTCAGATGTTTACCTGACCTCAAGGATACATACACACAGTGCGTGGAAACATAACTCGTGTTTGTTTAGATTAAAACACCACAGGGTGCCGTCAAGTTGCAGCCTTAATTTCTTTTGGCTTTTGGTGTGATTTTTCAGCCACAGCTATTTTAATTTGTGCGTATCTCAAGTGTGAGTTACTGTGTTGAAAGTGCATATTTCAACCACTGTCAGTTTAAGTTCCTACAGCACTCTCAAGACAGGTTCCACTTTATTTCCATTAAATCCCTTTTAGTGACGGGTGTTTCAAATTTGCATCCAATATAAACACTATGATACTTGTATTGGACAGTTGTTTGTCTATTTATATTGTATGTGTCCCTATCAAAGAAACCATGAATAATAAATTTAGCATTTTGCTAGATGAATAATAACAAAAACATGATTATGTGAATATGCTGTGTATTTAAAAGGCTCATCTAAAGATGTTCTGGTCAGCAGTGATGTATTTAAGGCAGATAATTCCATTTATGGAGGAATGTTAATGTTAGAATGATAATGATAGACTCGGCCACAAATGACTTCAAGGTTGAGTGCAGGCATTTATGAGACAAAATGGTTCTGATGGAAGGATTACAGGGAATGCAAACACTGCCAGTGATTGTGTCTTACATCAGCACATTAACACATCTCAATCCTAAAAGACTGGCATGAGGACAGATACTAGAAAAATAAGGTTGAGGGAGGAAAATAACCAGAAAGAGCCTTTCAGCAAGAATGCTTACTGACCCCTGTTCCAGCTCCCAGTCTTGCTTTCCACTGTTCCACCTACAGAACTCTAAGACCTTTTCAATAAAACATGCATCTCTGAAACATTTACAACTCTTGTGTTTCCTGAAATGATAAATCCAAAACATCTTTGATGTTCGAGAGAGATGTACATGAAACTTAATGTTTTAATTCTCTGTAAGCCACGAGTTACAAGTGGCTTATATTCTGGCAAAAAGGATCCGTGCTGGAGCGAGAGGAGGAAGGAGGACTGGGGCACAGCCTTGTTGTCGAGCAGCACATTTTATTTTTCTCTCCCAGAGGTTTAGAGGAGCTGTTACACTGTGGAGTTTTAGTGGAGGTCACAAGGTTATTATATAAACAATTCACATGGAGGCTCTTAAGCACCCGGAGGGAATGTTTAATGCAATGCTCATAATTTCTGAAATGTTGTAATGCTCAAGACGCAGACATGTGTCCAATTTGAACCATGCTGCATTATCTCTCTCTTTCTTTCTTTTTTGTTTTTTGTTTCGGGGTGTTTTGTCAAGGCAACTGAAAACCACGCTTAATTAATTTGGTCAGCTGCCTTGGATAAACTGCATCGATGACATCAATTAGATTCTAATGAAAACAGATAAAAGCCATGGAAAGCAAATGGAATTTCTGAACAGGACTCATCAAAGTCTTAGATTTGGAACAAATTCCCATTACGTCTCATAAAAGCCTTTAATTTGCAAAGCTCATGTCTGGTTTGGTACTTAGAAGTACACGGTCAAATGATTCAGTCTTAAGTCCTGTGCCAAGAGAAGCCAAATCAGAATTTAATTTGGCACATAACTCTTTATCCTGTCTGAAACATGTGGTTGGATGCAATCCGTGGATTATCGTGGACTTTAGATCGACAAATTTGGCTTGTTTCTCCTTCTCTGGCAGAACAAACACCTCGTCTAACCCATTTGTAACACAACATTTACATTTGCAATCTCAGGGGAAAAAAACACACACATGCTTACTCCAGATTAGTAGTTCTTAGTTAACCAAATTGCTGTAATTATGTGTGTCAATCCATTGACGAGGCTCCACGTCTTTGTCTCTTTCACTCTGTAACCTCTTTGGAATTGGTTATCGGAACTTCTCATCATTTTGTACAGATGGTGGTTTTAACAAATGGTGCACAGTATATATATTTTTAAAAACAACTTTATGATAAATCTTTAATTACTTTATTTTAAATACTCATCTCTTTAACTTCGGAGTTAGTCAAATGCCAAATCCCATGCCATAATAATCAATCATATCCTGGTGAGTGTTTGCAGTGTCTGAAAATCACTATTACTACTGAGCAATATTGCACCGAACACAGAAACTATGTGCTGCAGGTATATAAAAGACAACAAGCTCACAGCAGTATTATAAACCTAAACCTATTTGCTGTACTTTTAGGTCTGTTTTTGGTTTCTGTCAACTCCTGAGAGAAATATCTAGCTCTTAAATTCCTAAATGCTCCTCTACAGTATTTTCAGCAGCTAATTGATAATTAATTGAAAATCTATCTGCCTGCAGGCAGTGTACAGTGGGTTCACGGGTGAAAGTTAGTGGCCATCAAACCAAAACAATAAGCTGAAAGATGCTAAAGTGCTCCATAGCTGAGAGGAACTGCACAGTTGGTTGATAATTCACTTTTCTGGTTTCTTTAGTCCTCTATGACAGTAAAGCAAATATGTTTTGGTTGTGGACAAAACAAGACATTTGAGGACGTCTCCTTGGGATTTGGGGAAAAAAAATGATCAACATCTTTCACAATTTTACCAACCAAACAATCAATCAATTGAGAAAATGATCAACAGATTAATCGATAATGTAAATTAAGTTAATTGCAGCCCTGCCTATTATCCATCGTTAATGTGGAAATGCTCGTTGTAGCACCTTTAATCTTATGTGTCAAGTTGTGAAACTCAAGTGTTTGTGGCTGTTGTAACGAACATCCTACCTGCACCTGCGAAGAGCACTTTTGAACTATGCATCACAATGTGTTCTTTATTTGATGTAGCTTTCACACATCAAAGGTTTACGATAAACTGCTCAATATATTACACACTCACACAAGTAAATCTCAGTTTCATGTGGGGTTTTTTTTTTAAATAAATGGATGGACGTGGTTGCACAGGGATGTGTGTGCACGACATTCTCCACACGTCATATTCATATATAGTCTTTATACCCGGTAAACTCAGTATCCTTACTATGTACTTTCAACCGTGACTGTGCAGAGCATCATGTGAACCCTGTATGTCCTGCGGCTCTTTTATGTAATCGAAGGAGTTTACGAGCTACTTTTTTACTTTTTCTTTATTGTTTTGAGAGTTTGGGAAATCCAACTTCTTGTTTTCTGCAGCCATCATGCCCGTTTTAAAAAATGTTAATAAAATAAAAATAATCTATATCCATTAAATGTAGTGTGTTAATTTAGTGGTTTAGTGTCTACACTTTTACAACTGTGACAGTTTGAATGTACGAATAAAGGGAAGTATTTAATAAGCTGTTTTTGTTTCTGTGTGTGTGTGTGTGTGTGTGTGTGTGTGTCCATCCCAGCAGATTACCCTCCCCCTCCACCACCGGTGGAAGATTCAGCCGGTTTCCCACCATCCTCCGGTTCATTCCCTCCTCCACCGATGAACTCATACGATTATCAGGTGAGAGAACATGTTGTTGCATTCAATTTCCTCGGTTGTCAGTAACTCTCTGAAAGTCAGCGCAGAAAGCAAAGACAGCCCCGAGCTCTACACTGAGTTCATGCACCGAGTCCAGCAACACTGTCTGTCCATTTGAGTTGCAGCCAACTGCAGAGACGCCCGGCTCCAGATGCCGCCTGGAGCCAGCCACCCAAAATCAAGGACCCACACACAAGCCACACTTTCAGCAATTCTGAGAGCTCGAATGCAGGGTGGATAGAAGACTGACACCTATTGGTGGAGCCTGGCTACTTTCCTTTGCTGGTCATAATACCCACAGGCATTTGTCCCTCCCGGGATATCTGCCCTCTGAACTTTTACTGACACTCTCAGCACTTGACCTCTGCTGTGAAATCCTCAAAGTGCTTCACATTCCTTTGTTCAGTGTAAGCAGGGAAAAGAAATCCTCCTCAAGCCCTCTCATTTGATCTGACCAGCTCTCCATCCTAAATGAATGCTTCCTTTGTAAGTTTGGAGACAGAATGTTACATAATTACTTATTGCAACGCCTGTAAATTTACCACCCATCCCACACAAACTGTATACAAACAGATAGAGGCTGCACCCTGGGGATTAGCAGTATATGTCCGTTCGTGTGGTGTTATGACCCGATGACCATCTTGTTGTTATACATTATTTTAAAAGGTGCAGTGCAACGACAGCTACAGTTCTCGATGCCAGAAAATGTTTGAGAACCACTGCGTTAACACATTTACAATTGGCTGAGCATAGAGAAAGGGACGCCCGAGAAGCTAGAAATGAAATAAGCCATCAAAAAAATATACTTCTCTTTTTAGACATTTTTAAATTAGAGACACAATGTCTGTATTTTTAATATGGACTCGCCAGTTTAGCTCCCGTTACATCCGTTTCTTAAACTTAGGGTACTTTCCAATATGGAATACTGATCTGAACTGGCGCTGTTTTGTTTTTTTAACCTGGGTTTGAAATCTGTACACTGTGTGGGATCATTCTTCATGTGTGAGGTAACATGAAGCTATAACCATACATCCTTTATGAAACTAACTGGAGACACCGAAATTCATGTAAGGCTTGTGCACTGTTTAATTCAAATGTTTGAAAAGTTCAATAAAATTGTGCTGTTGCTCAGAATAGTCACGTGATCCATTTAAAGAGGTCTGTCTTGGTGCTGAGAGTTGTGCTTTAGCAGCTATTGGTGTTTCATATTTAACCTGGCTACTCAAAATTACCAGCTATAATACACTGCATCTGAATAGTCATAGCTTTTAAAATAATGTCCATGCGTACTTGGAAGTAATCAGACTCCTTGTCTAAAAGCAGTACTTGTCTAAGTAACAGGTTAACAAAGAAGTTACAGTGCCTGGCAGTGTTCAGTGCCTCCATGCACACACGGTATTTCTGGACTTAAAATATTTGACTTTTTTTTGGTAAAAGCTGACAACCAGTCGTCCAATGTCATAAAAAGTTATTACTCAGTGTACCGCCAGTGTCCAGTGAAAGCCAAATATTTCTGAAACATTTCCAGCCAAACAAAGCATTGAGTTCTTTTATGAGCCGAGAAAGTTGCCTTACTTCTTAAAGGAAAGGTTAAAACAGCAGTCAGGTGCCCATATCCTCACTAAAACAGGTTTTGCTTGCTGTAGTCGCAGGCCAGTTTCAATATGCATACGGGCATTATTGTTTTACGATGAAGGCATAAAGAAATGGGAACATATTCTTTCAGCTAAATAAGAGAATTTAAATGATTAATTAGTTTTCATCTCTAACTTTTCTTCCCCTATCATATTGGCTGTAGAATCGCCCTGACAATGAAATGCAATTCCTTAATATGCCACTGAATATCTTAACGATGTGTCCTGTAGCCATAGCAGAACTCTTGGCGCTGTTCAGAAAAGAATAAATGAGTGATGAAATGGTATTTCTTCAGATGAAGGCAGAAATATTTTTTTCTCCTCTTCATCGCCCTGACTGAGAGAGGTGTCTGGATTATAACACGTTAATCCACAAACCTTTAGCAGGAGAGAGGAAGACAAAAGCAGCTACTTCTCATCATCATTGCTGTTGTCCACATTAAGAAGCCCTACACGGCATCCCATCACCGAGACTACAATGTTTCCTTTCATCCTCCTCGTTATCACCGTTAAACAAGTTTTCCCGTTTTCCGTTTGTTGAACTGAGACAAGCCATTAGTGTTTTGCTTTGTTTACCCCCGCTCATGATTGCCTTAGATGTTTTTCAGCAGCAGCTCTGCTCCAAATGGAGGCGAAGTCTGCCTGTAATAGTTTGTGACAGGCAATCCAAACACATAACATTAGAATAAGAAGCAGTCACTGATCCAGCCAACTCAAAAAGCCCCTGCAGGCAATTGCAAGAAGTCTTCTTGCAGTTGCAGCAGAGTTCAGAAGGCTAAAAATATATCTGTCATTCCACGGAGAAATTCCCGGGAATTTTGTTGAAAACCGAGCGTCATTAATGGTCAAATCATTTTAACCACTTTCCAGATTTTTGTGCAACAGTTTTGCTTTTCTCTTCCCAGATATATAGATATATATTTTTAGGCATTAAAGTTGTCTTTTCTCGGAGGTGAAAGTGAAAAGATGCAGATGAATAAATCAGTGAGGTCTCAGTCTGCTGGAGTGATCCTGTTACCGAAAGCTTTCAAGCTTCCGCTGATAACAAACTAGTTTAAGAGAAAATTGCAACAACTCGTATTATCTTATATAGACCACATGTTTAAAACTCAAGTTTTAAAAAAAATGGCCTTATTGTTTGAAATACTGCTGAATGAGAGTGCGATGAATAACACATGAAGAATGAGATACTGTAAATCCAAGTGCGCTGAAAAGCAAGAGGTGAATAGTGCACTGCCTTATGAAAGTTGTCTCTGAGACAATACATTGCTTCTTATTCCTCGCGTTTCTCTCGGAGAGAAGTCTCTGCTATAGATGTGTGGCTTTCAAATAGATTGTCTGAGGTCAAGGTGAAACTTGAACTCGAAGACTGTAATCCAGAGTGTAAGAAATGTGGGGGAAAAAAGCCGGGGAAGTGGGAAAAACAGCACAGAGCCAGAATTACTGGTCATTGAAGATTATCTGTACTTAACTTTTGAATGCAACCAGACAAAGTAGCTTACCTTTTGTGTCATTATGGTGCAGGTTCACTTGTTGCTCTGCACATACAGTATGTGTGACGTTTGCCCACAGGTGAAAGGACCAGAGAAAACCCTGGAGGAGAGACGCTCCAGTCTGGATGCTGAGATCGACTCCCTCACCAGCATCCTGGCAGACCTGGAGAGCAGCTCGCCCTACAAGCCACGGAGCACACAAGTATGATATGAAACACAGCTCCACACATGTAAAAATATACACTGGCAGTTAGTAGGGAAAGTAACTAAGTACATTTACTCAAGTGTTGTATTAGAGTATAATTATAAGGCACTTGTTCTTTACTTTCTTCTACTTTATAGCTTTCAGATGTTGAGTACTGAAAGCTATAGTTTCTAGTCACTTTTGAGGTCAAAGGTCCACTACGTCAATTTTACACATTGGGTTCAGTTCACTCGTCATGAGGAGATATTCAGGCTGTGGAAACGGTTGTGTTTAATGTTGTCTGTGGCTTTCGAGGGAGGGCTCGGTATGTAGTTGATGTAGTCTCAAAGAGGTGTCATTATCTAACATTTCACAAAAAAGCAGGTAGAGAGAAAAGTAAATAAAGATTCTAAATCTTTTTAAACTTCTTTTTTAAATCCCTCATTAATCTCACAAACCTGCTTTATTGAAAACCACTCGACTAAAACTATATTTAAAGTAGTTTGTTTTATATTATTATTATTATTATTCTGCAAAACGAGTACTTTAACATTTGATATTTGATACTTATGTAGAATCGTGTGAGAATTTTGCTTTTTTTATTTTTACAATGTTGTACAGGTACTTTTGAGTAAGTAAAGGAGCTAAAATGAATAACTGTTTAGGAAGATGGTGCACTCAGCTTTTAGATGAGTGCTACAATATGAAGGCTGTAGCAATTTTTCTGTAGTAAATTAGGTTTCCACAAGAAACAGACCCATATGTTGCATCTTTTTCAAGATGTTTTGAAGTAACGACAAAGTGAGTCTTGACCTATATCATTACTTGATATTAAACGATATTAAGAGCAACTTCAAAAAGTCAAAGCCTTGGGCATTTCACTAAATTGTTTGACACACAATAAATGTAGGACAGACGGATAAAAAAACCTAGCCAATTGTGTTTGGAGTAGGAAGGCTCAGAGGGGCTTTAACACGATGCAGATCTGATCTCTAGTGAGATATTTGAGCAATAATGTAATACCTGAAAGGTTGTTCTCTGTGGCACCACCAGTGTACAATTATCTGAGAGGCATCACAGTTTTTTTTCTGTTTTCATTTACCCTGTAGTTACCATCTATAGGTTTTATTTATTTATTATGGGTGCAAATGTAAGACTGGGTTAAGATGATAAATTATTGATAGAGCTATTCATTTAGCTCCAGATGAGGGTCTGTGCCCTCATACAAGAGGTACGTATTTACAACCACTCGCACGTTATGTCAGTTCATGTCATGTGGAAGAAAACAAGAATGGGAATTTTCTAACTACTTTCATAGCACATCTATGAATACACTCTTTGTTTCACACTAGCTGAGTCATAAACATACAAACAACATAAAATGCTACCTTTGTGGAAAATGACACTTGAAACATAGTATTTTGGGGGAAGTGTGCAGTGTTACAAAAACAGACAAAAGACTGTTGGTTGCTGACATCCTTTGGTTTGGTGACTCCTGGCTCCCCGGTTAGAGTTAGTAAAATGGGTGTACGACCCACAAAGTGAAAATTATTGCACCACACAGGGGAAACATAGCGGATGCAGAGTGAAAGGGAGTGAACAGCGTGGTTCTGAAATGATACACGTTAAAGCCAAGTTGGTAAAATATGACTTGATGATTTCTAGTATGCTTTTAGTAGAAGTGCTAGTATGCTTTTTTGACCAAACAAATGGACATTTAACAATTTGTGGTGCAATAAAGACATTTTATTATTCGGTTGAGTCACAGTCTAAGTAGAGTGCTTCCCTATCTATTGCTGTATTAAAAAAAAAAAGTCACAAATTTGTCTGAATCTCTTTGGCTCATCACTTAAGTGTTGTCGACCTTTTTAGGAAATTAGCTTATTTTCTTTTTTCCCCCAAGAGTTAGACGAGAAGATCATTGCTGCTCTCATACCTGTATGATAAATATGTACTTGGAGCCAGCAGCTGGTTTGCTTAGCTTAGCCTGGCTCTGTCCAAAGGACACCTCAATAATTAATACGTTACACTGTATAGCGTTTGTTTAATCTGTGCTGTCAGTGCACGATCCAGCTGCGAAAGTGAAAGAAAACAACAACAAAAAATGCCACAATTTTGTCATTCAAGAGTGTTATATATAGCGCAATATATGAAATATATCTTGTGACAAAACCATAAAGTTTCACACCATGGAGAACTGTCTGCATTCAGAGCAAATGAACAAAAAGAATCTAAAGCATCTTTTCCTTTAATTTATTGTCTCACTGTTTCATGTAAACACACACACGCACACCCATAAACATGTATATACTGTATTCTTTAAATGCCCAGAAGCCCACATATGGACCAGCTGATGAAACGCATGGCATTTTTTCCTTGCATACCTTCTTCGGGATAAAAATGGTAGCAACAGTGTATGTTAGGATCTGAAAGCCTTTGTCAACTTGATGTAAAAAATTGATGTGTACCTGTATAGCTCTGAGAGCCCAGCTGGCGAATGAGCGGGTGAACAGCCATACTAACTAATGTATGGCCGTCGTGGTGCTTTTACCTGTCAGGGTCAAAGTCGCTGCATGTTTATTTTTATCGCAAACCTGCTGCAAGCTTTTGGCGTTATGGGAGAGGGGACACACCACCTGTGTCTCAGCAGAGTACACATACATGTTATGACATGTATAAGTCATGAAATGTCATGTATCAGACATTTTGTTGACTTAACCCTGTTTTTGCAGCGCCACCACGACGCCTCTTTTACTGTTGCTGTGACTTCTCTCTCTTTGCACATGGGAAAAGATTTGCTTTCTTTTTAATTGTTTATTGTTTATTTTTGTAGTATTTCAAGCATATGTACACACACACACACACACACGCACACACTGTAACTCTCTCCTCAGCTGATGCTGATTCTAGCTGATTAACTCAGGTTGACCTTTTCCCCTACCCAGCTGCTCCTGTCAGTCCGTGCTCGGCTTCTTTCAGTGCATTATTCTGCAACGTAACACTGGTGTGTGTGTCTCGAGCCAGGTTTCATACTCCAGCATTGGCACAACTGCTGCACGGCAGTCTTCCACTTGTATAAGCAAAGAGTAACCAGCGGTTTTGATTTACAGCTTTCTGCGCTCAAGCAATTACAGAGCCAGCTCTCCAAAATCAATAGGCCACCCTGCGCTCTCTCTGTCAAGCTTCAAGCTTCCAATCCCCCTGCCGACGGTGAATTTGGAATCGGCAAAGGGACCTTATGTGTGCTCACCTCCCAGATGAAATTGAAATGGACGTTGCTGCTCATTCATAAAATTCTAAGTAGCATTCCTGCAAACATTCACCCGGCACTGATGCTTCACAGACATCAAAACAATTTTGTTTGCTTTAGTTGGTATTCTCTGTGGCATAACAGTGGGTAATGAAACGTGATCATTATATAATTCCCATTTGTTCTCTCTCCACTTCCATCTTAGATGCCGTTTGTTATTTGACACAGTTAACTAAGTTTGTGTTACAGTTTGTTTGCTTTATCCTACGACAGCAAAAAAAAATTAAGCCAGAGTGTTTTGCTCATTACTCTTTGAGAAGCTTCTGTTTTATTGTGAAACCTGATTTGAATCAGAAACGTTTGAATGTTGTCAGTATTAATCAAACACATGGCAGCTCACAGCTCTTGAACTAGTGCAGCACCCTCTCAAAACGTGCTCGGAACAGGATGATTGCTTGGCCTCTGGTGTTACTACTGTTACTGCTCTCTCATCCAAACACTGCACTTCCTTATGTCTTCAGCAATACGCCGCCTAGTGTGAAGTCGATCAGATGAACGATTGTCGTCACCCTGACTAAAGACAAAGTGATCGCTTCCAAAGTTCAAAAAGCCTGTCATTATTTTGGCATCTGATATTCCAACATAACTTTCTGTAGCATGTTTGATGTCTTTAATGCTAGTTTTTAGTCTGAATGCACGCTTTGACTTGGTTGTAGGCGTAAGGTTGAAATCAGGTTTGGGTAAAGATTGCGGTTATGGTCTTTACAAAAGTGATCACGACCAAACTCCATAACCCACCCCAGCCCAGCAGCTGGTGAACTGTCTGGTTGGTGGAGATCCTGACATATTTTCAGCCCTACATCACACATTGTTGAAGACCACATTCAAAGATTTAGTAGCGCTGTTTTGTCCTCAATTCTAAGTCTGGCGCAGTGATTGGAGGAAACACAAGAGAGCATGTTCATGCTAAATCTTTCAAGTGCCCTGCACTACAATCTGAGCCCGACTAGCCCCACTAATATGCAGTGTAGGCCTGTCTAAGCACATCAGATCTGTTGTGGGGGAGTTAACAAGGAGCCCCAGATGAGTGTCAAAATAGCACGCTCATCAAACGCCAGAGCAGCATGGTGGAGGCTACAGAAGCATGGACTGCTGTGACCTCTTATTCACACTGACCTGTGGTGCATTTCTAGTAATCAAACACATCACCATCCCTCCTGCTGAGAGTTCACAATATCCCGTTTGTGCTTGATTTTGTACATTGTCAAAAAAAAATTAAGGACATTTTTCTTTTCTTTTTTTTTTTTTTTTTACATATTTACATAATATGTCCCTTTAGGTCTTTATTAAATACATAAAAACTAAGAAGGGTAATAAGAATTTAGGTCTATCCCTGGATCATAATAAAGGATATAAAATGAGACTTAGACATATGAAGGTGTGTCAGTATTTAAACACACACAAGCTCTTTCACATCTCATTTTTTAATTGTATTATTCTGAGTAATGTGTTTGTATCGTGTTTGGCCTCGATCGATTTGTGTTCACCTCCTTCGTAGGCAGAGATTAATAGTTTAGGCCAACTGCCCGGAGCAGATGGATGGAAATTATCATATCATTATATTATATTTTCGTAATCATATTTTGCCAATATGAACATGCTTGCATTCACAAAAAGAATGCAAGCAGAAGAGTAAACAGTGTCAGTTACATGTAGTAAAATGTTACTAGGTTCATCATACAGGGCCTTATTTAGAGACATTCTGATTAGAAAAGTCACATTAAGCACAATTGTTGATAATGCCCCACACACAAAACCCCAAAACAAGTTATTTAGTTTAATCTTTCTGTGTGATGGTCAATAATTTTATAATTCATTATCATGCAGTCAATTCATTGAGGAGAAAAGTCTTCACGCTGCTGATGCTCTTAGCCAGTTATCCACTATAAAGCCAATTAAGTAGTTACACTTTTTCCCCCCCACATTGAGCAGTGACATTTTTGTCCCAATTAAACTCTAATGCACTTCCTCCATTAAAGCTCCGCCTCGTTCTGATCTGATTCAATCTGCTGTGATAAGATCTAAATCGAAATTAAAAGGCTCTTCCTGTCTGATTCATCCACACGCTGCGAAACGATGATGTGCAGCATAATAAATAAAATATTGAAAGCCTCAGCCCCACGTTCAACATACACTACGCCACAATGAGAAACTTCCCCAGTTGTGCTGCGCTTCATCAGGAGGCGTGCGTGCGTCTTCTACCGGAATTTCTGGGCCCAAAGATGTGTGACTCTGTTACAGTGATGGTTCCACCTCAATTAGCAGTCAGTCAGTGAAGTGCACTGACGCTGTCTCTGTGTTTGTGTCCATGTTGGAAACTGAAGTGTGTGCTTGTTAATGCTGTCGAGAAAAATTACATGAACCGCACTGTTGACCTCTTTGGTGCCTCTAAGGAAAGAAGTCGTGACCTTGTGACATGGACTTCAGAGTTCATGTTTACATTGGAGAATTCTGGAGTCATACATGTGTTTTTGTATGAAGTAAGACTAGAGGTCTTCACTCGGTTTCTAGTATTTGAAACATGACCTGGGACTTGACTTGAATTTGATTGGTTTGGGAAGGGTCCTGTTCTAGTTCTTCTAAACTCAAGAACTAAACTAGAAACTCTGGTTAAAATCGGTGTATGAGTTGGTGAAGTTGTTGCGTGCTACCATTGGTTCGGTTTGTTTTCTCACAGAAAGCATTCAAGCGAACCGAAATGCATCACTAAAAGTCATCTGACAATGTTCAGCCCACTCATTGGTCAGATGTGTCTGGAGCGGGAGGGA
Source organism: Hollardia meadi (assembly GCA_037974645.1). Lineage (NCBI taxonomy): Eukaryota > Metazoa > Chordata > Actinopteri > Tetraodontiformes > Triacanthodidae > Hollardia > Hollardia meadi. The sequence continues at coordinate 1,288,485 of JBBPCS010000375.1, forward strand.
GAAGGTCCTGAAGAAGGTCCTTCCTACCCAAATATCAAGGCAACATTTACCTGACATACATACCTACATATACCTGAGTACGATTGTTGTGTTCAGATCCAACAAAGAAGTATTTAGATTAGGCAAATTACATCAATGAGAGATTAAAAAGTGACACTGGCATGACACACATGCTGGGTTTGGGCAGGCTTTTTATGGGTCTGTTTTGAATCGATAATTATGGACCTGTGAAGCCCTAAATGAGATTAACATGGCTATACATATGTCACATACATTAAATATGTTCCAAAACCTGGAAAAATGAATGCTATAAATAATTATTTTCCCAAACATCATCATTTTAGTATCTTAGTGTTTCAGGAAGACGAATAAAAACTAAACCAACATAATTATATAGAAGCAGAAATGTTTAAAGTTCATGTTTCGTTGACATTGTGAAACATACTGCAGAGATGTTGGCAGTTGCATTTACTTTTTAAATGCTTTTTTTCTTTTTTGGAGGCCCACTCTGCTCGCTTTCGAGTGTCCCAACACAGCATGTGTATTTGCATTTAAATCAACAGTATTTGCAGTATGTTTGATTCATACAGTGTGAAATACCAGAGAGAAAGGCAGCATGTTACTGTCACCGCTCGACAAGGTCAGCAGACAAGCTGCAGCATTGCAAACATTAGTCTGTTTGTATTTTTACTCGAGTGTCAAAAAGTTTGATGTCTGTGTAATAAGTTGTCATGTCCATACAAAACAGATGGGCATTATTGAAGTTCCGCTAACAAGTGCTTGATATGCTGCTGAGATGGATCCCTTCTCACAAGTGCCCTAAGGAGGCTTTCTTTACACTGTGCCAGTCAAGCCATGCAGTGACACTCCCATCTCTCAACAGGCAGAGCATTGCGGATGGCACTTACTGTCACAACATGGCAGAATGATAGGCCCTCGCTGCTCGCTCCCATATCTCCCACTGATCATGGTGTCTGCTGAACGATCAAGAGAAATCGGGCGCTTGACCACCCTGGTGGTGTCTCAACTGATAGGGTTGGTGACCTTTCTTCTGTCCCCCTTATGAGGCTCAAACTTTCAGGGGATGGCCTCACCATTTCAGTTCTTGATCTCTTCAGGAGCACTCATCATCCCTCACGCCCATCCCTTACACCTTAAGGGATGGGTGTAGAAATGAATTCATGTATGGATTAACATGGAATCGCTATGCTTGTATTTCATGCCAAGTGTAATCAAGTGCCAAATCCTGTTGAAATGTAAGATGCAAGGCATAAGTAAGCCGTGCCATTCCATCACTAAAGTATTAAAGGTACATAAATGCATAATGGTGCATAGTTAGAAATACATGGAGTACCAAGTAGAAGTGGTAAGGTCCATGAATCAACTTAGAGGCAAAGTGAATCGGAAGTTAAAGCATGAAGTTGTGGAGGGCTATTGGCCTCCACCCACACCTCCCTTACCTGTGTTGTTAGATGATGAGGGAGAAATGAATAATTTTGACCTCAACAACATTGTTTGGAAATGTAAACAGATTTTTGCCAACTGAATTCCAAACACATTTCTTTGCATATATTTAAAGCATATAACAAAAAAATAAATAAACTAACAGGGATGTGGGATTAGTACTTGCAAAATGTAGTTTTTATGTCACTGTCTTTAAATGTGTGTAGCCTAGTTTCTGTGACATCTCTTATTGACAGTTTCTTTCATTCAGCTTTCTGAAAGGTTGAATCCATCTATTACTACAGCACTTCCTATTAGAAGTTAAATGCTTTGTGATTTTAAAGGCATAGTTCCACAGTTTGCTTTCTCACAAAGAGTTCAATGAGAAGATCGATACCAATTTAAATAAAAATTTAGCAGGCGGTTAGCCTAGCTTAGCATAAAGGCTGGCAACGGGGAAACGGCTCTTCTTATCTTCTCCCTTATCCATGATATCTACTATCGCTCTCTGTTAATGTGATCTTTTCAACTTTTTTGGTGTAGTCTTTTAAATAAATGTCTCGTCTCCCTGTCTTGCTATTGTTTCAGCCCTGTATGGACTAACACATGATCCCTCGACTGGCCTCCTCTGCTGAGCTGGTGACGTTTAACCGGACATGGTCTTGGGCTTGTGGGATATAGTGTTTGTTAAAAACTGGAAGTTCTAGTCTTATTTTCATTTTCACAATATTACCTGATTTGAAGTAAATGGTAAATGGACTTGCATTTATTTCGCTTGTCACTTTCACCCATACATTCATACACTGGTGGCAGAGACTACCATCTAAGGTGCCACCTGCTCATCAGGAGCGGTGACCATTCGCACATACGATCACACACCTATGGCTATGCCTTCGGGAGCAATTTGGGGTTCGGTATCTTGCCCAAGGACACTTCAACACACAGACTGCAGGAGTCTTGTTTAGCCATGAAATTTTAATGGGATAATAGAGTATGTTTACATTTCCTTTGTTACTGTATGCACAACATCTCAGGTGTCAGATTATTTTATTTAATCTATTTTGAGAAAATCTATGGTAAGTAAATCTTGTTTTACTTTTTTTGATGAGATGAACTATATACATGTCTAAAACAGGCTATTTTGTCTGGAAGCGACTCATGGATCTAGAAAGTGACTCAGTGAAATATCTATTTGTTTCCCTGACCTGTCCTGTTTGTCACATGTGGCCAGTTGGAGGCCTTGCAGTGTGTACACAATGACATTGTGTGCCCTTATTTTTTAGTGTACCTCCTTTTACTGTTTCCATGTATACTCATGTTGCTGTCCCTCTATAATGCCAGGAATGCCCTTTACATGTTTTGGCTGTCACAACACTGGGACACTTTTATTTAAGCTTCTCTTAGGGGGAAAGAAATTTGCATCGGTCGGGGACACATGTACTAAAGGTACATATAGTGACAGATTACATTTTAGTGTTGGTTTGTCATATGGTTTCCAGCAAACACAAAGGTCAGTCATCAGGAAAATGAATGGTTATCAACTGCTCTGTGCAGCTTGCCAATTCAAAATCCAGACTGTGAGAAAAAATGCCATGTTCTTCTCTTTTGGTGACAGTTAACTGAGAAATGTTGGCTTCAATTGTTTCTAGCTTCTGCTGCTGTCACAGACATGACACGGTTATGCTAGCCAGCCTCTTTTGTTCCTTATTAAAGGTCAAAGCCGTAGGCAGCTATTTTCTGCAATGGATGTTTTACACTTCAGGGCATTGACGCCACAAGTGTGCGATTGGGTGTTTCTGCAGCGTTTCTGCAAGAGCTGCTAGAACTGGAACAAGATGACACTTCAGCTCTGTAATTATAGGGCTTGGTGGTGTTTAACTTTTCCCTCTCCGTTTGTTTCATATGCTGCTATTCTCTGTAATTGCTTTGTTGCTGCATGGAGCAGAGACGTTGCCACAGTGCCGGTGGCTCCCATTGACCTTAAGGTCAATCTGGCAGCAGGTTCTGAGTTATGACAGGGGCAGCCAACTGTGGAGAGAGGAGCACGCCTTCGGGCACTCAATGTGTTCCGTCAATGTTTGTTAGTCAAATAAACTGCATAGTATCACCCCTTTGTCTTTTATTAACAGGGTGAACCAATGACAAATTTAGCTTGAGCCAAGAAGCTTTGACAGTCAATGTATCCTGCCTCTTTACATCATCAAGTCCTCGTAACAATGCTAAAAGGCTTACCATCAACTACTGTCATTACACATTATCCCTGGTCCCAATAACGTGCAAGCTTACAGTACACACAGAAACACACACAGCCTCTGAGAGAATGGTTACAGTTGCCCGTCTCTGGGATTGATGACATCGACACACTGTAAGCGATGGACATTTGCAACTATGCAGTATTTCACCTCCTGAAGCAGGAGGGGGTCACAAGTGCATGAAAACCTCATTACAGGGATGAGTCAGGGATGTGTGTGGTGAGAGGCTGGCCTGTAGTACTGCAGGAGATGAATGAAACAATTAGTTTCTACTGTCTGAAAGCTATAAAACACACATTTCCCTCTTTTGTAAAGATCGCCTGTAGAAGTGCCACGATCTGTGACTCTCGGGTACTTTTTTTTCCCGCACTGTAGCCCAGAAGATTATTTTTTAGTTACATCAGTAATACGCCCTTCTTTATATGATGTTGTTACATCATGCTAGAAATATTACATGCTTTTTTTTTCTGAAATAATTTTTTTAGGGGATTACATAACAATGAATTTTCAAAAATAGACTTAATGTGTGATCTACATTGTCTTCAAGTTGTCTTGGTGGTAACAACAAAGAGTGTGCATGTCATGTACTTTACTGTACAGTATATGACTGCTACCTGACTCATTCTGCGTTTTCACATCTCTCCCTGCACTTCAAGTGTGTCTGTAATGTCTGTATATTACAGCACAGACCGAAGGAACTACTGAGCCACTGTGAAGAGACAATTTGACAAAGATCTACACTCATTTTAGGCCTAAAAAGTAAAAGCATTGATATTATAATATTTAATTTTGGTGAAATCTATAAACGTATATAAAAGTTTGCTTAAATAGTGCCTGGCTTTTTAAAATATTTCAAATGACAGATAGGACTGATGATTGTAACTTTGTTGAGCACATTACAATTTGGGAATGTTTACGTTTTTTGTCCGGTTTGAAATAGACTCTGATTGATAAATTGGCCCGTTATAGCTCACGTGGTGTCAGTGCATCTGTTGGCCAGTAACCAGAATTTGCAGTACAGAAATGCCAGCTAGATCTGAGGTAAATTGGAGACACTGTCATCATTAGTTTGTCCACCAGAGAGCAGAGACAAATGGATTTTCATGCTGTACAATATGTTCAGTATGTATCTCAGTTGCAATTTTATAATATAATATATATATATATATATATATATATATATATTGAGATGGTTTGTTTATTATGTGTTTCCTTTTATATAAAAAAAAATATGAACTGTTCAAACATTAGCAGCCACAGAACAAATATCATAGCTGTGATATTTCAAGAGAACTTTGAGGATTGATTGATTTGAAGAAATGTTGACTTTTTATTTCAGCTTCTCGTAGCCTCATGATGTTTTCTTCCACAGCAGCGTCAGTAATCCTGAATCTAAACTGTTTCCACATCCTCAGATAATGTGCGTTTCATTTTCCATCCTTTAATAGTCTGATGCTCGTGTATAAAGTTCAGGGTGTACTACATGTAAACTATTTATGTGTAGATTGAAAATGGATAATGGGATGGGGAATGTACCTGACCAATGGACAATAAAGAACAAATTGGGACTCAACAGTGCATATTATTCAAACAGAAGCAATGCTTCTCAAAAGACAGAAAGCAAATGCAGTTCCGTGTAATACCATGATATAATCAGTGGTGATAATACCGATCACAGTGGTATATCAGGACAAATGTGATACAAGGCACCCATTAAACATTTTTGTTTAATTAACCTGGCGTGGGAGAAAACATTGCTGAAATATCCACTTGTTAAAGGCGAGCGTTGTGATGCAAGTATCATTTGAAGGAGCATAAAAAGAAAATCAGATATGCAGATGTAAGATACACAGAGCGAAAAGTTCCCAATATGCGTCTAACATGCTTTATCTGCAAACGGATAGATAGTTCAAAACAGCTAGGGGTCTCATCATGTTCCACAGAGACATTATTTAATCATATTTAATGTGCATTATCTTGAATTATTTTAGGAAGAGGATTGATACCCTCAAATGCATGACTATATTCAGGGTGACGGATTGTTAATGTGACTATTGTGCCTAAATTGTGCTGAGACAAGATGACGAAAAGTGGAGGGAAGATTAGCAAATGCTTAAGTGTTGACTGGGAATTCGTCCATGGTCATAGTGTAAGTGCTGAAATAGACAGATTCAAATGGACCGTCGAGCCAACAGTTGAGAGCGTCAGCTTTGTGTGAATAAGAAGCAGAAAAAAAGTTGAGCGAAAAATATCCAAGGTCTTAGATGAGTCTGAAAAGATGCAGAACTTCTTCCTCTTTAGGGGTTTTCCCCAAGCTTCCTTAAAAAAAAAAAAAAAAAAATCCCCCCCACCCTTGTGGTTGAAATGCAAAGTTAACAGTTTTACTCAGCCCCCCAAGGCTTGTATAGTCTCTCCTAATCTTTTTTAATGTGTCAAAAGGCTTTCTTGAGAGTCTCTGTGAAATTTCACACTTAAGTTGTTTGCAAAGTCAGTCTGAATTACAGTGTAGAGCGAGGGTTAACTTTTCTGAAGGCGTTAGGGAAAACTTTTTTAAAACTGTGTGTGTTTTGTTTGTGCATGGAGGGGGTGTTAGAGACAGCAACACAGAATGCATTCAGGATGATGCTGTGTGTTATGTGGGACTCGTAGATTTCAAACTATACTTGACAGAGGCAGGTCAGATAATACAAAAAGAACGAATCACTAATTATGTAATCTATTTGTAGGTGTACATGTAAACGAGCCTTTTTGCATGAAAATAAACTTGACCACAAAGTACTGTGTGTGTTTACTTTGAACACACTTTGGTAAAATGAGCAGGAATAATTTAATATTATCTTTGAGTGGAATTGTATTGTGATGATATGATCGTATTTTAGTTTCGCTAGATTATGATGTCCACATAAACTGAATAGAGGTTTTTGCATTGAACTTCAATTTGATGATTTTCTGATTTTTCATATTGTATGCCGTCAATACTGTGGTATATTAAGGAACAACATATGGAAGTTTCTTGTCATAACAACATACAACAAATTATTATGACTACAAACGTTTCTTGTATTGATTACATTGATTTTGTATTAACAAGCCGGTTTTTGGATAAAACAAGATACAAATCATGTTGAAGAAACGACAAGAAAAGGTTATTTTAAAAACAATGACATTATTTTGTACGTAGTAATAACAAGAAAATGTCACATTAACATGAAAAATATCTTGTCATAACATTAAAAGGATATTTTTAAAACTGATCTTTTAACGAAAAAACAAGAAATAGAGTATTTTCTCAGCAACACACTGCCATAATACAATGAAACATTTTCTTATAAATTATATAATATTGATTTCCTCCATATGGCCCCACCTCTACTTAAAATATTGCCTTACTACATAAAATAAAATAACTCTTCAAAGTATGCATTAATACAACCACAACTACAAAAGAAGAATGTCTCATTTATCCTAATTGAAGCAATATACGGTAAATTTGCCCTACTTTGCTGAAAATAAATACTGTTGTTGAATGTGGCCACTGATGGAACAAACATCTTACTCCTTAATGATAAAGTGACATTATTATTTCATATTGTCTGTGTCTTACCTATTAGTCTCTTCAGTTAGCCATGATATTATCTCAGACCACAGTCATTAACACTGACAGGTCAAAGGCATGCAGCAACTAAAACGTTAACAAAGTTAATATGCAAGTCCTTTCCACTTCACAGACATTTTGTTCAGATTGTACGCATTTGATTAGTTTCATCACCCGCAGAAAGGGGTGAATCCATTCTCTTAATGTAATTTGTGGAAAATGTACCATGACAGTGTAATTATTTTGAGGGGGCCAATTTGCATTTCCAGTGCTCTGCTAACTAAATGCTACTGTAGGTTCTAAGGCCTTAAAGATAAATTAATAATCTAGAGTATTTAAAACCCATGAAACATTTAAATTAAGTAATTTCACTTCCTAAAGGGCATACTGGAAATTTTGCCATACGTATGCAGACAGATACACTTTTAAATAAACATCAGCACTAATCACTGAGACAGAAATCAGAGTAAAAGCAGAAAATATTTTCTGGAGTTAATGGTTCCTTAGGGGCTCCCCTCTGACTTAGATTAGATGGGATTTAGACAAAGTTGATGCATGCACCTCTTTTACCAAAACTTGGAATTCTTTTTATCCCAGTACATTATTAGGATTGTAGACTAAATTTTACTGTATAATTTAATTGATAGAATTACAACACAAGTGTGTTTCATTCATTTTAAGCAAGAAATTACAGAAGAATGTAGCGATGCAGCTATTTGGGGCATTGCTGTGCAGCAGGCTTTGATCAACTTTTAACGGAAATCGATTGGAATTGTTGCTCTGCCCCAATTTACAAGACATCTCATCAAACTGAGTTGCAAAGGGTCTAAAGACTACAAGTGTTCATTTTTGTTCCCCTAGTGCTGCAAATTTAGTAATTGACTCTGACTCTTTTTGGCTTCGGGCAATAACCTAATAAGGCCATCCAAGGTTAATGATAGACCCTTTTTAGACTGGCTGAACGTCTGACACCGATATGTAGTGGTAGAGAAAAACAATTATTACTTACATGAGAGACACCGAGGGCAGAAGTCTCTGACATTTGAGTAAAACGTTGTTATTCTCTGCGTTATTCGCTGTTATATTTTGTTATAGTTCTAGGCAGTGCATCAAGGGCCACAGTTATTTAGACGTGAGAATCCCAGCAGTGGGTTGTGTTGCTTCTTTGCAGCCATCTCTTCCCAGGAACACCAGCACCACAAATCTCAGTGATTTAACATCTTTCCCATCCAAACAGCTGGAGTCAGCACAAGTGTCATGTGCCATTGCCAGTCTGCTGTCATGGCGTCCTCTGCCAAGCAATTTATCGCCTCCACTCCTGTTTTATTAGCCATAGATTATTGGTGGTTGTGGACAGTGTACAGCCTCTGCTGTCGAGGTAGCCTTGTAATTGACTCTGGGGAGACAGGGTGGATAATAATTTCAGCATAAACCGCAGTATCAGTACATAGCTGTCGAATACAACTGTTGTATTTCCACCATTGAGCAGGATTTCACTAATTTGAACTTTATGTTTATCCTGTGACTGTTACATGCTAGTTAAAATGCTTTTTTGCCGAGCTAGCAGTGTGTGCAGGTGTGGGAAAATATCGATACGCAGGCCTATGAATCAATATATCTCCTTATTTACAGTACCGCAAATCATTGATGTACTGTAGGAAGCCTTTTTAACACCTTGGCCAGGGGACTACAGATGAAAAATAGCCTTTTTGGCTAATTCTGGCATTTGTACTCATGTATCACCACATGTTTTTATTAATTTTCACTGTCCCTGCTTAAATAAACCAAAACCAAACCCATAAGCACTGTATGGTGATTTGTATTTTATCGCCAGATTCTTGCCAATACACAGGCCTAGCCAGCAGCATGTCTCGCAGTCCACCGCTTTGATCCAAATGGAAATATCTGATCAGCTACGTATTCGATGGATTTCCATGATATTTTTACGCACATTAATGGTCTCCAGAGGATGAATCCTACTAATTTTGTTGAACCCCCGACTTTTACTGTAGTGTCACCAGCAGGTCAAAGTTTTCACTTAGCCTGTAAAAAATCTCAACATCTCAACACACGAAATGTTGTAAAGACATTCATGGTTTCCAGATGATGAATCCTAAAGACTTTAGTGATGCAGACTTTTACTCTAGTCCCACCATGAATATCACATTTATAGTTTTGAGTGAAATATGTAATCACATTTTGAAATGGATTGCCATGAAATTTGCTAGACATATTCAAGCCCCCCTCAGAAAGAATGATAATAACCCTGGTAATGTCCTGACTATTCATCTCGTGCTATCATCAAGTTGTCTGATATCTGTTGTATCTATTATAATATCTATTGTCTGGTTAATGAGTACTTGCCACAGTACTTCAATTTATTGTTTTTAGATTAGTTGTCTTATGTGTAAAATACATAGTTTTGCCCTCAGATGTCAATTTCAGCCCATACAGCTTAATGTGTCTTTCACTGAGCAATAGTGCAATTGGGTTATTTCTTTGTTTTAACTGGAAACAAACTTTTTTGCTTTTTTTCAGAACTCTGGATCCTCGGCAACCTCGACTCCCAATGCTCCAGTGACTGGCTACAAGCGGATGGTCATTCCAACCCAGCCGCCTCTGACTGCTACCAAGAAGTCTACACCCAAACCTCAGGCTGCTGGCGGAGTCTCGTCTATCCCCCCTTCTTCTGTCAGCCCAGTGGCCAAGCCTCAAAGCCACACAGCTCCTCAGCCTGTCCCAGCTTCCTATGCTACAGCTTCAACCCCAAGCCAGCCCACCTTCAATGTTCAAGTGAGGTCAGCCCAGCCTGGCCCCCAGCATCAAGTCCCAGGTGGACACCATTTTGGCCAACAGCCCATTCGCAGCCCTGCACAGGTGCAGTACATGCCTGCCCAGCCAAAAGGTCCTGACTTTGCCTATGGACCACCACAGCCTGGCTTTTCCCCGATGTCCCAAGGTGCATATCAAGAACATCACCATCCAGGTGTACCCCAAGTAGGTGGCTTAAGCCCCAGGAGACCTGAGCTGGTCCCCTCCCATACATACCAACCTCCAGGCCCCAAGAAGACCTATATCACAGATGTACCACCAAGCTTGGCTCCCTACACCTCTGGACCGACTGTTCCACCAAAGGTAAGAATATTTTTTTATCTTACGCACAACTTTCTTGTTCAGTTGCTATCGTTTTTTAGCTATTGTAAACATATTTGGGCAAAAACTGAATGAAAGTCATTGTGCCTGAGTAAAAAATTCATCTACCCATTTATCCGTCCGTCCCTCTACCCTCGTCATAATTTTTCTGTTACTTTTCATACTCTGGATTGATTGCGCTAAACAGACTAACCAAGGCATCCATTTCCCCAGCTATGTCTCCCGGCTCCCTCTGTAGAATCCCAAGGCTTTTCCAGGGCAGCTGGGATATTTAATCCTTCTAGTATGTTCTTGGTTTGCTCTGGGGCTTCCTCCCAGTTAGATATCCCCAGAATACCTCCACAGGGAGGAGTCTGTCAGGCTCCTGATTGGATAGCAGAAAGCAGAGATGTCCTTCAAACCTGTCTGGAACATTCGAGCCCCTCCATCTCAAAGGCTGAGCCAAGACACCGTGGGACAAAAAACAGTTTTGTCCACTTGTATCCAAAATTCCCTCCTTTTAGTCGCTAATCAGATTCAATGACAACAGTTCCGTGTCCGAACCATTGACTGTATATTAGTGTTGTCACAATACCAAAATTTTGACTTTGATACAATACCCCCGTAAATATCTCAGTACTCCCACTGAAACAATACTATGGCAAAACCAGCCATATTAGCTTAATATCAGCATATTAACTATGATTTTATTGATAGTAAAAATAATAAACATAAATGACATTAACTGTAAGTCTGGCACTTCATGACAAAGCTTAAACCCAGGATAATTAACCTGCACACCACAGTAGTGCTTTAGTAGTTACAAATCACTCAATATAAAGATGGACAACATGAGAACCCCCCAAAGTGAAGCCAAAACATCTCGATTGCCCCCTGGTGGTGGGCTGCATAATAGGTCAGAAATCTAGTCGATCGATATTTTTATATTTTTCTCAAAGATGTTTTATGTCATTTTAGGTAGTTCTTATCACACTGACGTATGTTCAAGTGCTAATTTTTCCGATAACTTTGGTTTTAATTAGTTATTTTATGCTAAAAAAAAAAATGGGGTGAAATGTCATGATTGACAGCTGAAGCTCCCTCAAAATTGAGTCGAGTGGGTGTATGGGCGGGAACTCGCTCCAAATGACTTCACCAGCACATTTGACTTTGACTCCCGGACCTAATGTGTAAACATATTCAGCTTCTGTTCCTTTTCTTTGAGTTTGCTGCTAACTGCTGCGAGCTGCCTTTTAACTCCCTCAGTGGTGGGTCACACACATAACACGTCTACACATTACACCCTTGTCCTGTCCAGCCAGCTCGCCGGCTCACACTGTTTACACAGACTTTGATTCTGTGCTGTTACTACCTCCTCTTCAGGCACAGAGGGGGAACAACAATGCTGGCGGAATACTGGCGCATCATACCCGCCTTGAACAGCCTGTGTCGTCCAGTACATCTGCATGACTGAAATCACGTCATTAATCTGTTGAAGTCATACTCCATGTTATCTTTATGAGCATGATCCCAAGCTTTTGAAACTCCTTTGGTTGCATAAGGTCTCAGCAGTTAACCATTGCCTCAGATTTAGTGCTGACCCCCAACTACTGAGCCCACAATGTCACCCTGGTATTGTCAAGCTCAGATCTTCTTTCTATTTGGCATCTTTTCTTTCATGTTATACACTAGTTAATGCAGTAGTATTATGCACATTTGAGGGTATATGTGTGTGTACAGTATGCATACACTTGTGCAGCATCAGATGGCAATGCAATGGGGAGCTGCTTACCATCTTTCATTGAAATGTTCAGAATAAACGGTTGTTTTAACCTTTATGAATTTTTTAAAGATCTTCTCTGCTGGGGATTTACACTATCTGATTTCATTTGTCTCATTAAAGGAAGCCCATATTCATATGTATATATCTCCTCACTGTGCACTTTATTTTACTTTTCATTTGATTATGTAACGCCAGAATATGTCCACAGTTAAAGATCTGAAGGTTAAAAAACAACAACAGTTCTTTGTTTTTATGCTGCTGTGTAGTTATAAGTTCTGTATGTCTGCACAGTTACAATATGTGAAGATCAAATGATCATGATGCAAAAAAATCAGGTTCATAATGATGTTAAAAACCATAACATTTAATTTTGTCAAGAGCAGTATGAGACTGTCATAGGCCTGGACTCAAGCCTTCAAAATCATTGCAAGACATTGGACCTTTATATAGAACTGTACATGACTGAAAAGACAAAATAGCGTCATCCCTCAGAACAGAGTATTCAATGCCACAGAGACAGCTATTCTAATCTCAATATATCCAGCCGTCGACAATCTCTGGAAAGTGAGAGGCCCTTGAGTTTTGTTTAATTCAAGGATTTTATGCTGGTTCAAAATACAAACTGGGCCTCCCAGCCTCTGGGAATAGCTCATCAAGGACTGTATTTTACTAAATACAAATTAGCTTTAGCATTACAGAGAGTATCTTAAGAATAAGTCTAATTATATTTGTTCAGAACAAAAGTCTACATTTTGCTTGAAAAGCTTGCTTTGGTCCCAGTATGATGCATTATTAACAAACAAAAGGTGGCGTTTAATAGATTTGTGAACAACCCTTTGATTTTAGATAAAAGCAAATCACTAATTTTACAGATATAGCGTATGCTATATATATTTGTCTCTCTTTCCCAAGGATATACAGTAGCAAGATAATGGGCTCTGTGCCTCCCACCCCCATGCTTTATTTGAATGCTTTGAAACATATCGGGAAACTTAATGCTCCATATGCACTCATACGCACACTATAAATGACTATGTGGTGTCACATAATGTTTGACCCAACCCCCCACAAAACTTTTGTATCCAAACCTTAGCTCTAAACAGACTTTTTGTTTATTTGTGCCCAGTATAGCAGACCTTTAATGCCAAAATAAACCAGAGACACTATAAAAGCAAGATTAGACTGAAAGAGAAATCTGTCATCTTTGCTTTTATGATCATCACTCTGCTTGACCCAACATCGTGACATGTTCATAACATTTTACCAATAGTGTTAAATCTACTTAAAAGAAGTGGGTTGTGCCTCTTTTAATCTGTTGTGTAAATAAACCAAAACATAGTCAATTAAAGGAACTATTTACATATTTGTCATATTCAAAAATTATTTCCAGTCACTTAGAGTAAATGGTGGTTTTATGTAATACCCGGGACCTTCTCAGTAGGGGGTCTGTGACTTTGATTGAGGACTTTATTAAAGAGATCATTTCACATAAATGAGGGTATTCATAGAAGGTCAGTGTCATTAGAAGGCCAAGATGAACTCCTTGGATGAAATTCTATGATCTAGACTTGTTCTCATTAGCTTGGCTGCTCCGTCCCCCACCTTCCCCGATCTCACCCACTGCCACCCAGCACCCAATTCCCCAATATGTCCGTACTCACACGTAAAGGGAAGGTGTAAAAACAACTTCTCACATCAACAGGCTCCAAGGACACTTAATTACCCAAATCTACCAGTGTTTGATCTCTATTGTACTCCAAAAAATTAACAGATTTTATGGCTGCCGGTTAACATACCAATTTCCACGAGTCTCTTCTTCTTTTCCGAAATTGGAGGGAAGCTTAGCTGGATGATGGCTTGTGTTATTGCTGAGCTTGAGTGACGTTTGACAGGGGAGGATTATTTTGAACTGCTCAATCCCTGCAGCCAGTTAAAACCCCCTCGAAGGTCAATGATGGTTTCAACTGTCAAACATGTTTAAATATCTGACATTTCTCTGCCTTCTGGTCCTGGCCACTTTGCCTTTTGACCTGCACAAGAACATTAGCATATGGTGCCATCAGAATGTGTCCAAAAGACCATCTTTATAAACCTGTGACCTGGTATGAATCAAGTATTTCACAGTCTGTGTAAACATTACTTGAGAAATTATCTATTATTAGCATTAACTTATAAATTCTGCGTTCAAATGGTAAATCCTGGTTATATTTATCTATACTTACTAACACGTGCAACTGGAATGCTTCATAAACACAAGTTAACTCTTGCTAAGGCTAAATTATTGGTATTGTGATGGATATCGCATCATGGTTTTGACCAGGTTCTGACCGAGTTGTTTATATAGCACTTTTCAAAAACTAAATTACTTAGTTACAGTAAAACAAGGGGAAAAAAGTTAATAAAATCCAATATATAAAGTAAGTTAGAATGATAATTAAAGCAATTAAAAAGTCAGAAAACTTCCACCCCCCCAAAAAAACAATTAAATGAAACAAGACTGGAGAACTAATGTCAGACAACACCAGACACTGTTAGTAAGTCATATGCTTGGACCAGGAGGGATAATTATGAGGATATCTGATTTGGAGTCACTCAAGTGCTGGAATTTTTAGACATGCGGTTCTTAATATTTGCAAGGCAAGACATAATACAGGACTTACGTTGCACCAGAGGCCATATTTGGGTATACAGATGTGTATCACTTGCATATTAGTGGAAGTCAATATTACTGTACTGTATGTCTGGTTGCACGTAAATAGGAAATGAGCAGGGACTTAAAATCGACCCTTGGGGAACTCCACACAATCAAAAGATTTAGCATTGACAATAACTAATGTCAGCCACTCATAACAGATGGTCCTTGTTATGCAGTGTCTGAATATTATGAATAATAGGTTCTTTCATATGCAGAAGTACTATGTATGCCCGGAAAGGCGATTAGGAAAGGTGATCAGGTTTGAATATTTGCTGTGTTTACATGATACATGATGCCTTCTCCTCAGGTGAGTGACCCCAGCTGCCCTACTCTCTTAAAAAAGCAAGCTGACTGAATGCAGGGTTACCAGCTCTGCTGTAGATTAGAGGAGAGCTTGCATTGCCTGGTGCAGGGTTACCACATGTAACTACAAAGTGAGAGCCCAGGGCATTGACAACATGAAGACATGCAGACCTATGATCTTCTGTCTGTAAAGATGCACCTTCAAACAAGTCGCACTTTATTCTACACCAAAACAAAAAAAAAGTTTTTTTTTCCTAAAATATATATTGATAGACAAATAGTCCCATATTTTTAATTGTACAGAACTAACCTTTTTGAAAAAAAACCTAGGAAATTGGTTCAGATCAGTGATTGATATAACACACATTCACTCACTATCTATTTCTGACCCCTGATCCATTTCTATTTCTTTCACAGCACTATCAAGCCAATACACTGAAAGCTCATCCACATATTTATGTGTGTGTTTTTCTACCGTCTTATCTACAGAATTTCCCTCGGGCTACGTGAAAAGGAAGTAAATACTTCCTTAGAATCCTAAGGAATTCTAAAAATCTATTTTTACTGAACCATAAAGTGTTAACACAACGTCAGAAAAGGCAGCTTTAAATTCTCACTGTGTACCTCAACAGTTTTGTTTATTTGCTATTCAAATGCCGCCGTGTTTTAAGGACAAAATCTTATTTTCTTGTTCTGTGTAGCAATTTCTGCCAAATGAATGCACAGTTGAGCTTTTAGAAAAATTGACACCTCTAAAATAAGCTGTGTGTGTGTGTGTGTGTGTGTGTGTGTGTGTGTGTGTGTGTGTGTGTGTGTGTGTGTGTGTGTGTGTG
>JBBPCS010000375.1:1311401-1365018 GCA_037974645.1 Hollardia meadi
AATTTTGGTGTCCTGACAACATTACTGTTAAGTATAATGGCGGTCCAGCCATATACTAGGTTTCACCTCGTCTTGTTCATGTTATTTCAACACCTGCTAAGTCATTAGCAGCCTGCACACTCAGGAAGCACACTTGTGTTTGTACTGCATTATACAAATCAGGGGCTTTAGTGAGCATTAGCTGTGTTTTTTTCATGGGTCCAGTTGTGTCGTAGGCAGATGACCAGACTGTCAAAACATAGAGCAATGTGTTAAAGTTGTCAAAAGTATCAATACTATCAATACCACACGCAATATATCCGCATTTGAGAGTATCGAAAATTACCAAATTTCCAAAAACTAAAAGGAAAAAAGGTCTACAATCAGATTTTTAACCCAAGTCTGCACAGACATTAATATTATTACAAATGTGTTGGTATGTGTTCAGTGACTTTTTGTCTACCAAAACTCTGTGCAGGTAGTTAATAATAAAGTTTCTAATCATAAAGCTGAGTAAATTAGACGGTGCAAAAATCACACGTGAGTTTCCAGCTGGATAACTGTGTGGCTGTTGGAATTTAAGTGATATGGCACAAAAAAAAAAATTTAGCTGCTGCCCACAGCACCAATTAAAAATGTGTGCCCTCTGAATATAATATATTTAATAATATATAATATGCCTGTCAGCTGACTTTATGTCTGGATCCAGACAGAAGGAGAAATAGATCAATAAACTATTTGTGTCCTTCTCACATTAATTTATAACTTAAGTAACGCTGCGTAACTATTGTGACAAAGCAGAGTCGACCCATGGGTTGCACTGCCATGATTTATCCCACAGATCTGTAAGTTCCCTTTGTTCGGTACCAGTCTGTGATGATATGTAAATACTTGCAGCTTCCTGTTCACCTCCACTAACCACTAAAGGTTCAGATCTGATGACCTGAGAACAGTTGTCTCTTCTGTTCACTCTCTATCACTGCGGTACAAGCAGGAAAGACGGAGCCTGAGGTTTGCTTCTTAGCGGGACACGATGCCATCAGGGCATCAGGTGAGAGCATGTACCAAGCCCCCTCTGCCCGCTGCCCATCCCACTCTACTTCTCACTTAATCAGTTCTGACACAATGCCAATTCCACAGTGGGTGGTGCTCACAGCTTTATTCATAGACGTGGCAGTCAGGCAGTGATCAGCTTGTGTGGGAGCTGTATCAGGTAGCACGCAACACTGGTCATTTACAGATGTTTTGGTCTGGCATTTAACTTCTCCCCGAAAATTGTTTGTCAAGTGGATTGTATTTGAGGGTCCATCAGGATGTCTTTCAGAGGTTTTTACCACTGATAGGAGTTCTGTCATTAAAAAGCAGATGACCTGAAAATATAGGCCTAGACATACTGGGAAAACAATGGAAAATAGGTGCAGCTGTTAACTCAGTCACCAGTGAATTTAAGCACTAACTTCAATGAAACTGCGTCTGAGTGTCCAGAGGGCGCAGGCAAACAATTTTACTGAATTGAGCCAGATATAACTGAAAAACCATGTCTCCAGCACGTATAGCTGCTGTATGGTTTCTATTGTTGCCTTTGAAAAGCTGAACAGGAACTGCGAAGCAATCATAAAGCATGTAGGGAAGCAATTTCTTTCTCTTATTCAAGTGAAAAATTATTCCGTGCTGTCACAAAAGACTCCCTAACAAGGTGCTTTAAACTCTCTGGCAGTGCCTTGCTGCAGGGTGTCAAAGAGTGGATAAGGTATAAATGAAGCTTAATCTCAAAAGTCTGTTTCTGGTAATAACAGCATTTCGTTCCCTCTCCAATGTGCTTTTGATGTGGAGCTAAGATTAACGGTGTTAAATCGTCCTCTTCACTATCTCAAACTAACAACACAGGCATAATGAGCAGAATGCTGACAACAAGAGCACTTCTTTGAGGTCTACAGATATTGTACAGACTTGTTATGTATTCTTTTATGCAGGTGGTCGTATTAGAATTCAACCTCTTCCACGTAAACCTCCCCAGATCACTGTGTATTGTTAAAAAAAAAAGAAGAGCTGCTTAATTTGAGTGGACAATACAGAAATATCCAACCACTGAGTAACATTCTGTTCATCTCCCTTAATCCTTCATGATGTGATCCTGGCTGTTTTCAGTTGAGTGGCCAAGGAGGCGCAGGGTGCCAAGGATTTCCAAGAGCTCTGGCCCAGCTGCTCTCGAGAGACCGCTCCGGCATGGCAGACAGATTTGCACATTGAACGTGTCGATCCCTCACAGTTAATGAGGCCTACTGTTTGGGGTTCCATTATCAGCTCGCTGCATCCCCAGCCGGGCTGACAAAAAGTCATGCGTCATAAAGTTCCAGGCCCTGTTTGATACATCGTGTAAAGTAATCAGAGCTCAGCATTTCTCTCCATCTCTGGAAATAAACTCACTAGACCACAGCATGTTGTCACAGCAAATCTACTGTAGATTTGCACCACCACCTTAAATGTTAAGTTAAAAATGACACCTAGTTTATATATACTCTTGAACCCTGACTGACACATACAATAAGTCAAATTAATTTAAAAAAAAAAGTGTGTGTACAGGTTTTTATCATCAATAATACCAGAAGAGTTGTTTGACACAATCTGTAATTACTCTTTCATGCTGAATACAAAAACATTTTTCACTCGGTCTCCTATTGACAAATCTGATTCCTTTATGCGACACCGTGGACCACGGATATATTAATACAAAACTCGACCGGTTGCTAACATTCACCCAACTCCCATATGTCACAATTAGGAGCACCTCAAAGGTCAGCTCAGATCTGGGCCCGTGTTACAATATTGAAAATCAAAGCTACTGTAAAGATCCGGCCGGCCCCAGATCTAGGGAAGGTCATCGGAGTGTCACTGATTTCTGAAAAAACTTAGCCGGGCAGCAAGAACAGAGTCAAGTTCAGGCCTCTAGGGTGTCTGCAAAAGACACACACACCTGTGACGGGATTGTGCCGTGAGCCGGGGCTGGGGGAACGAGGGGGGAGGTGTGTATGATTGGCAGAAAATGTCAGGCACAACACGTTAGCCCCATACAGACACACAGCAGGCAGATGTCACAGACTGCATGATAAGAGGGAGGGCATGCTCACACGGAACGGAAGGAAGTGGCATCTTCAGAGAGTTATGGCATCCTTCTGACATCTCTTACAGATTAGGCCTTAACACCGAAAGTCTTTTTGTGCTCAAAGTATGACTAAATATCTCCTGACCTATCGGCCAACACTTAAAAGGTAGCTTTCTTCTAATGTTTTCCTTCTCTTTTCCTTCTGTTATCATTACTTTCCAAAATAAAGGATTAGTCAGGGTCACAGTTTTGTTTTTTTTTACATGCTGGTATTGCACAGAGGGACGTGTGCAACCTTCTTGGCTGCACCACCACTGGGGCCTGAGCCAGGGTCAGATATCTCAGAGGGGGAAAGGCCAGACTGAAGACCATCTACTGCATGTTGATGACAGTGAGCAGGTCTTGTTTGACCTTGCGAGCTTCATCGTGATTTATTAAAGTCAGGCTTTTGTGAATCCTTGAAGTCCAACCTGGACGTATTTTCTAAAGTAATGCACTTTTTCTTTGCATTTTAAAGCTGGCGTGTGGGACTTTTTTTTTTTTTTTTTTTTTTTTTTTTAAATAAACGAGCGTCCATTACATTCAAGACCTTGCCAGAGGAGTTCACACAATGCCGATTAAGCTGATAAACAATGTGAATGTATAATTACTCTCACTGCCAGAAGAGGGAGACAGAAGTTCCGCACTGCAGGTTAAAGCAGCATTTGTATCGCATAGACCCCAGGTGAGGTCCATCAGTGAGGGGGAAATAAATGCAAGAATCAGCTGAAATGTTTTTCATTACCTCGGCCGGCTTTGTGAATCACAATTACTCTCTTCTCCTGGTTCTCAGGGCAGTGGCCCCATCGCCCACCCTGAAGACGAGCTGGAGCGCCTGACCAAGAAGATGCTGTTTGACATGGACAACCCACCATCTGAGGAATATTTCGGTGAGAAAGATGGCTCATCTCACACACACCTGATTAGCAGTAGCCGTTTTCATAGAAGACATTTTAGCGGGCCAAAGTAGCAAAAGACACAGTGGGTGTAACTAAATGATAAAATTAGTGATCCTTGTCATTGCTTACTGGTACACATAATGCTGAACCACATAATGTCCCATGGTAGTTTAAACCCTTATTCTATTTTATATTGTTTTAAGATTTCTGTATGAAAGTATTAGAGCAGGACAGCTAGTTTTTCACATTTGGCATATTGGCGTTTGCTAGCTTTAGCATGCTGGCCAACTGGAATCTGTTTGATGCTAGTTGCACGGGGCTCAGTGTTTGAGGGCTAGAAAAATAGGTCATATCTAATTAATGCATTACTACTGCTACATTAACTTTATTGCTCCTTTTATTATTTTTTTCAAGTAAATTTTGGAATAATTAACAATACTAAGTTATGTTTGGCTGCTTTTTTCTTTCTGCTAAGAAACATTTCTAGCGAGTAAGAGCACTTTTATTATCAAAACGTTAATACGACTAAGAGTTTCAGCAATTAGGTAGTGATAAAAAAAATGCTTACTTACAATAAAATAAATTTAAATAAAATTGGGTTTTCAATTATTTTCTGACCCTACAAGTCTACTGTATCTAGAATTTCTGCTAGCGCTTGTTGAGCTAACTAATTACAGATTTACAGCAGCAAAAGCATATTAGATAATGGACCGAATGAATAGAGACAACATCCTCTTTTTCATATTTCCAGAGCATAAAGTATTATTATCAAAATATCAATTTTATTTGTATAGATTTTTTTTAACATTTATTTAACCAGGAAACCTCTTTTTCCATTATTTATAAGAGAGATCTTTCCAAAATAAAATTGAAACACAACAATAATATCTACTCCTCCTAGTTAGATTTTTTATAGTTTCTTATTACTACACTGTAACAGGATCACTTTCCTTGTGCATGCTGTGTATTACCAAACAAAACAATATAATCATTTCTATAAGTGGTCATTTCCTACTATAAGTGGTTCTAACAGTCACTTCACAATGTAGCATTCATAGGTGAGGGTAGCAAAGTGGCTATAATTAGCCCACTGACTCATGAGTCACTGTTTGCTTCACATGGAACACTAAAACTGGATAAAGCTTTGCAGGCACACAACACACACACACAAACACACACACACACACACACAGACATACACACAAAAAAAGTCAGATCTGAAAGCGTGAGCGCCGGGAGTGTGATCTCATTACGAGCACTCACTCTGTCGCCTTTCACTCTGACATTTTGTCAGACTAAAAGAAGAAACAAACAGGCTCCTCAATTAGTCTAAAGACGTGTCCAAAACTACTGAGCCATACCACATTTATGATGATGAAGGCTAAATAAAACAATGTAGGATTTGGGGTTAATAGAATAAAACTGGCATAAGGTTTCCTAGATTAGCCTCCCCAGTGACCCACAAAGTTAGTTTTGTATCACAGGAACAATATTTTTGGAAAATGGCTCGAGGCTATCGGGTACAGTGCAGGTGTGTATAATACAGACAAGGTTAACCTAATATTTTCGGTGTTTCCTGTCTGTTCACTACCAAGTTTAGACACAGCAGCAGCATATCTGGGAAGCAGTCCCCAAGGTATAGTCTCATAAATATATCGGTGCGATCAAAGGATAAAGACAACTCTTGCTCAGGGTATAATGATAATGAGAGATAAAGGCCATACGGACATGTGAAAAACATCCTGATTTTTGATAAAGCCTGTATCTTGTTTGATTGTCCAGCGGTAATTTCTACAGTATTTCTCTCGCATTTTTTTTCTTTTATGTACTATTTAATTTATTTCTCATTTGAAAAAAAAAAAGAACTGCCAGGATTAAACAAAATACCAATTTAAATACTAATTCGCAAAATAGGATTCTGGATTCAAGGATTCTGTGCATTTACTTAGTATTCATTTCTATTTTTCCGCCCTCTGTACCCTACAAGTGCCACCCCTCTGCTACTCTCTCTTCTCTAGCCTTTAATCCCCTTTGCCCTGGAATTAGTTCCCATGCCCATTAGATACCTCACTCAATACATTCAATGGGACTCTGGAGCAGGGTTTATATCAGCACATAATCACACAGCACACCATGATGGCATGTGTAGGTGTATTATAGCTACAGGGACATGTATTTAACTGGTATTAAGGGATATTCGGCTTCACGTTGGTGCGCACTGATGTAAAGACCTTAATTGGTTCACATTAAACATAGGTCAAATGGATCTGCTGGCTTAAGCAAAGTGTAGTCATTTTTACACAGGAATGGCCCTCAAAGCCTTGTTGGCCTAATTTTTTGGGTGAATGTGTATGTGAAGCAGACCTGGCATGAACTCTGTTGACTGCTATACCATGCATGCACTTGCCACTATTTGCTAACTATAAGGCTGACTGGCTGAAGCCTGGTAAACAGGGACATGGGAGAAATGGGTCATATGTGAGCTGAGGTAGCCAGAACAAGTTAGGGATAGCGTGTGCGTCCCCAGCTGACAGCAGCTGGCTGTTACTGTAGAGGAGGTGGGTGAGGGAGGAAGCGAGGAGGGTCATCTTGTGGTTAAACAAGGCGACAGCTGAATTAACTGAGAGTAACAAAGAGGATGAGGGCAGGAGCCTTCGACTGAGGTGACTGCAGGGACTCATTAGGAGCGAGTTCAAGCACAGGCACATGCTGCTTTGCAAATCCACAGAGCCCCTGTCCTCCCCCGCTGAATAATGTACATACAGCCACCACACTAATGTAAAAATTTACTTTAGTCCGGCGTGTTCCTAACTGTATATCCAGAGCTGTGGGAGAATCAGTCCCAAGGCATGAGACTTTTGTAATTACAAAGAATCTAATAGCACACAAGCCTCTTCTTTTTTGGTGGGGTTCAGGGGGAAGAGGGCTAGAAGTTCTTGAAACCCTAAGGCTAGTAATTAACAAGATTAATCAAAGTGGGGCTGCGATCTCTAGCGTGCTACTGGACTGGATCATTGTCTTCCTATAGCAAAGTTTTATTGGTGTCACTAATGTCTTTGATGAGCTCCTAATCTCAAACAGCTATAGTGAGTTTTCATTGGTCCAGAGGGGGTTACTTCAATTGAATTAACGTTACACTCTGGCTCTGTGATGTCACAAGGAAACTTTTCATTAGACTCAATAAAGCTCCATCTGTATCTTAAAAGTTACACAATATCATTATACAACAACTTCAGTCCAGCAGTCACGCCAGTCATGTCTTTGAAGACTTTTTTTTTTTTTTTGTGGAAAACGGGCACATAAAACGCAAACGCTGTCAAATGGAAGCGCCTCTCAAACTGTAAAAAACCTGAAAATGATGCACCATAAAAGAAAGGCTTTTCTTGCAAGAAACCCAGTTTGCAAGCCAGAAATTCCTCCTATGATTGAAGCGTCTTTGAAAAGCAACTGATTAGTCCTGATTTAGAGTTCCAGATTAGATTTGAGTAATCTGAAAGAGCCTTTTCTTCAAATGTCATCATCCGTCATATTTAATCCACTTAGGTTGTGCGTAGGTGTACTGTGTTTGTGGAAATCTAATAAGACACAGCTACTCAGCTTGCAGTACAGATGCCTTGGCATTTGTGCATCAGAGGAACTTACAATATTTTGTCATCACTACATTTCTGTCAACCAAAACCAGGACATAAAGCTGAATAATTGAAAGGATGAGATGCTTTGCATTATTTACAATTAGTGATGATGATACTTACGCAGTGAGGTTCATTCTGCCGCAGAGAATCTGTTTTTATTCCTCCTTTAATACCAAAATGACAAGTTGAGCTCTTTCATGCAATCCTAGACTTTCAGTATCCCACTGTATAGAATTAAGGAAGATGTGAAATTTTAATATCCAATCAATATTTATACAGAGTGATTTTCCTGGGGGATTTTGGAGCAGTGGCATAAATGTTTTGGTAATGTTATTATCAGATGGTAGAGAGATAGTCATTGGAAATAAGCAGCGAGATTCATTTGGGCTTACTGTACTCCGCACAGGACTCTGAGCTGTCGGGAAAGCCTTTTCTCTTGGTTTGAGCTAGCCTTTGTTTTATGATGAGAGCCGGAGAAGAAAAGGCGGGCTTCGCCATTTTCGTCATAATGTCAGCTGGAGGAGCCCTCATAATTTATAAGACACCTCACATGAAATGTTCATGAGGAATCTTGGAAGAGATACAAATGGCAGTGTAGCTCCAGTAACAGTACAGGCCAGAGGAGTCAGAACAGATCAGCGTAGGTAATTGGGTCAGAAAAAGTTTAGGTTCACACCGTGCGCTCTTGTGGAGCTCCGCTTTTTTTTAATAACACATCTGAACATCACAACTTAATGTATTAATAGGCTTCCAGTTTAGACAGCTTTGTGCATTGTCTTAGATACTCTGGTGGAAATGATTTGCATATTACTGAGGTCGCCCTCAGCAAACTCTTAGGAGTTTGCTTTTAGATGTTTCTCTACATGTCATAACAAGTGGGATGTGTGTCAGAGTAAAACCTTAAAAAGGCGCCCCCCCGCCCCCCCGACCACACTTCCACCTCCACAGTCTCCAAATGCCTTTGGCCAAGTGTCTCCCCAATACAGATAACTGTTTCTATTTAGCGTATTAAAGTATACGTTTAAAGTCGAGTTCATTTTTAATGTGCGTTTGGCATGTATGCACGGAAAAAACAAAGGCTGTTGGAAACATTCAGGTACAATACGAAAATACATTTAAGTTGACGTTTTCTTACATGAGATGCAGCTACCGCACATCAACATGTAAAAATCGATTTTTTCAGTATTAGTCATTCAACTTATTTGTATGCTTTAATTACCTCTCTCTGTGTAGAGTCCGCCATGCCTGCCCTGAATCAAATTGCCGTTGCATTTAGGATTTATAAAAAATGATGCATGCAAGCAATCCAGGTTTAATGTTTTTAATTTAATCTTTTTGATATCAGCCTTACTGTTTACTGTTCACTCTCCTACAACTGTATCAGAGTTACTGCTATATTTAACATTTCCTACTGCTGTGGTTTCACATTAAAGCTTTCAGCTATGCCAAAAATAGGGTGGTTTTAATGGGAAGCGGTCCCCGGCATTAGTGTTGATGCTGGTCATCACATATGCAAATCACAACACATGCAGCATGAAGTCAGACCATGGTTTCAATTTTAATTGGCTGACTTGAGTGAGTTTATTTGGTTGCACTGTGAACAGATACACCTTTTGCTCTTTTGTAGTTGCCCAGCGAGTGGTTCCTGCTGTATTAAATCACACCTGCTGTTACCGCAGCAACCACAGGTTTTGCTAAATCAACCAGGACCAAAATCTTAAGGATTATAACATCTGATGAATTGAAATGATAAAAATGTATTTGACAAAATGAAAATACTAAAATGTCACATTACATGTACGCCACGTTTGACACAAATAGAAACTAGAAGGACACTCAGGGAGTGCAGACCTCCCCAAGGCTAATAGACTACTCTTCTATGATATGCAAATCTGCAAGTGCAGCCACTGTATTATTGGATATTTTTGAAAAAACTATTAGAATTATGTCAAAATAATTAGTTGCATGATATATGTGTATTTACGTTTCCATAGTCACACTTTAGTTTGACAACAAAAGCATTGTAGCATTTGCAGAGATGTTGCAATTGTAGTGGTTATCCATGAAACCATTAACCCTGAGTGCTTCATAATGACTGCTTTCTTTATGAAGTTTAAGCAACTACATGTGTGTTAGTCTACTAGCACCGTGAATGTGGATTGTGAGATGGAGTCATCATTTTGCCTGAACTTCACTAATATCTACTGGATTTTAAGATGTATGGCATTTATTCTGCCAATCTCGCAATGTTAACAAAAGTGAAAAATAATTTTTGTATCCACGCTATGATTCTGATCCGCTCCAAAAATGTAATAGGTTTTTCTTTGGCCCATGCTACGCCCATGCACCAAGTTTCATGAAAATCAGGCAAGTAGTTTTTCTGTAATCCTGCTGAAAAACAAGCAAACCGAACTGAAAACAATCTCTTTGGCAGAGGTAAAAAAAATTTTACCTACAGAACTCATTTTACTTTGAACCAGCCTCCACAGTAAACTTCTCATAGGCCATGTATCTTGAAGAACCTATTTCCTTTTTCGCTGTGAAAAGATTTCCTCCAATCACGGGCTCTGTTGCCTCTTTGTTGTGCTGTGCTGTACTTTGTCTGCATATATGTTGCAGCAATCTCAATGAGACAGAGGAGCATAATGCTGCTGGAAGGAGGTCAGCAACCACCCAGGGGCAGGGGGGGCATCATATGAGGCAGTCTGGTGACATGGCAACTAGTCTAAAGCCCATGCATCACTATACCACCTA
Source organism: Hollardia meadi (assembly GCA_037974645.1). NCBI lineage: Eukaryota > Metazoa > Chordata > Actinopteri > Tetraodontiformes > Triacanthodidae > Hollardia > Hollardia meadi. The sequence goes on from JBBPCS010000375.1 coordinate 1,321,808, forward strand.
CAGTGGATTATAATGTATGACTGCAAAAGACTAGATTATACAACACAATAGCCACGGATGATCCATCAGAGCTGCCTTTTATAAGAAGAATGCAGTATGTATGTCAGTGTGAGGCTGTGGATTTGACTTCCAGGACCCTTTTTTCTTATGTAAATAATGTTAACCTCTTTGAATCATCCACACATTTGTCATATTGAAGAAATTCTTCAAAAACCTCCAGCCTTTTGGTTAAAATTGTCCATAATTCTGTTCTTTTATGAATGAGATCAGCAGTTTTTTCGGACATTTCTTAACTTTGCAATTGGCCGTGTGGTGTTTTCAACACTTCATTTTATTCTTCCTGTTTTGAGAAGTGGGGGGGGGGGGGGGGGGCAGTTTCACAGGGCATAAAGTAGTGTTTTCAGTGTAGTTTATGGCTCCTCTTTGCCACTTTTTGTCTCTCATTATCTTGTTCCAGCACTGCCGCTGACCTCACAATGCTGCTTTCTAGTTTCTCAGCTGATGCGGTGTGCCAGCATGGGGCTTCTCTTCCCGGCGACAGAAGCCCGCTTTTTGGCAGCGGTTCACGTGAGGTGACCAACTCCCCCCCTCCCCTTCCTCCCCCGCCAGGCTCGGCGCTTGCTATCCTGCCTCGTTGAGACAGCTCCACTGAGGCTTGCAAGATCAGCTGCCGTGCGAGCCCAGCTGAGGCTTCCGGGCACTCACGTTGCTAGATTTCATTTGTGAGTGAGCGTTTGACCTCAGGAATGAGTAGACATCAGCATGCTCATGCACGCAAATGCATACATAGTTACAAGCACACGGGTGCGCACGGATGAACAACATACAAACACACAGCAACAACACACAGACCTCTTTGAACACACAGCTTGCCCACATAGTCTGCTGCACACACACTCACCTTTCCTCCCTCTCTTTCTCTCTCTCTCTCTCTCTTTCACCCCATTCGCCAGCCCTGCTCACTCCCTGGCACCCCTCCATGTCGCTCCTGCCAACCTGCTTCTAAAACATGTAACCTACACTCAAACCCCCTCTCTCTGCTGCCGCGGGCCCTGACAGGCCGAGCCGTGATGCTTAGTGGCACGGGCTCGCCTATCCTCCACCCTCCACCATCGCTGCAGCAGTTCTGCAGATTGCTATTTGCTGACATTGGGAATGAGATTAAAGGCAGGGGTTAGGAAAGAGGCATTCAGAGATTGAAATGCAGTGATGACAGCTATTTCTCTCGTCATCCTAAGGCAACCGAAGACCACAGCATTGTCAGCACAGAGGGCAATCTGAAGCAACAAAGTAGATTAACCTAGAGGGGGAGGAGATGAAACGGCGCACAAATCACGGCCTCGGGCAGTTCAGTAGCTAGCAGTTACTCTCCTAATGTGTTCAACAGACTTACTTTCTGCTGTTAACCACTCGCTGACCTATTGTTAATATCTGTAATTAAGTGTGAAGAAGTTATCAGAGCTCAATTGAAGTTAAAGTCGAAATAAATTAATTCTGTATTTGGGTGGAAACTCTTCAAAAAAAATTAAGCCCAATGAAAAATGTGAAGTAGAGCAAAATAATTAGTCGTAGCCACATGTTTTAATTTATTCATTTTCGCATTGTTGTGTTGTTACTATTGAAACAAAACATATGCAGTAGTTAAATGTGTTTTTACCACCATATCTACTGGATATTTCAATGCAAGCACAAAACTTTAGTTGAAGTCCCAGAATGGATTTTGTGGTCCTTTTATTAGTTTTGGATACGAGCTACGGTTGCTGGCTTTGCCTCTGGGGTTTGCAAGGGTTGCACCAGCAGAATTGTATTCTTTAGTAACATAGTGTGAAAAGTTTGGTCTCCCACAAAAAAAGTTCCTTGCGATCCTTCTTTACATGCACGATCTTTGATTTCTGACGATGTAAGATCAAATTGAGCTGCAAGTGTGCTCCCTCTCTGCCTTTCATGCTGCTTCAATATCACGGCGTGAAAAAACAAAGAAGGCAAAGACTGAGGGAAATCTGAAGCGTTCTGCCACTCAACATCCCCCATTCCCAAACAACAGCGTCTCACTGCCACTACAAATACATTAGAAATCAATTATTTATGGAACAGAGTCAGGGCCTCTTTAATCTTTTCCTTTTATCCAATTAAATTGTCTAACCATTCTAAGCCTCTATAGCTCACAGGGAACGTGCTTCTTTAAAAAAAGAAAATAAGAAAAGATTTTCTTTTCAGTCCTTCTTTTGACTTTCGATGTAACAGAGAAGAGACACTTCTGAGGGTTGAAGAATGAAAGGAAAGAAAGTGAGTAAAGTGTAAATGAACTCCCCCCTCCCTCCCCGTCACCACTGCATTGGTTCTACAGGAACTATTTGAAGTTTTGATATTAAGACTCTGGTTTCATTCCCCGTGCAAAGGGACGCTGGGGAGCAGCGAGGCCTTTCATGATTCCTTTATGCCCAGCTGAAATGGTTCGAAAGTATTTGCGATCATTTCCACTGGGGTAAATATGATGTTACTTCAATTGCCGTCCTGTATTATTCAAGAAGTCAACTGAAGTAGCGTGTGAAAATTAAAAATGCTTATTCCCGACGCAGACGTGTGGAATTATTGATGCGAGTCATTGTAAAACACTCCGCACTTGTCTCCATTATCATACAGTAAGACTGTTAGATAAGAAAAGTTACAGGCTCACTCAAAAGCTTCACATTTTTTCCACTTTGTGGAGTAATTTTTACACCCCACAATAAAAAAAAGACATTATAGTAGAAGTATGCTTTAGAGCTAAATGTGTTGTGGGTGTATATTAAATGACTCCATTTAATATTCAAGGACTCCATGTTGAATACGTTCAGTTCAAGTGGGAAAAGAAGAACCGAGAAGATGTTAAGAAGCTGATTTTTTTTTAAAACTGACAACAAAATGACCTGACAATAATTTTGATAATCGTTGAAGTCATTCATGAAGCAGAAATGCCAAACATTCACCACCTTCTTAAAAGTTTAATATCAGTGTAAACTAACGGGGTTTGGGCCTGGCGGTCAGTCCAAACAAGCACTTTGAAGACGTCACTTTAGAGCCGATGGAGCTCGTAAAGGGCATTCGCTTCTCTTTGACATTTTATAGACGAAACAATTAATCGATCAATTGAGAAAATGGACAAACTAATAAATAATGAGAATAGAGCTAAAACGAGTTGTAAATTAATTTGTCATGAGACAGAAAAGTAATCGGCAATGATTTTTATAATGAAGTAAGCAAAAATGCCCAAACTTTCAGAGTTAGTTAGTTTCCTTTAATAGTCGAGCAATGTCTTCAGAAGTCTTCAGACAAAACATGCAACATACAGACTTCACGTTAGACTCTGGGACATAATCGCCACTTTTCACCCCTTTCTCACATTTCATAGCTTAATCAAGAAAATAATGTAATTTAAATTTTTAATTTTATTGTTGATAAGACCTTCATGTGATGTTTTATTCTTGTTTTATTGAATCAGTCCTCACTTTCGCCTTCGTCAGCTGGTACGGGTCAGTTGATCTTTAAAAACAAGAACAAACTGCAGGGTATTGTCAAAGTGTGCAGCGAAATCGCAGGCACAACCCTGAATGACCTTTCTGACCTATACAAGGTCAGGACATTGAAAATGGCCCAGTCTACCCAGGATGATCCTAGCCGCCCCCTGGCAAAGGAGTTTAAGTTGTTTCCGTCTGGCCGCAGGTACAATCTGCCAAGATGTGGGACAAATAGACTCAAGAACTCATTGGTCCCTGCTGCTATTGCCTTTTTAAATAATTCAGTGTGATTTTATTGTGATTTTTGTATTTGTTACATAGACTCCAAAACTCATTGCCCCTGTTGTTTTTGTAAATAATTCAATGTATGTCTGATGTGATGTGGTTACTGCTGGCTGTACCACAAATTGCCCCTCGGGGACAATAAAGACTACTATAATGGACTACTCTTGACCTTAATGATCACATTAATCATTAATACTATTAATACATTAATACTCTGTGACCCGATTGGAGCCAATCATCAGCTCCGATAAAACCGTGGCATGATGGGAGACTGGGACCTGGGATGAAAAGTTGTTTATTACCTGTCAAACAACAGAGAGCTGGAACGATTCGTCAATTAGGTGATTGACATCTCCACTGTGACATTTCTGCTCGTTTCCTTCGGGCTTTATGCTCGTTAAAGTAAATGTCTTTGGATTTTGGGCTGTAGGTCAGAAAGAACTAGCTGACTATGAATATGTCAACCGGGGCTTCAGGAGATTATGGGTGTCTGACATTTTCTAATTCCAAAAGATTAATCAATTAATTGATAATGAAAGTAATAATTAGTCGCAGGCCTGTCGTATCTGATGTGACATCACATATAGTGACGTGCCAGTTTCGTTATGTAGTCTCAGCGCTTTTAGACGCTTACATTAATTTGTTTTTAACATTTTGGTTAATATTATTATTGTTATTATTAACAATAAGAATAATAACAAGCAAGCATTCGTTTCTGTAAACAGCCTCAGATCTGCTGCTCTTTGTTACATGATTGTGTGAATTCATGTGTGGGCTGCTGACATGTCTGTGGGAATGCATACTGTATATGATACATGTGTCTGTTTGTATATACTCGTCTACATGTGTGGCATGTCTGGCGCAAAGAGGGTTTTTTTTTTTCTCTGTGTGTGTGTGTGTGTGTGTGTGTGTTTGTGTGTACGTACTGTATGCACAGTCGCACACAAATAGCTCCTGAGGGCCCTCGCGATCACAGACTGCCAAAAGGAAAAGGATTTCCGAGAGGTTTCCTTCTCGCTATTTAAAGTGGGAGCCCTGTGGGACATGTTTGGCATTCTCATCCACTCACTGAAGATGGCCTGTGATCTGAAGCCACTAACAGGCTCAGCATGCTCCTTCTCTGTCTCTCGCTCACTCTCTCTCCCTTTCTCTTTCCCTCTGGCTCTCTGAAGTGATTACCCTGCTTGTGATTCCACTGACACCCACATGTCCCCCCGAGACGTGCCTTCACTAGTTTGTTTAATCTGCCTCCCTGTACAGTAGGTAACGCAGCCATAATTGAGGTGTGGATAGAGCTATGGGAAGAGATGAAACTGATAGCAGGTTTTTATGAAAACCCGTCTGCGTTGTAAGTCGCCGTGGATGGCAGCCGTCGCTAGATTAACGTACAAAATGCAGTTGTGATAAAAAAGTCAAAATGTTGACATCTAATAGTCTTCAACAACAATTTGTCAGTCCTTTGTTTCGTGATGTGTCCCCAGATAGTAAACAACACATCCCACAAACAAAAGATTCACAATATCACAGTTTCAATAAAGATTGCAAAAATGTTGCTGGAAAAGTTGTGGATCCAGTCATTCGCTTCGCAACTTTCCACAGTTTCCACTGCAGCTGACAGTAAGATAATGAGTTATCTGAGATTAGAATACCATTAGCGGGCCTCGCAGTCAAGCAGATGTTTGATCTCAGCAACATATAACTTCCAAAAGTTGTGCTGATACCTGAGAAAGAATCGGCTTTACACCGCGTTTGGATTTTTTGATATGAAAACAGAAAGTGGAACTGTGAAAATGCAAGCATCAGATACTCTATCTCCCCCCGGTTAGTGTCTCGCCTCTGTCTGTAACACGCTTGAACTGCTCTGTTCAGAACATACACAGTGTCAGTCAGCGCCCAAATCAGCTTTTAGATGAGGCAAAAAAAAAAAAAAAAGAAACAAAAATGATCTATACAACTGAACTTGAATTAATTAAATATACTGTATCATGCTTCCTCTGAGAGATTGCATCTGTCCTCAGATGTGTAAAAAATAAAACATTCTGAGATAATATTTTTAAACCCTATTATTGTGAGATACCAGTAATTAAATTGACAGTGTTATTAATTGGGTTGAAGATAACTTGCATTGAGTCGAGGACATCTTAAACTCAATTAATGATATCTCCAACTCAATTAAAGATATCCAAATGCCATGTCCCGCAATATGCAATCAGGCTCTCTCTGGCGCAATAATATCAGTTCACTTGTGCCCCTTTTACCAAGACTTGGTTGTACTTCTAAAGTTTTCTTTTTATCATTTAAAGCCTGATTTTTTGAAAAAGATGTCGTCCACATCACCCTTTGGTGATGTGTATGGTGTCTTTAATGTCGCATAATTGTTGCATTTAATCCTTCCTTATCCAGTGTTTGAAATAGAAATGAAGATTAGGCTCTTTTGACATCAGGAAATTAAGCATTTAAAGGGATAGCTTAAATTTTTATTTGGAACAAAGTAATGTGAGTTGACGCATGGGCAGCAGCTCAGCGTATGGAACGGGCCCAGTCCCAGCGAGCCGGCAGCCTGTCAGACAGAAATGGAAGCAGGTGGCAAAAAAACACTCAAACATATGATTTCTGATGCTTGATTCTAGTACGAAAACGATTGATTAATCAGCAGAAAGTTAATCGGCGACAATGCTGATAATCAATTAGGCTTTAACTCATTTACCAAGCAGAAATGCTAAACATCTCAAATGTGAGGATCTGCCGCTTTTCTCTTCTTGTTTTTAAATTGTAAGTTGAATATATTTAGGTTTCAGACGGTTGATCAGACAAAACATGTCATTTCAAGATGTCACCTTGGGCTTCCAGCGTATGATCAATTTTTCTACATGTTCTAGATTACAAGGTTAATCATTTGAGTGGAAAAATAAGACCTGGAACAGACTTGCCAAGTTGCTAATAATTAAACAAGCCTATGGGTTTATCGATGGTCGCCAGTTTTAATCATTTTAACTTTGTTTCTTTGTAACTGTCACCATGACATGGTAGATGGCTCTAAGTACTACAATACCCATGAGCCCCAGTTGCCAATGCTATGGAAAAGAGGCCAGTCAAGGGTTAACAAAAAATAGCTCCATAGTTGCCAAATTAATCAATGTTTGACTCAGAATTTGATTTATTTATTTAACCTCCGTCATAGAATGGATGTTTCTTATCAAAATACTCCTCGAGAGTTGTTGTTTACTTCTCACCTTATCTTTCTATGTATGCAGGCGTGTTTCTTTTTATAAATGAAGCAGATATTTTTTAACACAGCTGATCATCTTATGTACTGATGGTTTACACAGGTGAGTTGCATGTCCATCTCCAGTTGCAGTGCTTCAACTTCAACATCTCAACATTGTGTAGGGAGAAAGGAATAGGACTTTTACTTCCAGAACCAGGGGCACATAATACCGCAACTACTGTATATAACTGATAACCAGAATCATCATTGCTTGCGGCTAAACTCGATTCTCCACTCAGATTTCTTTGTAATCTGAAGCTACTATTCAAAAAGCAAAATCATTTCAGAATGATAGATATCTGATCTTTGGCCTGGGAAGGATTATTTTCATATAATTTTTTTTTAAATGTCTCTTGGCAAAGCCCTTCTCTTTTCACCTGTTTCACCTGTCCGTGTTTGAGAGGCTGCTAACTGTCATCAGAGCGTGTGCCAGTGCTTGGAAACAGTCACACTGTACGGCAGTGACCCGATTGAATCATTTGAATGTCTACAGTGTTGTCAGTGAGTGTGACTGTTGGTTTCCTGATGAATGTTATCTGTGAATTTCTGTTGAGTCTGTTCTCAGCCTCCCGTCCTCTTCCTCTCCACAGGGCGCTGTGCCAGCTGTGGAGAGAACGTAGTGGGTGAAGGTACTGGCTGCACTGCCATGGACCAGGTCTTCCACGTCGACTGCTTCGTCTGCATGACCTGCAGCACCAAGCTGCGTGGCAAGCCTTTCTTCGCTGTGGAGAAGAAGGCGTACTGTGAGCCTTGCTATATTGTGAGTAACTTTTTTCCTCCACTCCACCTGCCTCATTATGATATGAGGGGTGGGATCATTGGTAGCCCTGTGCCTGGAATGTTCATATATTTTCACATCAGGCAACCACATTTAATGTCACCAAAGCCTGGCGAGCCGCCACCTCTCACCACACCTACATCTTCATTTCGCCTTTTTGTTTGGCTTTGTTTTGTTTTCGGCCACTCGATGAAACTTTCTTGATTTCTTCGTCTGTTAGTTATTTATTGCCTTTAAATGTGCATCGATATGAGAAGATGCTGAAAACGATGTAGCTAACGAGGTTAATCTTGATAAGTGTTCAGTTGGTTTAGCAAACTACGGATTACTAGCCAGCTAGCTAACAGCTTTCTGCTCACACAATTAGAAAAAAACAAATTTTCAAGCTGCATTAATTCCTTTTTTAATGTAATGTAAACGTTGTCGCTTATAATCACAAAACTCCCGACAATTATCTCTCCTCTGCTCTGTTTGTCGCAGCTCCCCAGAACACTTTTGCAACTTTAAGCCAATTGTTTTGGTTTATTACCCGCTATTTTACTGTTTTGTTTTATTCTCCCTACTCTCATCAGCCTCCTGTCATCTCAGCTGTTACCAGCGAAAAAGCTATGAAAATACCACTGTATGCTAGCCGCCTAACAGACACACAAAGTTAGCAATTATTCGGCAAACATACTGGAACATTTAGTGTAGTAGCTATAGTGTCAGATATTGTTCTCTGAAGGTAGTGGAGTAATTGTTACTTAAATATGACTCTAAATAAATGTCAATGTTGCTCTGTTGTCAGTCGGATGTGTAAGTAGGCAACTTCCTGCTAACACATTAGCCATATGAAATTTATTCTGGTGTTTACAGCTTGTTATGCTATCCCTTATTTTTCTTATTATTGTTGCCTGTTGTTGACTTTGGCCCAATCCCAATTCCCTCCCTTGGCCCTACCCAACCATTTTGTGCATGGCTGCATAGGTGTCCTGTTTCTTTTGGGGATTGAGGGATAGTGGTCATCTAGCCCTCCAAATGGCCCTTCAAACAGAGCATTTTCAGATGCAGACTCCAAATGGAGTGGCAGAAAAAATGTTCCATAATGCTTTTCAAACTGAGGCAGTGTGACATGAAACATGGCTCCCAGCGCAAGAAAAAAAAGTCCATATCTTCACAAATAATCATGCAAAACAAATGTTAAAATCCGTCCGAATATCTTTGATCAGTGAAGATGCAAATATATAGGCTAATTGGATCGTAATGACAAGCATTTTATAAAAATTGCTATTCACAATTGACTAATTCACAATTCACTATTGTCAATAGAAGTTCATATAAATGAGGATTTGTGAGTGACAGTGATGTAATAGTTTATTTCAATGTCCCATGGGCCTATATGAAGCTTGAAATGGAATCCAACAGCAAATTTGAGGAATACACTGAAATAGCTGATGTATAAACATACTTCCTGGCTGTTTTCAATAGATGAATCTGTCTTATTCTGTTCTGCAAATTTCAGATTTGACACTGATTGAGCCTAAATGTTGATAATGATAGCAAGCAACAGGCTTTAATACAGTATATGCATAGTAATAGTACAATAATGTTATAATTGTTTTGTAACATTTCTTGTGGAAACCTCTTTCCATGTGTTACACATATGCTGCTACCCTGTAGAGGACTCTTCAAAAGTTGGGGTAGGGCCAGGGGGAGGAATTAGGATTGGGCTATTGATGTCAAAGCCAAATGTGCAACTATGTCATAAATTAGCAGGTTTATGCGATAGTCATGAGCAGCAAATCCAAAAGGTTAGGTGCAAAACTTTTTTGTAGCCCGGGACACTCTGATAGATTATTAACTTGTTCCGAATAATGATTCAGAGATGCGTTCATTATCTTTTTATAATAGAGGATTTTCAGATATCTCTTCCTCGGTGAATTAGATGATTTTTTTTTCTTGTTTGCACTTGCACACTATTCAGTGAGCTGATGCAGAACTATCTGGAGTTGCAGCTGATAAGCAGTTAGATATGGTTTAGATGCACTTAGTTTATGAAAAGAGTGTCAAAATAATGTGAGAATATAACACGGCTTTAATTCTCTTTGTGGATTAGATAATACAGAAGATTCCGTCTAAATCACACATCTGATTAGAAGTTGAGTGACGGTATGATTGAAAGAAATATCTGACAAAGCATCTATGTTATTTTCATTTTTGGGTGTTTTTATTACTTTTTACAAAACTCCAGTTTTCCTATTGCTGTGTTGCGCAACACATATTAAAGTATTTCCTTGCACAATATTGTCAGGAAAGACGCATCATCTTGCAAGACCACAAGGAAATTGTTTTGCAGAAGTGTTTCCCTCATTCAGTTCAATGGCACAGGGTCGAAGTTTCTTATTCTCAGCAATATGATGAGTAAGTTTGTGGGTCATTCCTGGAAGCTGAGACAAGAAGTAGCTGTGCAACGCTGTGAGGCATTGCAGCAGAAATTTGGGAAATAACTTCAAACGTTCATTCTTGTTTTTATTTTTTTTTTAAAAGGAATTTAAACTATTTAATTCATTTTGTACAATTTTTAGAATATATTGTCCTGTATTAGGTCGAGCTTTTCCAGGCACAGGCGAAGATGGTATGGGGAACTCGAACAATTTTATGCAGAAAAGTTTGTTAACAGGTTTTGAGGAGTACCACTGCATGCGTGAAGAAAGTTGTAGACAGCCTGATAAACTGCAGGAAGTGATGTCACTCGAGTCAGTTATGCTGTGATTGATAAGTTTAAAAATGGAAAAAATAATTGGAGGTGTGGAGTTGGAAGTTTACCAGACCTCTGCAGCTCGTGGCTTCATTATCCACTACTAGCATAACACACCCAAATTCTTGACTGAACTGTCAGAGGTTTAGTTGCATTGTGGGTAATTGGGTTTTGATGATTGAAGACTGTATCTCAGTTCATTTGATCATTGTTTAAAATTTGAACAATGTTTCAATGCTAAGTGTGTACAGGCCCCATGAAGGCGGATTGGATCCAAACTAAAACAACTGACGTTAGGTAGTTATTTGCCCAACAAACACAAACATTCCACTTTCGAGATTGTAGATAAGACATTTGTAATGAGATATAATTGGACTTGTACCAGTACCAATGCAGCTTGTAGCTTGCTAGTTAATGAGGAGGTTTTTGAAGCATCTAGATGACCAGAGCATCTTAAAAATAACTCCTGATATATACATAAGCTTTTTAGAAAACATCTTTGAATAATGATGATTATTCGTCGTAAAGAAATAATTTAGAACCCACACTGATGTTGTTGATTCTTGAGACTCAGCACATTTTAACTCATACTTACACTTTTCCTGCACTTCACTTGCAGGAAATGTCTTGATATGCACTTTACCCGTAAAGTGTCGAGGTTGAGCTACATGATGTTTAAACCAGTGGCAGGCCATCTCCTAAATCACCCCTTTTCAGAGGCACTCACTGTGATTGTAGCTGTCTCGTCTGGAAGTTCTCCAACTCTGATACATGCGCTAAAGAGGAGCGGGATAATTTAAGAACTTTATTTATGCATTTCATCAGCATAAATGTTCTTCTGGCACAAGATCAAAAGGATGAGGGAAATCTGAATTTCTTAATGAAAGTAATTTCTTATTCTTTTATTCCCATCCTCAGGGTCATACGCCTCTGTACGATTAGAGAATGAACGTGAGAGTTAAGTCTCTGAGGAGAAATGTCACATACCAGAGAGGAAGAGAGAAACTTCAAGTTAGCCTCCAAGTCAGTCAGTCTAGGAATCTCTCAGAGCAAACCAACATTAATGATACACAGAGACTGTAGACTCCTTTTCTGTACTCCCTCTCTAACCTGCCATGTGAAATTAGCAGCAACTCCCTGTTTTCCATCTTGAGGAGGTACTTACAGAAGGTTGGGGAACATACAGTATAATAGATGGATTGAAGAATTTAACTGGAATTATGAGTTTAGTTAGGCTAATATTATGATCAGTGGTAGAAGTGGCGATAGCCGTGACCGGAGGCATTATGTTTTTCACTTCCTTCCGTTCGCTCCATTTCTGTGAACGTGATATCTCAGGAACACCTTGAGGGAATTTCTTCAAATCAGAGGTCGATGTCAATTGTGACCTATTAAACAAATGGTTTGTCATAACTGAGGAATTCAAAAACACTTATTATGACTTTCACACAAATATCTAATGGGATAAAATGATGAAGTGATCAGATTTTATATCCAAAAGGTCAAAGATCAACCTCATTGTGACTGCAGAATGTTCTGTAAAAACACTTTACTGGCTATTGTTCAGCACCGTAACTCAGGAACAGAAGGAGAGATTGCGACCATATTTCACATTTTGCCGGATACTGAATTAGTGACACTAATCTCGGGTACTCACCTTGAAACTGTGCTGATTGTGCTGATCTTCTGTGCTGCAAGGTTGAACGTGTGTGTGTGTGTGAAGAATTCATGTTCTTTCAGCAACATCCATATTTGAGGCATTGTAGTCCACGACAAGCTCTTTGAGTTTGTTGATATTGAACTTCAGGTGATTGTTGTTGCACCATGTGACCAAGCTCTCTATCAGTCACTACATATATTATATGAGTCTGGACAGACATGGATGTAAACTGCAACTTGAGTGGGGCGTGGAGGCATGCAACCGCAAGGCAGTAATTCTAGTTTTTATATACAAATAAATGCTAGTTAAGTGAATTTCATGCATTGCACAATAATATAGGAATGGAACTGAAAATGATGATGCAATATAATTTTGCATTATATATATTTTTTAAATCCGATATGTTACGTAATGTAAGTGTGAAATGGATTAGAAAACCCTCCGGCAGTGTGTTACATTTGATATACCTTACAGGTATAACAGGTGCCTGAGGAAACTTACTGTGTGTACAATCTGCTTAATAGTATGCAAAAATCCATTAATCCCTTTGCCAGGAATTGCAGGAATACATTTTGCACGGCACACTGATTGCCATCCAATAAAGTTTTGTGCCATGTTTCAAAGTTGGCGATCAGCAGCCGCCTTATCTAGGCTGAGACTTTACATATTCGGTGGAACAATACTGGCATTTGTATTAGCAAGATCCATCCCTTCCGCCGGGTGATTTGCCTCATTCACACTGTTTGTCTAGATATCATTGATTCCTCTTAGTAATGTGCAGGAACCACATCTGTTATCGTCACCTGTCTACTTCCTGATTTTATGGCTTGCCATTGCTCTGTCTAACCAACCTCAGTCACACCACTGGCCCACAAATTGCAGCACAGCAGGCGTCCTTTGTCCTCGGTACTTCCCTGGCCTGCCTGCACAGAGGTTTAATTGCTGCCTATTTGAATGCACAATGCCGCTGATAAACTCCACAGAAGTTCAGTTAGTGTCTCGTTTTGCATAGACTGCTCCGCAATCGTGTCAACGTAACAACATTGGGTCGCCAATTTTTATTTGTTTTTTCTTCAGCCGGAGGTGCCCCACAGCTTTCCCCATTCCATGTTTGCACACACGACAAGCCTTCGTGTGTGTGTGTGTGTGTGTGTGTGTGTGTGTGTGTGTGTGTGTGTGTGTGTGTGTGTGTGTGTGTGTGTGTGTGCAAACACCACCCAGTGAGCTCTCCATCGTCGTTACTGAGAGACAGCAGTTTTGAGTTTTAGTGCCACTAAGTGTTTTCGAAGAAAGCTCTTACGTGAAACATTTTCCTGTGGATTCAAAGCACTGCTGAGTGTATGTTTTCTGCAAACTAGAACAAATTAATCACAGGGCATCTGGAGATTCACAATGGGGAGAGAAACTCAGTGGGGTCGGACAATATTGCAACAGCATTTTCCTCAACAGCCAGGCATCTTAACGGAGTTACCCAAAACCGGAGGACCTGGGTTTGTTGGTTTAGACCTTTAACTTTATGTTTAAAGTTGAAGATTTGGGCCTTTGTACATTCTTGAAAGATGCAACCTCTGACAAAGCTGGCTGAGAGTACAGATATGAGATGTGCTACTTTATATGAAAATGCTGTAATAACACCAGATACAGACAGAGTCATCTGTTATGATGACATGCACGTATGTGGTGACATACATACATGACAGAAATAGTTATAATCCCAAAGAATTTAATGAAAACAAACCCTTTTTTTTTTTAAAAACACTCATTTTGATCGTTGTTTTTGTCTACATTTACATTTTAAATTGAACTCTATAGAGTAGCTTTTTAATTGTTATCGGCGGATTCCACATTACCACACGCGATTCGTAAGAGGGATTCACGGAAAACGACGCTTTACATAATCCAGCATCATTGTTTGATGCTGACATCAATGAGACGAGATTACAATGTTCACCTGCTCCCGCCATATCAGAGCTGATGTGTAACTAACCTGGCACTAGGTCCGTTAAGAGCATCGTACTTGCAAAAAACAGGTTTATTGAGAAGCAGTCAGAGGAAACGCAGTGTATTTGTCACCAATGTTAGCGCTGACCACAATCACTTCTCAGAATTTTGCAAGGGAGAAATGGAACATACCATAAAAGCCGATGTGACCCAATAGATGAAGAACTGCAGCCATGAAATCAGATCGCAGTTACAATTATAATTGACATTTTTAATTTAAGATAACTTGAGTTTGTTTGGCTGCTCTTTCTTTTTTTTCTGTATATTAAACTACTCTTACAAATACCAACAGTAACCAAATCAGTTCATGGAAGCCCATTTTGTACTATATTCACTAAACTAATAGGAACTCTGACAGCATTTGATTTGATTTAGAAATATCAATTTAAGAAATTTTGTTCATTATGTTCTATATTCTACTACTACTACTTTCAAGACAGTTCAAGTCTAAATGTTCTTAGTCAGTGGGATTATAGAATTCACCACATCTATTTGAAATTTCTACTCTTGGATATGAATAGTAATTTTATGTCTCCTTTCACTTTAGGAAGTCTGCCTTTAACCATGAGAGCATATTAGTTAATAGAGCTACAAGGAATCCTCCTCTGTTTGATAGCTCAGCTGGTCTTTGAAGAAGTTCAGCAGTGGGATTCAGTGTCACTGAGGTTAATTGGTTACGCAGGGTATCATGCCTACTGTTTTAAAGTCCATTCTATGTTGTCCATATCTTACCAGTTCTTGCGAATCTCTGCAGCGTTCCCACAGCCAGGTTTTTGCCTAGGTAATTTACTTAAAAGTGGCCGCTTAGCTTCAGGTTCTATGCTGGTAAACAGATCCATTCAACCTGCCTAAATGACACCAGTAAATGGTAGAAGCGTTGCACACAATGCTCAGTTCCCTGTTTGAGGCAGACTCACATCCCCACTTTCCCGTTCAGACTGCAACTTCCCATGAATATAGATCATCCAAAGTGCAGCCAGTTTAAGTGTACTGTAATGAGACTGATGTAAGTAACACAAGGTCACGCCAGGAGCAGAGCTTCATATTGAAAGAGCAGTAATAAAAAGATAGGGATTTGCCCACACAAAAACCTTAATCTATTTCTACCTCTTTTGACAGAGTTTCAGAGACCACCAAGGTCACGGACGCCAAGTTGCTTGAATGTAATTATGTTCATTATCTGGTGTTGTACTATGGTGCTGTTATTTAAAGTAAATGGAGTTTGGTCTCATTGGCTACACTTTCCAAAAGATTTTCCATTCTGCTATTGTAAAGGAAGAACTACACACAGCAGCCCTGACCTGCCAGTCACCAGGGAACAAAATGATTGACTGATGAGCTTTTACCCTCCACGTCTGTTTGCCTGTCTTGGAAAGTGGTGATGTCAGCCGCGCTGGTCGTCCATTCATGTCGGCTTTTTATGGCTTAACTATCAACTGGCTTCTTCTTTTGTGTATTTAATTTCATCATGCAGACCCTTTTTTTTCAGAAAGCACCTTTTCTGTGGGAGTCAAGTTACCGATCCACATTTACCATTTTATCATTCTCCTTTTAAAAGAAGAATTTCCCACATTTTCACACTTTTCTTCTCCAGAAAACAATTTATTTCTTCATTTTGTGAATTGTTTCTTTTTAATTATTGTGCTTCCACTAAGTGTGTAAGGGAAGCCTAAGAAGTCTGCATTAGCCCAAATTCACACAATTTGTTCACGTGTTAATACAATTAAAAAACAATTCATAGGCTTTATTCAAAAATAATGTAACATAATACAAATGTTAGATTCATTCTGGTCTAATGTTTTGAACCGGTTTTCCAATATATATGAAAGAACAATACTTCTGCACGGAGACTTAGCACTTAGCACATATACACTCAGCTTTCATGATGGGAACATTCCCACCCAAAAACATGGTTCTCAAAGAATAGAAAACAACTATTTCAAAGATTTTTTTACAAAAATGTATTTCTGTCATGCGTTGAGTAAACTTGAATGTCAATCTATGCAGGAAAAATCAAGAGTACTCTTCCTAAATATGTTTAGCCATCAACATATTTATCACTGTGAAAAAAGGACACAATTCTTAATTAATTTAAAATATATTTAATGCAAACAGTTGTCTAAATTTACTCTACAATAGCTGCTAGCAATAGTTATTTTCATCAGTGTTTAATGTTGTGTTTAATGCAGTGTTTTTTAGACTATTTTTGCCTGATGATTGGCAATTAATCACTCATCAAAATAGCTATAGTTAGCTATGTGGTGATTGATTTATTGATTGATCACCTTTTTGTTTGAACACTACAGTTATTCTGCTTAAACTGAAAAACAACGTATTCCTCCCGTTCAGTAATTCCCAACCAACCATGCTTGTACCCATAGGGGTACGTGGGATGATTGTGGGGACGTTTGGGAAATACATACATATATGCAAATATATATACACAGGTGGATTGTCCAAGAGATACTGATATTTCATACATTTTCACAATAACCGGTAAGCTAGAAGCTAAACTAGACTACTGCACAGCACATTCCTCCCAACAACCCAAGTCAGTTGTAAAATCTTAAAAGTGTTGTCATCATGTGAGGGTGCGTGAAAACTAGTTAGCAACCTAGCAGAGAAGCCGAAATTGTTAATGAAATAAACATTTGTCACAATTATTTAAAATTAATGGATAAACAGTATAAATTCTTATTTAAATATAGTAA
Source organism: Hollardia meadi (assembly GCA_037974645.1). Classification (NCBI taxonomy): domain Eukaryota; kingdom Metazoa; phylum Chordata; class Actinopteri; order Tetraodontiformes; family Triacanthodidae; genus Hollardia; species Hollardia meadi. The sequence goes on from JBBPCS010000375.1 coordinate 1,338,745, forward strand.
TCCAAATAGCTATTAAGGTTGAAATATTTGCAGGAATTAATAGATAAAAAGTTAAAATAAGTAGCTAAAAGAAATGCGAAAATGGTTGAAAATCTAGATTCTACCACTCTAAGTGTTAGGAGTAAGCAAACATGACCAATCTGACTTGATGGGTGGTGTTGATGAAGGCGTGTTTGAGTTCATCTGATTGTGATGTAGGGATACAAAGAAAGGTTTTGAGCCAGTCCCATAGTTGTGGCTCTAGTTTACTAAATTTTAAAGTGTGTTCAAATGCACCATACTCATACGATCTAGATAGCAAAGGGAAATTTCCGAGGTTGGCACAGCACCCACAGGCGACAAGCATGGTGCCGGCTGTATTGGGGCTCCTGGTGATGAATGTCCTCCACAGCACATCATGCTAAACTACTCTCCCACCTAACAATGGGATATCCCCCAAGAACTCCCCTAAAGCCCCTGCTGTCATTGAGAGAGGGGATAAACGATACAGTACATCCAATCACAGTCTGATCTCTCCCCTCACATCCAGCCACAGTGATAGAAACAACACAGAGGGAGAAAGTTTGTAATGTTGCTCCCCTGACAGTAATATGGCTGTAATTAGAAATGACTGCACACCACCCACACACCTGTCACTTCTCCTTGATGGATATCCAGGTAGTCAGATCCAGAGGCTTGCAGCCAGGGTGGTGAGTTCAGGGCCCCCATATGCTCATCGTTGTCGTGCTGCAGCCCGCATGTCTGCGAGCGGCTGCACAGCTGCTGCTCACACTGGAAGAGCTGCCACGCACACGCCGAGCGGCAACGGCAGGTAAACACCCACCCTGGTTCTACTTGTCGTCGGAGGCATGCTCGCGAACACAGAGTGGCTCGGCTTTCTGCTGACTTTGCCATCAAATATTCATGGCTGTCTGCATTAGCTTGCAGAGTTCTAATTGAGTTCTGTATATTCAGACGTGATTAACTCGGTCTAATTCCTCAAAGGAGTGAGCCAATTAGATAGCACTTGCATGAATAGGATTTCACATCTTAGTGCGTCTCCAGACTTGCCAAGACAATTATGTGTGTGTATAATTGTGCTGTACAGTGGGTGTGAGCCCACTAAACTCACGCAGGTCATTATTTCTTATTACTGATCCGCACTACAGGAAATCCAGCTGTCCTATCCATTACAAGTATGTAAATGAAAAGCGTGAGTGTTGTTAGAAAACACTGTTTGGACAAGAGAGGAGAGAGTGATTCCAAACACCGGGCCCTCTAAACCTTCCTCATGTTTTTTGTCTAAGCACATTTCCTCCCCCCCCCCAGGAGCGAGCAGGAGAAAAATATCTGTGACCCAGTGCTGACCCACCACAATGTCACTCTAACTCATGGCATGAGAGAACTACTGCCGGGGTCTTTGTCAGTTTCTCTCTGTAACCAGAGCAGGAGACATTGCCCAAAGTCCAGAGGGGTCACATTCTGCTGTGGAGCTGAATTTAAGGCAGACAGGCAGACGGGCAGGCCGGCCACTTTGCCTGAGCTGGAGAGGGAGATCAGGGCCCCCACTGCCACCTTTTATTCTTTGCACGAGCAAGGCATGATCTGCGTGTCGGCTCCGTCCCTTCATGTTGGCTGTAGCCTGATATAATCACGTGGCCAAAAATAAGAAATGTGCTTGAACAAATAAAGCCGCTCAGCTGAGTGTAATGGGATGCATGAATATTTGAATCTCATTTGACAATTGTGGTTTTTGTTGCTTTGTCAAAACTCATGTTCTCAAGTGAAGTGAAACCTGCACAGGCGGAGCAGCTGCTGGTGAAAAGGATCACAGGACTGAGGCTGCTCATAAAGCGTCCAGGCAGCGATATAAATTCAATGTAAAAAAACAAATCGGGCTAGGAGGCGCTGGCAGGACGCCACCCCATTCCTGCACATGCTTGTCATCCATAACCCAGAGTGAGTTTATTACTCAGACAGACTGCGCTGAGCTGAGCAGGGTAGACCTACACTCATAGGAAGCAGGGCACCTCGTCGCACTCGTCTTGACTGACTGGCATGCACACAGATGAGTGTCGCACGCTATGAATTACACTGCTGATAAGAGTCCAGGTCAATGATCCTCGCAGTTACCAAACCATTAGGAGAATCACTTTCCACTGCCTGACACGCTCGCTCTCACCCACACGTAAACAAAACATACGCACACACCTCAGTCATCTGCATCCAGGCAGCATGAAAAGATGCGAGTTGGTGATTTACGTAACACGCTGATAAGTGACAGGTTTTCGTAAAGGAGTCAGGTCATGTTAATGCAAGTATATCCTCATATGCTCGCAGCTGTGACCCTGATGCTTAGAAACTGCACTGACAGATGGACGGAGTCACGATGCCAGGGATCGCCAGTCACTGGAAAGTCATCACTGATTTGTAAAATTAAATTTAAGTTTGCTATCAAGAGTCGGGGATGGGATTGTGTGGGTCTCGGGTGAGTTGGACCTCAAGGAGGGGAAATGGCAGGGGGTTGTTCACTTGTTACCCTTCGCAGGAGGAGGTAGGAGAGATGGATCATGATCACTGAACCCAACCAGCCGAAAGGAAACTCAGTTCTCCTCACACACACTGAGTTGCACACAGACGTCTCCTCCTCTGTGGCCTGAGCAGAAAACAGATCAGGGAAGGCTGGCGCTCCCACAATCCCTTCGCAAATGTGCGGAGATATAAATGAGCTCCCATCCTCCCTCAGCCAAAGCAGATTTCTGGTATATTCCACAGGCCAAGACCTGCATCATTTGACGTAAGAATGTGGAAAACAAGTTTATTTTCCCTTTAACCCCAGCCCCAATATTCCTATATTGCTTTGTGTGATGGTTTTTCAGCTGACTCGATGTGTCTCCTCAAACACTTAAATTTCTGTAAATTTAATACATTTGCTGCATTTTTCTTTGACTTTAACACGTGATGCTGATGTGTGAATCCTGGCTGTGGATTCACTTAGCAGCATCACTTTCTGTAAACACTGACATTGGGACAGTTTTGCCAAATCTGCTTTTTAAAAATGCAAAAAACAGAAGCTGCTTCCAAGTCAGCTGTGAGTGAGGTAACTTTGCTTCTTCTTTGAGAAAGTACTTAATATAATAGAAGAACCACACAAATATTCTGTAAACTGAAGACTGTTGGGAGCTTTTGAGCCACAACCTTTTCATTCACAGGCTTGGGATTTTGTAAATAATTAGATAGACATTGGCAAATTGCGAAAAAACATCAACAGTAAAACATCTGTTCTGTATTTCAGGCGTCTTAATGGAGGTTAAGTGGAGCTTAGCAGATCTTAAATTTCCCTTTTAATGGTCAGCAAACAGCAGCTGTTTCACTTTAAAAGATGGAATGTGTAGTATTATTTCATTAAATACCACTTAAATAAATATTCCTTATAGAGTTTGATGAGAAGATTGTCACCACGTTCATATTGTTAACATCCACATGCAGCAGCCAGTTAGCTTAGCTTAGAATAAAAACTGTAAACAGAGGGAAACAGCTAACCTGGCTCTATCCAAAGGAGTCTTGTCACCACCATGAGGTTGGCAACCAGTTGAGAGTCCAGGAAGTCACTGCACCTGGCCAAGAAGCTAATTGGCTGCTTGTGCCAGCTTCATATATAGACCAAGCCAGTGTTTTCCCTTGGTTTGTGAAAGACTTGCGTGCATGTAATTGGCGGGGGGGTTTAGGGGTCGTCCCCCCAAGCGAGGTTTCTACTCGCCGTACTCTGCCTCTGATTGGCCAAACCAAGCATCAGTCCTCGTGCCTAAACCTATCCAGCCCAACCAACAAAGGCAAAGAGTACTAGCCATTCAGAGGCATATTAGTGCGGGTCAGTCCGTTGCCATCCTAGAAAAAAGAAAATTTCCATTCCCCCAAGAAAGCTCTTTACATTTTTCAATAAAAAATATGCAATTTCACATAATTTTGGTCAATTTCCATTGCCATACCTGTGTAGTGAAACATTGGGTAAGCTAGAGCTAGATAATAAATAAAAATAAAGAAGAAAATATAGATACATTTGAGTATTGTGATATTATATTTTGTGATTCTGTACTGATTCTAAAAAAAATTTTTTTTTATTTTTTTGCAATCTATCTTCAGCTAGACGTTTCGCTAGTGTAAACACAAAGAACAAAGAAAAGAAAGAAATATATCGCAGTATATTTAACCGTAACCCCTGTATCATGATATGTATTGTATCGCCAGATTCTTGCCAAACGCTGCCCTACACAAAAAGCTTAATGTTAAAACTTCCACTGGGGATCAACGACAACCATTAGGTCATGGAAAAGTCATTTAGTTTGTTTTGATGCTCTCCTCCTTGATTTTACATTCATTCGGCTTAGGTGGTTCCCAAAGTGGCGTGGGTGTCTAAGTCCTATAATGAAAGGGAAAACCCTGCAAGCCCCCGACCAACTGTGCTGTGCTGTGTGGCCCGCACTCAGTATTGCACACTAGCCCAAGAAACTTTTCTCTCATAGACAATCATTCGAAAAGGAGCACCTGCAAAACTGAATTTTTCTGAGCGTCACAAACAATGTCATGTTGTGTCCACTTCCCTAATGCCGTACTTTGTGGTGTTGGATTAGACTGCATTGTGTTGTGACATTTATTTTGTTGACCCATGCAGTTATTGACTTTCTCGTATTCTCCATAGTATCACCTCTACTTGCCTCTACTCCGAATCATAGTTCCTTCATCTCTATTATTTCCCACTTCTTGTTGCTTCTCTTATTTTAGAGCACTTCCTGTTAAAAATTAAGCTACTTGAGTGCATAATTATATATTTGCTGGCACAATAATTTGTCTTTGTCCTGCTTGATTGACCCATATTAAGTAATAAAAGCGAGAGAGGCCACTTGTCAAGGTCCATTAAGTCAGCAGACACCTTCCCTCGGGAAGTAGGAGGGTGACTGATTTGACTCATAGTTCACGACCGAGTCAGTATCTCTTATTCACTGCAGAGGAAACCAAACACAAATCTTTCTTTCGAATGAGCTCTCGTCTGAGCCACCTTCAGTAGGGTGTAGTTAATTCACACAGCATGGCCTGGCACCGAGCGACACATTCTGTGAAGGTCTGGACACACACACACACACACACACACACACACACACACACACACACATTGGATCAGATCATCTGTAAACCTGGCCCACTCTGAGTGGAGTGTGCCAGGTCATAAATCGCGTGCAGTCTCACTGAATTCCAGGCTGCCTCCTGTCAGCCCGACTCGGCCATGTGAAAAAAAAAAAAGAACAGATAGGTGTGAAAAATTTGTGTTGATACGGTCGGAAGAGATGGCGAACAGCTTAAACTTAACTGTGTACTGTTTCATCTGCAAACATGGAAAATGTGTCGTTCCAGCATTGTGTCACCTGTAGCTGTATTTCACATGGAAACATACAAACCATTGACTGAATTAATTGTAATATTTTAGTTGAGGACAAATCCTTGACTGTGTGAAGCAGTGGTGCAAATACCGGTTTATATTGTGCAGTTACAAACAGTTTTAATATAGAAATTAACACAGGTGAGCAGAGTCGGCAACTATCGATAATCAATTAATCGTCCAGCTTTAAACAAAAATGCCAAACATTTGATGGTTCCAGCTTCTAACAATGCAGATGTCTTACAGTAAACTGTGTGGCCGTAGTTCTTATAAAGTCATGTAGTCAAGTATTGGGTCTGTTTGGGGTTTGTTTTCTTTAAACAAGTATAAAAGAGTTGTTTTTCTGTTACTTTCTTGCTGTTTCCTTCAGTTGCGCTGTACCTGTTTGAGCGTGAAGGCAGTGTCAGGTGATCCAATAAAGTTACAAATTACAAGCTGGAAATTATCCCACACGGTAACATCTTTTAGATAAAAGACTCAGAATCAAAACTGATGATTTTTGTGTGTGTTTGTTCGACTTCGTCTTTGCCTCTCTCCGTCTCCGTCTCTCAGGCCTATGTGTCTCATGTTCAGAGCAGAATACATGGGAGGCTCTTTGTTTGCCATCACACTCTTCATTCCAACAGACAGCTGCGTCAAACGTCGTTTGCGGAAAAACACTGGGGAGCTGGGCCGGACTGCGCGGGCATTAGTGTGTTTTGGTGTGAGGCCGTGATAGCACTTTGGAGCAAGAGGAAACGACTTACAATGAGGAAAAGGGGCCACAATTGACTTTAACGCACTCCACTCACCCCTCAGTTCAGCAAGAGGCTGTCTGACCTAAATTCACTTTACCTCATCTGCCTAGACATTTGTTTAGCCTTCTGGGCAAACACTTAGAGAAATGTATGAGTGAGAGGGGGGGGGGGGGAGAAAAGAATACATATGCTTGAATACATCACATTTAGTCAGGGGAAAAGCAAAACCCGGACATCTGCAGACATATACAGCCCTCTAGTGGCAAACCGTAAAGGACTTGGATGTCTGGCAGAGAGGGCATGGAGTGATTTATGCAGTTTCGCTAAGCCATCTGTGGAGATTCTACCCAAACACAAACAATGTAAATCCTCTGTTTTGACATCAGACACACATTTGTGTAACAGGCCTTATAAATGTTACCTAATACCAGATAAAAGAAGTCACGAGTGAATAAAAAAACAACAGAGGCTGGGCAGAATGAAAGAATTGAGGTCATAGAATCGTACCGTCAGAGAGAAAGAGAGAAAATTTTGTCTTTTGAGTACTGTACTCATTACAATGGCCCGGAGGAACTGTGTGCTGCGAAATCATATGCTCCAGTTAAGCTAAACAAGGGCAAGGTATTCCCACATGAAGGGCAGATGAGAATAAGTAAGTGGAAATGCAGACAGATGAGTAAGAGTTGAAGATGGTTTAGTGCTGTTTGGCCCTGGTATCTTACTCAGATTCTCAGGTTGCAAATATATTCTCCCTCTCTCCCTCCCCCCCCTCTCTCCATCTCTACCTCTACCTCTCTGCTGTCTCTGTGTGCGTGTGTGAGGCAAACCTCAAGGGCTCAGTGCAGCGAGCTCATTAAAGGCTTCATTCTACTTCCAAGATCGAGCAGGATTGCAATATGGACATTGTTTATACACAAATGTTGCCCTGGGAGTGCTGTTTATTTCTATTACTGTCTTGGAGGGGGAAAAAAGACAAATAAGAATGCAGATGCACACATTGCTTTTTATGAAATAATGCCTCTCCAGGAGTGCTTTGAAGAAACGGCCATTTTTCAAACCACCTCTTTACAGCCTGAAGTTATACATCAGTAGCTCTAATCTCATGCCATTTTACCATCCAGTGACACAGGATCATGTTGTGAGGAGACGAGCAGAAGTCAGGCACCTCACGGAATCATGTCAGGAGCATTTTTACATCGTAGTTTCAGTGCACCTCATCCCGTAAAGCTGCTTTTCTCATTAGCATGTAGACCATAAATGTCAGTGCACGTGCTCCACAGCTGGACAGGGCATGGTTGGGAGATTACCTCGGCCGAGCGGTCACAGAAGTGTCATTTTAAACGGCAGGGCCTGGCGGTGTGTCTGGGAGGCAGCCGATGACGCAGCGCAGTGTTGCTACACACCCCGAGCTGTGTTTGGAAACACTGAGGCAGCTTGCTACAACAGTGGGAACCAATGGGAGCAGCTGAACCGTGAACTCTTTAGCCCAGCCAAGCGCAGAAAAAGGGGTAGAACAGAGAGACTCAGAGATCCAGGAAATTCCTGAGCGGGGCCCATCAGCTCACACATTGCCACATCAGGCCACACATTGATCACCCTAACATGATATATCCACCCTCCCCGTAATTGCATTGCTGTTTAGAGAGGAAGTCGTTATTTATGAAATATTGAAATAACAAATAGCGTCTCTCAGCAGATATAAAGAAGAGAGATGTGGCAGATAAGTCAAATGCAGGCGGCTGCCACGTCACCCCGCGGGCCGCTTGCCCAGTCGCCTGGCTGCAGAAAACCTGCAGTCATCACAAAGTGGAAATATTTACTGCTCACACTCTTGCATATGGGAGAATGAAGTGTGGGTGAGGGCAGCTGAAAAATGACTGTGTTTGTGTTTCGAGAGGAGTGCTAATCAGATCCCTTCAGCTTCAGAGGCATCTGAGGACAGAAGAGCTGAAGTGTCCCGAGTGTGGATTTATTTGTTGCACAGGCCCAAATGAGAGCCGGTGCACCTTAAGTGTAACACTGGCAACAAGGAGTTAAAAATCCCAATCTCAAAATTAGGGGAGACGCATAAAAACTTTGTCGAAATTTGTCATGTTGGTTAAACTTTGTTTGCAGACAAGTGCTAATTGTAAACAAGCACTCAAAGGGCCTTTTGAAATTAATCATCAGAATCACCACATTCATCATCAGGTTGGTTGTGTAATCATGTGGGTGTCTGTGTGTGTTTGTGTCTGCAGAACACCCTTGAGACCTGCACCATCTGCAGTAAGCCCATCATGGAGCGCATCCTGCGGGCTACAGGGAAGGCCTACCACCCTCACTGCTTCACCTGCGTGGTGTGCCACCGCAGCCTGGACGGCATCCCTTTCACCGTGGACGCTTCCAACCACATCCATTGCATCGAGGACTTTCACAAGTATGTAGTTTATGTTTTCGTCAGATTTGAAATGTTGTTGGGTTTTTTTGTATTAACAATGGATCAAATGCTCATAGTGACAAACCCACAGAGAAATATCACCTACGGTTCCGCAGTCTCCTTCAGCTCTTCATCACAGTTGAACATCTTCAGCTCATTGTTTTGGTTTTGTGATGTGCAACCTTAATGTTGGATTCATTCTCATAAATTTACTTATCAGATGCAAAAGGCAACAATTTTCTGTGAAAAAGCTCTGTACTGTACACTACCTACCCAGCATCAAATAAAGATAAAGTTAGCATCTCTCTGGTGAACACAGTGGAGCATTTAGCAGCTACAGAGTCCGATTTTCAGTAGTAACATACTGTATGTCCAATTTCTTGTTCCAATTAAAAAGCCTTAAACTTCTCCAAATTTCACTTATTACTCTATATATTATAACTTGTTAGCTAGCGAGCTTTCATCAAATCTAAAAACATTCCTTGATGTTGTCTGCATTGTGCGAACTCTACAACTCCAAAATGAACATAGGACGCCCGAGAGACCTCGTACAGTCACTACATCCAATTCCTGTAAATAGCTTCAATTTATAAGCTAATGCTCCGACAACCCCAGTTTCATATTAGCATGTTAAATAAAACAGGACACATGTTAATAAAAAGCTCGAGTTTTTGAAACGTCTGTGACAGATGCTAGAGGCTAAACACAGTTTTGCACTCTTGATTCTCGTATTTCTGCCAAGCTAAGCTTAATAAATTCTCTATCGACCAGTAAGACAAGAAACTAGCATAATCTCAAAGTATTCCTTTAAAACTGCACAAATCAATATCTTCATATTAACAGTAGATCAAATGAGTGAGTCCAATGTGAAACTCATAGTAACTCACAGGGAATTAACACTCGACAATGCAGTTCCCCTTAATTATATGGAGCATTTTAGCATCTTTCAGCACACTGTTTTGGTTCTAGGGCCCATAGCTTTACTGTTTCAGTTTACTCTAAAGGCTCTCCGTGTCTCGCGCAGGCAGCTGTTATCAGTGAAAAAGCTGTGATGAAACCGGATGCACACTCCTGCACAGAAATTGCAGAGAAACAATGGTAGCAAGGTGCTAGCTGACAGATATTTTTGTCAGAAGTTGGTAGACATCAAGAGCTAAAAAGATGAAGAGCGTTTGTCAAGAGGACAGAAACATAGGTTGTTTCCATGTCTGCTGGATGTGAAAATAGGCAACTATTTGCTACCACTATAACATGTGGATGTTGAGTTTACAGCTTCTTTTACTGACCCCAAGTGGCTAAAATCCAATTATACTGCTTTAAAATCCTTACCCGAACTCACAAATTCAGCTATATTTAAGCCCAATCAATATCAGATCTTAATGGTTCCTTTTCGGAAAGTATTGCAGGCACAGTCACAAGCCCAGTGATCTTATGAGATGCAGCTGTAGACATAAATTTAATAGAAAATTGTGTCACAATCCACAGATTGCACAACCGCCACCTTACCAGAAATGTTCCTTTGCTCAGTGACCAGAAGGGAAACAGAAGTAAACAGCTGGCTCTTGGTGTGAGTGCAGCTTTTGCTTTCTGGTGTAGATGCACTGGGCTGCTGTTTAATTCCACATGACAAGTGTGACCTCAACAGTGCAGCCCTTTGTGTCGAGGAATACCCGCGTCCGGGCTTGAGCTTTTTCCCTGCCTAACAGTGTATGGCCGTGGTTCCCCCGAAACCACACACCCCCTTCACTTCCTGATTCTCAGGCTTTCAGCCAGCATGTGAAATCAAAGGGTCCACTTCGCCTGTAGTCACCTGACAGGACCTGAAATCTCAGAGTGCTTTTCATATCCTCGTCGATCTTATTGTTAGACAGACTTCCTTCTGCTCTGAGGGCTTCTCCAGAAGACTTGAAAGTGTTACTGTGAGAGTCGGTTACGATATTTGTAAAAGCCCTGCTATGTTTAGCTTTTCATAAATATTCTATTTATATGAAATATTTCCGAGATGGGGAAAATTTAGCTTTCAGTGTCACATCGGTGGATGAGATAATAAGTTATTAAAAGAAATAAATTAATAAAACAAAATAAAGTGGAGGACTCATGAGGTGATTAAAAGGAAAAAAGATTGATTTATGTTTAGTTTTTAGACTTTTTACTTTGGGAACAGTTTTGGTAAATGGTAAATTATTTAGGTCATATGTCAAGTAAAAATCACACACCTCTTATCCCAGCTTCATTATTATAAGGATTTGCTGTTTGGTTTTTTTCTGTGTTATTGTTATAAATCCAATATATTTGTGTTTTGCAGTGTTGGCCAGACAAGTCAAGCAATTTGAACATACAGTATCACTTTGGGCTCTGGTGGGAACATAAATAAAATTTGATATATTTTAAAGATTAACCAATCAAGAAAACAACAGAGAGATTCATCCATAATGGAAAAATGGGGACAGATCAGTACAGTATTTCCTGCTGCTATGAACTAATTTCTGTTATTTTGTTTTTTCCCTTTCACAGGAAGTTTGCTCCTCGCTGCTGTGTGTGCCATGAGCCTATAATGCCAGCCCCAGGTCAGGAGGAGACCGTCCGCATTGTGGCCCTGGACCGTGACTTCCATGTGCAGTGTTACCGCTGCGAGGTATGTTCTTTATGTGTTTATCTCGTCTGGTATGTCAGCTCCCTATAATTAGCAGTGGTGGTTATGTACCAGCTGGCACAGGTGACACTCATTACGGCCTGAAGATATAAGGCAGAGCGTACATGCCCGTCCCCCGAGTCACCTTTTCAGCGATGCGACGGAGTCTTACCTGCCTGGAAATAGCTTTCCATCTCTCCACTGCAAAGTTCATGGACTTGCATAGTAACCAATCTGTCAGCCGCCGCTCGCCGGCTGATAAGCGGCGCTGAGACATTACGTGCCTGGCTAAAAGAGAAGTAACGGGTCACATTGTCAAATAGTCGTGGCAGTGTGAGTACACAGTGCAATTGGCAGACATAAAGGTCAAAGGAAAGCAAGGCAGATTAGTTCAGCTGAAGGAGCTCAACAAGAGAAGAATTTTGTCACCATGGAGACATGAGTAGACGGAGTTGTATTTCTCAGAGTGATTGTGTGTGCGAGAGAGATATGAGGCCATTATTGTAGCAAGACTTTTTGAAAATGTGTGTGCGGAGTTGTATTTCAAGCCATGTGTGTGCAATCATTTTTGTAAATGTGTAAAAGAATCTCGAAATGCGTATTTAGACTAAGTAGTATAGTATAGTATTAATAGTAATTGTAGTAACACTTTTAGGGTAACAGGGTAGGTTTATTGAAAATGTGACTGCTGAAATGGGGGAAGCCTGACAATACAAAAGCAGTGCTTTGCCACACCCACACATTTGCATTAACTCCTCCCCCTCAATGATATCAGATAGGACATGAGCCAAACTAAAAATAGACGTCAAATACATTTTTCCCAAAGATGGTTTCTGTCTTTTTAGGTAATTCTTATGTCCAAGGGTTCATTTTTCTGATCAGTTTGGTTTTAATTAGTTATTTAATGCTATAAAAAACATGACAATCATGACAATCCATCCAAGAGATGTTGAGACATTACTCAAAACCACAAATGTGAACTTGCTGGTGGCATCTTGCATTTGGTGAGATCACCAAAGTCATTAAGATTCATCCTCTGGGGACCATGAATTTCTGTAAAATTTCAGGGTAGTCATCCATAAGTTGTTGAGATATTTCAGTCTGGACTCTGGACCAAAGGTTGAGCGTGTCCTGAGAGACAAGACGAAATATATTTATCTAAAAATCTATAAAAGAGAAGTAGAATTTTATAATTAAACTTGTTTGTTGCAACTATAAACACTTCCTAAGTTTAAAAAATTAAACCCTTAGGTGACAGAGTTTTAAGACAAAAGGATGTTTTGTCTGACTGCCAATAATAACCAGTCGTTGCCTCTTTAGACTCACCAGCTGGTAGAAAACCAAAACACTGGCTTCAGCCTCGCAGGCTTTTCTGCAGAGAGCCTCCTGTAGTTTGACACCGGCCAAGTTTTTAAACAGCAGTAAATGTCTCATTTAGTGTGTGAGCACAGAGAGCATATGATGGTGCCTGGTGAGTGAGTGTGGCTAATGACTCTGCCTGTGTTTGTGGACTGACGGAGTATCTGTGTCCTGCAGGACTGTGGCTCTCTGCTGTCAGAGGGGGATAACCAGGGATGCTACCCTCTGGACGGACACGTCCTCTGCAAAAACTGTAACACCAGCCGCATCCAGGCCCTCACCGCCAAGGCCACCACTGACCTCTGAGCAAGCCGCCGCCCGCTCACCTCCACTGTGATAACCCAACGCTCACGCTCTCTCTTTCTGTCTCTCCCTCTCTCTTTATTTCTCTCGCAAACACACAGATTCACAGAAGCTTGCATTCCACAGCATATATATATATATATATATATATATATATATATATATATATATATCCCTCTATATTCATGTTCATGTTCAGTATCAAGAAATAGCATCACATGTTTACCTGCATACATGTATCCATTGACTCGGTACAAGCACAAGCAGTGTTTTTTTTTAGCTGTGCTGCTAAAAAAAAAATTGTTCAAGATTTTGGGATATGTTTATACACTTTCTTGTCAAGAGTAAGATGAGAAGATTGATGCCTTTTTTTTGTATGTATGCTAAATAGGAAGCTGCTGTCAGCAGGTGGATAGCTTAGCATAGCATAAAAAATGTCCAAAGTTCTAAATAAAATCCACCTAACTTTATCCTTAATTCTCACTAACATGTTGTATCTTATGGGGGCTTATGAGCTGCTTCTGGCCATGATACAGCCAGTCAGACCAGATGTTTCCCCCTGTTTCCATCTTTATGCTATGTTGACTTCAATTGACCATAAAGATATGAAAGTGCCATCAATCTTCTCATCTAACTCCCGAGCTAATTTCCCAAACTATCAAACTATTGCTTTAAATCACTCCAAATCTGCCAGTTAACAGTCACAACACACAACATCACTCAGTGTTTTTAATCTCATAATCATATTAAAATGGCATATTCTAGCCAGCGTGCACTGCACATGTATGCGTGTGTGCATGCACACCCAGATATTTCTTGCTGACCGGTTCTTGTGATCTCAAATAGAGTCTGACTCCACCAAAACGTGCAAAATGTTTGACACATCTGCCCTGCAGGTATAGACATCATGGAGGGATGTGTGTGCACCTGTAGCATTAGCAGTGTGTAGAAAAAAGCATGAGCACACAGTTACAAACGGTCAAAACTTTCCTGTTATTCTTCAGTGTCTATTGCAGTTCGAATCCACAGACGGTACACAAATAGGGATACAACACTGAAGCTCATTATTCATTGCAAAACTGTTCTGCATAACTGAACACCAAAGAGTTGAATTTTAATGGCCATATATACTGTGTACTTATTTTGTATGCAACTATATTGAACATTACATTATGTTGATTGGGACCACAGGAATCACAAATAGCCATTGTTAGTGATTGTCAACAGGCAGCTGTGGAACGCAGGTCCCTTTTGAACATAATATTTTCTTTGTCTTCCTCAGTCGCATTTGCTTTTATGTACACATTAGATTATTCTCTGTTGCCTGAGCAGTACAATCATGGCATTCCGTTCATATTAATTATGTAGTTTTCCAACAGATAAATATGTAACTTTTCCTCTCATTTACCATTAAATAGATTAAATTGTAGTGTACGCAGTCAGGTAGAGAACAGATTTGAGATGGCTATGCAATTTTTAATGTTAATTGCATCGACACTTTATAAGAAATTTTTATGAATAAGGAAATATTTTACCTGTACAGATTCAAGCCTAAGTGTCCTTATAGTAATCAAAACTGTGCTGTTGGTACTGTGTGAGTTTGTGTGTCACTGTCGTGGTTTGTCAGTATTGATTTTGTCTTTTATATTTAGTGTTTGTTTAAAGTTGATGGGCTAAGAAGGGACAATGAGAGTTTCCCCAAAATGACCGATTTTATTATTTGTTCCATCCAAAAGTCATTGACCAGTAGTTTGACAGTTACTTTAATATAATTATGAGAGCAACATGAGTTGGAAGACGTCTAATGATGGTGAGTTTAAGGTACCCTCTGGAGTTTTTGACCACTAGCGGCGCTGTGGAGCAAGGCTTTTTTACGAGCACGTCCCTACTCGAGTCGAGTGTGATCTGATTGGTCACCCCTGGTGCCCGCCCTACCAGAGTAAGGAAAAACCTCCGTTTGACTGTTAACATTTCTAGTTGGAAAGTCAACCAAACGACCACAGAGACACAAAACAACTACAAAAACTGCTCTTTGGAAACAAAATATTGCGCCCCGTCCTTCAGTCTGGTGGGAGTGGTGGTGAGGTGGGTCTAAGGGCCCATTGTCTCATAATGTGTCCATGGTTATAAGCATCACCAAACGCGCTGGTGACGTGATACACATGCAGCACGTTTTACACTATTCCACTGATCGACTGTTGGTGGCAGTGACGTAAGAATTTTAGAAATGAGCCTCCCAAAGCATTAAAGAAGAAGACTACAAGCCAGCAAATATAGATGTAATCAATGCACGATTTTAACAAACGTTAGGTTTTTACAAATGTTTAATGAGAAAGGGAATTAATAAGTTAACATAACATAAGTTATATTTGTTTGCAAGAAAACTCCACAGGGTACCTTTAAAGAGAAGTGCTGGTTGTCTGTTTCTTAGCTGCAATAGTTTACAGTGACATATGTAAGACAAAGTGTTTCCCAACATGTGGACGAATATATTATGGACCAAGGAAGTAATTATACTTTTCCTCTTCACTGTGCTGCTTTCCTCGCACACAACAGAAAGCGATTATACGAACAAAACTTCTATATACTGCATCTACTGTAATCAGTCAGTCTGGTTACATCAAAGTCTGTGCGATCAAGTTGACTGTGGCAGTTTTTTAACCAGGATAACACATTGTAAATAACTGTGCTAATAAGCCCATTATTAAACAGTGAATAGTAATTAGACACTCATCAGACCTTTGCCAGGACACATTTCTACATAAAAGCAAACTGTAGACTATTTAAACCTGCAGTGCCGAACTTCTCCGACACACTTCTAGTTGCTTCAGCCTGTAGCTCATACTGAAGCCTACTCTGTGGCTGCAGTTGCTCCTCTCTTCTGCTCTGGAAAACCAATCTTTGCTAAATCGCTATCAATGAGCCAGCATGGGAAATTTGCCTTTGATACCAGTTCAAGAATTCTGGTATACTGCGAAATACAGAGACATTTATCCGACGGTGATCGACTTAATCAGAATTGTGTGAACTGGCAAGGGCTTGGCGGTAATGGACATTTATTTATATGAGAAAAAAGTCCCGCCCACGCACCCTAAAAACATACTAAAAGCTCTGCACCACTGCTCCTCCACAAGGTTAGGCACCCTAAACTCCATTTCCACAGGAAATATCAATATGTCACGAGAGTCGCACGTCGGTCGCACACAAAAACCAAAAGACAACAAGATTTTACAGCTGAGTAAAAATCTTAACAGACAGTTGCACGATTTGAGAAATAAACTGAAGCTACAGACACAATTTACAGTGATTTCAAGCATCCTTTGTTGTATGTTTTCAGTTATTAAAAATAGATTATTAAAAATATATCAAGCTGGAGGAGGAAAAACATTCAAGTCTGTACGTGTCTGTAGCTACAGAAGAAAGAAGTTTATTTAACTTAATTTATCTCTAACATACATACAGTATATCACAGCCATTACATCAGGTCCATCTATCACTTTGACTTGCCTCAGTGAGTCATCTGATTAGCACTGGTTGTTAGGCAACAGATGACAAAAATACACATCTTATATCTATATATATATATATTTACGGTATCTATATGTCACATGTATTGCTAGGTTTTACCTGACGGAGATGTTTCTGGTGATCCGGCGAAGTAAGCGTCTCATCGTCTGAACTGCCTGGATAGTTAGCAGAATCTGACATCTGGTGATGAAACCACAGTGACTAACCAGGCAGAGACTAAAAAAATCAGCAGCTGATGAATTCAAAAACTGTAACAGGAACTAAAAGTAGTACAGCGATGCTAATTTTAAATTCTAATTCAGGTACATTTCATAGCCAGCCAGTTGTCTCTGCAAAGTAAACACTATCTTACCAGCTCAGATGTTAGTGAGTGGACCTCTGTGCTTTGGTTATTCTTCAATAGTCTTCAAGTTTTCTGAAGCCAAAATGGTTTCCATTATTCAGATCCACCTCTGGGTCTAACTCAACAGGAAAACATACCATGTCAAGACTATAGCAATATGTAGAAGGAACATTAACTGTGCATGACCAGGCATTTCAGCTACAAACATCAACATGTATGTAAAATGTAGCTCACAACACTGCAGAAAGTGTTTTTATCACAGTAGCTTTGTGTACTCAGTACGATGTTTAGTAAATGTATCACTTAGCAAACTTTAATTATTTTTATGTAACCTATAACACTAGCCCGGGAACCAGACGAATCTGCTCATGTTCACGTCGGGCCACCCTCCCAATCAGACAGCTTTCCCTCCGTCCTGGTTTGTGACGGGCCAATCACAAACCTTTATCTAATCTGGGGCGGGTTTGATACGACGACTGAGAGAGGGAGCGGTCCAGATCTGAAATGTTTCACTGACCTGATTGATTGTAGGTCTCTCCAGTCTGCAGGTCTGTCCAGGCTCACGAGACGCCGATCAATCTGTCAAACTAGCTGATCAAACATGAATCAAGATTCTGTTACTGCATTGCCTGTTTATCACCTACAGTGTTTTCAGAAACACATTTAAGTGTACTGTTTACCTTTAATTGGAAGTTTGAGTGCAGACTGCCATTTTTTTTCCTGCACTCACGCTCGTCACTCAGCGCTACATCACGCGTTGTGGTCGCTCTGGTTGGTTGTAGGTCTATACAGTTGCATCCAGGCGCATTTTGGACTGCCTGTTGATAAATTTGCAATTTGTCCAACAATGCCGGGCTACTACAATACAGCCATCAATTAAATTTGCTATTGAAAAGCACATATTCACAGCTTGTGCATGTTTGAGAAGATATGCCAGTGTTATACACCAAAAGAGCTGTTAGTGTGGTAAAGAAAATTTTATGCAGTTGATAAAAAAAAAAGAAAGAACAGTACTGTGTTATAACTTTGACCATGTTTACCAATACACAGGATGTGAGGTAATTAAGTGACAAACCCACAGAGAATTATGACGTATTGTCACCTTTGCGGAGCATTCTAGCATCCTTCAGCTCTTTGTTTTGGTTTGCAGCCCGCATCTTTACTGTTTTGCTTCAGTCTCACTGCTCTCATCAGCATTGTTTCTATTCATAACAAGCAGCTGTTTTTGGTGAAAAAGTTCTGGATACTACCCGCTCAGCACCGAACGGCAGACAGACACAGCGAAGCTAAAAGAGGGTGAATATTGGACTAATGTTTGTCTGCAGGATGTGTGACTGAAACAAAAGTATTAATGCCGTTTTAAAGCAGATTTCTTTATACAGAAAATATATTCCATTTTAAATTATTGGCTGCAAACTGCTCGGTAAACAGTAAAACATTACACTAATACAGACTAATTTCATTTTTTGGTTATAAAAATTTTCATTAAAAAAAAAACAAAAAACAATTTCATGTTTCCAAATATCATTATTGGCTTATTAGCACATGTTTTCCACAAAGTGAACCTGGTCTGATCCATGAGCACAGAGTTAAACTTTGGCTGTAGCTTGTGGATGTGCCATAAAAGTTGTGTTAAAAAGCTGTTTACGGTGTTGTTTGGACAGTCTGCGCACACATCACACGTCTTTGGGGGAGCATATCTGACTTGAGTCTTCTCAAAAAAGATTGATGCTACAAGTCTAAAGAAAAGACTGTTTAATGTTTTTTTTTAAAAATTTGTTCAGTGTATTTGTGTTGTCTACTGTCTCTGTTCTAAAAGTGCCTTTAACTGAGCAGTACTGACTCACTGTACTGTTGGTGTGTATTCCATACTGCGCCGTGCCTCGCTCAAACATTTAGCCATGTTTACTTGTCCTTACCAAAGTAAATAAAGAAAGACCCCTGCGTTAGGGCTCGAGTCTGAATCCATACAGTGGATGTTTCCATCAGGCACGGTGCTTAAGGCTGCAGCAGCGGAGTCTTAACTGGGGTTTGGTATGAAACTTGCCTTAAAGAGCTTTGACCCTCTGTTGTTAAAGCATCTGATCTGTTTTTGATCTTTGGAAGGGGCATGTAGTCAACTGTTGTTGTATTTTTTTTTCTCTCCTCAATAAAAGCTTTGCAATAGCAGCGAATCTCTGTGTTTTTGTTTGCTTTTCGTCTCTTGTAGTATTTTGTTGGATAATGTGAGAAAATAACAAGATCTCTCTCTCTTTCTCTCTCTCTCTCTCTCTCTCTCTCTCTCTCTCTCTCTCTCTCTCTCTCTGTGTCTCAGTCTTCTCCTCACGCTGCCCGGAAACCTCCCGTTGACCTCCTGAGCAGCGTACCAGTGTGACCCACAGCTACTTCACTCCTTTCAAGAGTCATTTAAAAGCCCTTCAGTGGCAGCAAATGCCCCGTGCTTGCACAGCTCCGAGTCATTTCGTCCCCTCTTATGCTGCGAGTCCCTGACTGCTCTCTAGACGAATTGGAATCACCTGCTTAATAGAAAATCCTACACTTGCTATAGTCTTTTGAGTGCACATCTGGGACCACGGTTTAATTACACAGAGATACAGGGTGCAGTCACCTTTTCTTTTCTTTTTTTTTCTTTTCTCGTGGCCACGATCAGCAAATGCACTCAGCTGTGAACTTACTGCTGGGATCAGCTTGATGGAGTGATGAAGGCTTCCTCAAAGTTTTTTTTTTTTTTAGCTGTCGCCTTCCCAGGACGCGCTTGATTTAATCCTTGCCATTTGTCATCTTTACTTGTGTGCTGCATATCAGCAGTTAAGCCACTGAGCATTTCATTTCCCTCCTGCAGATTGCCAAATTGAAACGGCAATCAGAAATGTTAAGAGCAGGCAAAGAGATCTCTGTGGGCAAAACTAGAAAACCAGTGTTATTTGAAATGTCAGAAAGCAGGGAGGGGGGTTTCTTCTGGTCATTAGAGTTGGAAATCAAACAGAAATATTTATCCACAGCTGACCTGATGCTTACAGTAAATACAGTGCTTATGTCATCAGCTTGTTGCTCTCCAGCCTCTGACATGAACATATTCACCTCCTTACTTCTCTGCTCGTAAACTGGGAAGGTTTCGGAATGGCAGCTACGTACGTGGAGATTTTGTAGTAATTTTTTCCTAAATTTGCTGGAGGCAATACTCTACTGTGTGTGTGTGTGCGTGCGTGTGTGCGTGCGTGTGTTTGCTTGTTTGCCTGCATGTGTGTGTGTGTCTAAGAGAGAGGCCCTCCAGCAGTTGAGCTGAGGACTTGCTTTACTGCACATAAATCTGGTGTTTACAAACAAGTTGATGAGTGATGGGCCCTCCAGCCAACATGATGTGCACCCTCCAATTTCTTCCTCTGCATAAAATTCCAGCGTCAAGTCTCCAGGGGCCTGCTTCGGCCTTTTTTGAATGTCTTCTTCAATGTGCAGAATTATGGCCTGAATTATTTACCGGGAAGCAGAGATGAGCATGAGGGAGCAAAGTGGGACACTATCGTGCATAATCTTGCGCACTCCGATTTAAATGAAGCTGTCATACGGTCAGATTTACATAATATTACAATGTGGGCCCACATCGCAGTGCTCCGAGCTTAATGTTATTAGCTTTAAAGTGAATTCCCACTGTGCATTTACATCAAGAGCATTGATTTCAGGCGTCCTTGAGTTGGCTAAAGGCGGTGATGTAATCTCTGAGTCAGTGTTGCACTCAGTAGAACTTAGACAGATTACTCTGAGACACAAATCCAAGCCCGTCCCAATGTGTACGTTGCATGAAACCATTATTAGTGCCTTTCCTTGTTCTTCTACTGGCTGTGAGCATCCAAGGGCTGGCCAAGGTGGCCACAGAGTTCAAGGGTGTCAGCCAACTTTATGACCTTACTGTTTATACATTATTTCCATCAAAACATTTTACAGAGTGAGATCATTTTTGATTCAGTGCTTTCTAAATACAACGTGACTTAGATGTAAAGTTCAACAGAAGTTATCGGTGCTGCAGATATTGTCAGAGGTTGCTCATTAGCCAAACTTTTTTCCTCTGTTGATGTGCCTCAATTACAGGCAGTCTGAATGTTGCATGACTCATTCACGAATGAACACTAAACATTTTAAGTGCCATTATCCATGCAGAAGAGTCTCTAAAACAACTGCAATCATGTAAAATGAAAATTTTACCTCCGGCTGTCACTCTGTTGTGCAAGCATCATTCAGGCTGGATTATGAGAAGTGTGTCTTCCGCTACAGGGGACTGCTGCACTCCAGATTGTTCTTCTTTTTTTCATTAAAACTATATTTCACTGACCTGAATAAATCTGTTGCATGTACATATACATATATATATTTACTTCTGCATGATAATGTATAACCAGGAACAAACGTACTTAATTGAAAATGTGATCAGTTTAGTTTAAATCATTTAATCAGCATTTGTACCTTTTAAAAGTACAATCAAGTTACAAACATTAACCGACATTATAAAGAATTATTTTAACCATGCTAGCAGCCTGACACTCCGTACGCCAATATATCTCAGTAGTCTTTGGCTTTTCTGCAAATTAGCAAAAATTAGCATGCTAACATGGTAACCAAGATTGTGGATATGGTAAAAAAAAAATTACTAAACATCAAGATGTTAACATTATCAGTGTGAACATATTAGCATGGTGACACCTCACATAGCTGTTAGCTAAACAATCTGTGAAGGCAAATAACTTGTGTGACAAGTGCTAGCCTCATTAAGTGTACCTTAACTGGCTTTCATAACTGTACGTTTAGTTCAAACTAATCCTTTAAACTGCAGATCCAAGCAGAAGGTACATGCGGGGGCCATTATGTGCCTGTAACCGTACATCTTGTACATTCAAGAACAAAAGTATTCTTCCCCCTGTGCTACCTTTGTTTTGTGCTGATTGTGCATATATGGTATGTTGAGATTAAATCTTTTGAGAGTCCAGTATTTTTCCGTGAAACACTACACATGGCAGCTTTTGCGCATCTTGAACTTCTAAACCTTGTGATGAAAA
The DNA here is from genome assembly GCA_037974645.1 of Hollardia meadi. Taxonomy (NCBI): domain Eukaryota; kingdom Metazoa; phylum Chordata; class Actinopteri; order Tetraodontiformes; family Triacanthodidae; genus Hollardia; species Hollardia meadi. The sequence continues at coordinate 1,360,524 of JBBPCS010000375.1, forward strand.
TAGAGTGCAATTATTTCTTGCTGCACAAGTTGTTTTCGTGGAAGAACATTATTTTTAGAGAACCGTTTGAAGCTGTAGCTTGATTGAACCTCAAGATAATTACCCAGTGCAGCGACTGCTAACAAAGGCACAGATTGAGCTTGTAAAGGTGAAAATGCGACCCCACTTTTGAAAGTAATGTTTTGAAATGATGGTACAGCACATCATGGACCACAGCTTGGGGTTTTGTGGCAGAAGCAGCATGTTATTAGCCTGAACACGCTTCCTTCATGCTCTGTTCCTTAAGTATCATTTATCAAAAAAGAGCTGCGGTCCAGAGTGTGAAGGTGGTCAGTAACTGCTGAGAAACACGACAGGTTAGCATGTACAAACGTGAGAATGATTTAAGAACCAGCTGCAACCACATTCAACATGGGGACACGCTGCACATTATCACAGAGCGACTCGGAGCAGACTCTGCAGTCTGGCCGAGATTAATAAATGGATGGTAATTGATTTAAAACGGGGCGTGTGAGCCGTGGTGTGAACACTTGTTAAACTGCCCGTGACAGTTTAGTTTAATTGAAACACAGCTTGGTGCCGTAGTCCTGCTAATTACCGCAGCAGTCACTTGTTTTGAGAGCAAAACTATCAATACATCTTCTTAATAATCTGCCATGGAATCAAACTAAATCCACTCTCCTCGATGGGCACAGCGTATCGACTAGCCGTGCTTTGAGATTCATTACAGCCGCTGCGGTATCAGTTACTTAGATACAGTTATACTATGCTCACAGAGAAATATGTCCCCATATTGTTATTTCCTCACATACTCACACACACACACACACACACACACAGGAAGAAACATTGAGCAGAAAGTCCAGCAGAAATAACACTTTGAATCATTTTGTTCATGCTGGATGCTCTGTGTTCCTACAGTTATCCCTTTCAGGTATTTTGGTAGAGCTGATTGAACTTAAATTGGCTATTAAATACATAAATACTACTGCTTGCTCTTTTACAACAGCAGTAATGAACCACTGAACAAACATACCTCATTCACAAACATGTAAGCACGTACAAAACACACAAATAAACGTCACACAATTTACATGCGTAATATAGAAAACAATTGCAGCAGAATCAGAGGTACCTTTTATATTCCAAGCTTTTCTTCCATGTAAAAACCTTGTGTCTGAATTACCCACAATGCAACTCAACCAATGCCCATTCAGTCAGAGATTCAGTTTTTTTTTAATGCTAGTAGCGGCTAATGTAGCCTGGTACGGAAGAGGATTAGGGCCACATATGAAAATTTATTTGAGTTAGGGCGCATATGTGAAATATTTTATCTCAGAATTCGGACTTTTTACAATTCTGAGAAAAATGATAAATTTTCCACATGTGGCATTTTCAAACTTCAAACCCAAATGACACAAAGAACGCAGATAGAGTCGGCCTTTGACCAACTTTTTCAGATTGCCTTACCCTAAAAACATATTGAAACCAATGTCATTGAATGTAATTTAGTGGTTTTGCAGAATAGTGCAACATCATTCTTATCTGGCAATATTGTTGCATTGTGATTATGAGCATGTTAGCATGCTAACATTAGCATTTAGCTCCAACAAAGTACAGCCTAACAAAATGGGTTGAATGCTGTGGAATTTTCATCAATTTAATTATTTTACTAATTTGAATGCAGTCTTTACTGATCAAGGAGATTAAACAGAGGTCATCTTATTTCATTAAAATGTAATTAATTAAAACTTATATTATTGTATTCTTATATTCAAATATTATATAACAGTAATTCTATATTAAATATATTGTTTTTGCTCCCTGTTATTTTCCTTGTCATCATTAGGTTGAGTGTTATTTCCATCCCAGTTGTTGGAGTTTCGGAGGCTCTGCTTCTCACCAATTCTATTCATTCAGGCTGAAAATGAAGCTAGACTAATGTATTCATAAAGCCGAGGAACATTACACTAAACAGTTTTGAGCAGCAAAACAGAGATTTCTGACTCAAAGTCGAATTAGAAATTATTGCTTGTAACTGTGGGCAAGAGAGGATTCTTCAACACCAACATGACATCAGAGGTATGAACCTTGGATATTTGTTTAAATTTAAATTTAAATATGTTTCACACTGCAAAAGGCTAATAATGCAGTGCCGCTGGTTGCCCTTTGCCGTTGCCCGTTGCCCGTCACTCACCCTCACCCCTCTCACCGCAGTCAAACCGGCTGATTTATATGCAACGCAGCAGAAGGATTCAGATCCGCATAAGTCCACAGACTTTACTGACTTAGTGTAGGTGCGTCTCTCCGGCTCCACTGAAAGGTAAAGCAGTTCTCATGATTTAAGGCTCTCTTTGAGCTGTCACCTCCTGACCGAAGGGTAAGAGGCAGAGAGTCGTTCGTGGATTTAATGCAAAACCTTGTGTTTCAGCGTGAACTTCCATTCTCACACTAAAGCAAGGCCGACTGATTAAGCCAGCCGAGGGTATGTGAATGCTAGAACAGTGGCCGCCAAATGAATACCACATTCTTATTTCCTTGACAGTTGGTGGGATTGTTTGAGTGCTACCAATTATACCTGGAGCTCTGCAGAGAAGATTTTAATAAGGGTTTCCATGTGAACCAAGCTGCTTTTTATTCTTACATACGGAAATGTGTTGTAACAAGTGCAAAACAAGAACCATTTCCTTTGGGGATTCTGGTTCTGTGGTAGGCCACAACTACATATTTGTATGTCTGACGTGCCGTACCGCCACATCCCGATCAAATGAGCTCAAACACCCCCTCATCAGCACCACCCGCCATGTTCGTAAATGATGGACATTTCAACCTTCCATTTCTTATAGCTAATTATTCCAACCGTTTCTCCGTCACCTTCAGATTTCTCTGCCAGCTTGCTAACTTGTTTTTGTTCTCATATTAGATCCAATCCCAACGTCCTAATCAAACTGTTGATATCTCTATGACATCTTTTAATTTAAATCATAATCCTTTTTTTCCCTTTTTTTTTAAAATTTACTTGAGCTTTTCAGTTCATACACCATGGCAACGCCAGAACTACCCCCGGTTGGGAATCAGCCTCTTCACATTAGACGTGTGAAAAGAGGCGTTTCCTTGTTGGTTGGCAGCAGTACAAATTGTTGCTTGTCTTGACACAACAGCATAATAAAGTGTCATGTTTGTTGATGCCAAGTGATCTTTTGCAATGATGTCAACAGCTCAAGACAGCTCTGGAAATGAGGCAATTTGGATTTTCCTTCACAGGAGGTCGTATAATTGAATCTTTGCCTCGGGGAAAATGCCAGAGAAGTTACCCTTTCACTGCGGCCTGCGTACATCCATCAGGCAATCTCTCTCTTGGCTCATGAGCCTTTAATGATTGTGCGTTTGAGGTGCCTGAATTCTCTCTGAAGCGCAGAATTCAAATGGTGTCGGACATCACAGAGTTCAACTGTTAACATGATGAAATAAGACGCCTCTTGATCACTTCAGCTCCATTTTTGTATTTGAATCCGTCTCAATTAACATATCACCCGTGCGATAATTGCACTTAAGTAAGATAACATCAATTTCCAAAATTATCTCAAATGCCAGCGCCCAAGCTCGGGTCTTATTGTATCTTTGTAGTACAAACTTCTGCTGCCACTGTATTGTTGCATTTAAATTGATTTTAAAGTAGAATATATAACAAGACATGTGCATGGAGATTGCATGAGGGTGGATTAGTATATCTTGCTTGGACGCACTCCTTTTACTGTCTTCTTGGATCCATCTGTTGTTTCCAGTTAAGCTTAATAATGTGAACTTTTACCAAAGTAAATGTTTAAATTAATGAATGATTGAACAACTTCGATGAGTGCGTAGTCATTCAAATACCAGAGACACATCTGTATGTTTTGCAATATTTAAATTAGGGGGTGAATGGTAGGGAGAAATGGGCTATACCCACGTGGCCTCAATTACTTACATTGCTGGGGAAAAAAAAGCAAAGAATACTTCTATTTTTTAATCCCAGGACTGAGAATTATTTGATCACACATAATAAGTCGAGCCACAAATGCTATTAAAACTTAAAACCCGGATCCTTTGGACCTAGAACAAAGGCAGTGGAAACATCAGTGATAAATTATTCACATCAAACTTGTCGCCCCTCCTCCCCCATCATGGTTTTGCCCAGACACTCAAAACTAATCCAGCTCTGCCTCCTTGGCTTGAATTACTGGAGAAGAGACTTTAAGATGTCTGAACTTTTGCACCTCTGCTCTGTCATAAAGTTCACATGCTGTTCTCTATGCCTTATTTCCATGCTTTTGTTAAACTAATGTCTGATATCAGGTTTTACTGTATTTCATTTTACATATTTGATTGGCTGGATGCACAAGTTTCCAGTCTGCCTTAATCATATAGTTTTTAGCCATGTTTCACCCCGTTTTTATAGCATCAAATAACTAATTAAAACCAAACTGATCAGAAAAATGAACACTTGAACAAACAT
>JBBPCS010000375.1:1365118-1419531 GCA_037974645.1 Hollardia meadi
GTGTTATGTTTTTTTTCCAGTTTTTTTTTATGTTTCAAAACAAGCCTCCATATACAGTACTTAAGCTGTGAGAATGCTGCAACGCTGTTTTGCTGTGAAGCTCCAGAAATGTTTTGCGGACGAATAAACTTCACCCGACTTTCCATCAGCATGGGGGTGAGCAGATAATGACTGAATTTTCATTTTTGGGTGAACTGTTCCTTTAACACCTGTTGTCCTGCAGAGCATGTCATCAGCCTCTTTGTTTCACCTGCTGGCCAAGAGACTATTGGTTTAGAGGTTGCCTTTACACACTGCTTACTACATACTTGTAAATATTGCTTCCGCTCATAGTATTTGATGAAAAGGTGATTTTGTCCAGAATTTTAGTTTCTGTGTGAACTCCAACCAAGGAGCTGTTACCAATCTGGGTAAAGTGTTCCAATAAAATCAGATGTCTCGGGATTCAAACAGATTTCCTGGAAGTGGTAGAACACTGTAATGTGGAAGATTCAGTGTTAATGCTAGCAAAGTGGATATAAATGTCAAACTGCCTATCAACTGCCTGAATATAGGCCATGTGAAATATTTAGACCACTTGTCACCAGGAGCAAACTGACACCGTCACAGTTCCATCGCTACTCTCTTAAAAAATAAACCCTACGTGTCCCGCTCTTTACTTTCCATCCAGAAATCCATCTGAGAGTGTGAAGCAAAGTTTACTCCCTTCTACAGTTGTTCCACCAGGCAACCCCCGTGGCACTCGCTCTCACAGAAGTGTGTGCCTCTCACATCACTGCATGTCACTGAAACAGATAAACGGCCTGACTTGAACGCACTGTCGTACAGTATATGGCCAGACTCTCGTGTGAGCGGTTCATGTTTGAAGCACATCTGCACACAGTTCAGCTAAAGGGCTCACACGCACAACACAAGACTGGTGGATGCGATGCTGACGGAAACTCTCCAGCTATTTCGAACACGATCTGTGGTGTGCGGTTTACAATTCATACCAGAATTGAGGGACCTTGAATCAAGCATCAGTAGCTGAAAGACAATGCACTGGTGTCAACACTTTACACCATGAGTCATGGAAACAGTGATTCAAGCATCTGTTGTTAGTACCAAACAGTAACCTGTAGTATTAACTTTGGTTTAAAGCCTTTTCATTCTCCATCATTTGTGAATGGTGAATGTTTTTGATCTATAAAGTTACTCTTTTTTTAGTCCCTAATGCGTGGCATGAACCATGTGATGCATAATTATCATTTTCTTGCCTTGTCCTCTGCTAAAAGGTCAGCGTTAATGCCTTCCTTGGGCTCTTTCTGAAACCGTCTCTTAGCAACCTTTCGTTCTTTGACTGTCCTTGTTCGAGGTAATTACAGTGAGGAAGGTGTCGTCGCCAGCTGATAGGTGTCCAACTGCTCTTTGAATTGTAAGAAATGGCATGTTAGTGCAGCTACGTAAAGCTGACAGGAAGTGTTTCATAGACTGACATCTGTGGCTTAAATCAGTATCTCTGCACTGAATCCTGCAGGTAATCCCTTAAAATGGCTTGTCTCATAAAACTGTAGACTTTCCTCTAAATGTCTAAAGGTCTTTGTGGCTCCAATGATCTTTTGTGAAAGAATGCACAATGGACTTGATCATCTGTATTCAGCATGTTCGCACCAGTTTAATACGCTGCGACAGATTCATCGGTTTCTTGGGCGAGAAAAGACTTCTTTGTCGTGTCTTACCAGATATTAAATATGTTTGTTCCTTGTCCTTTAGATATCACGACCCTTTTGTTTATACTGTGTGCACATCAGATATTTGCACATCCGGCTATTTCAGATGCAGGTGCGTTGAAAAGTGTTGCTTCAGTCTTGACACACGGAAGATCCCGCTCACTTCTCTTGCTCAGCGTCACAATTTATTGATGACACTAACCTTCGGTCCTCCTGGACCTTCCTCAAGATGGTACACTCAGAATACAAGTTCATATGATTACACAACTTTGAATGACTTATGAAAGCTGAGGTTTTCATTCATTGGAAAAATCATTTCTGCATATATTCCAGTAAATAGCCTTTAGGGTATCTGACTTGTTCCTGTTTCTCTTTGTTTTCTGTTCATTTGTCCCTTTTTTTCTGTTTCATTTTTGTCTTTTATGTGGAAAATAAGGTGACAGATTGAGTCAGTTATTGAGAGACACTCCCACAGTCCCGACCTGTGCACGAAGAAGGGAAGAGCATTTTTGTAAGAAATGTTTGAAACACTGTTGAGGAAGGTCCAGGATGACAGTGTTATCAATGAATTGTAATGCTGAGTAAGAGCAGTGTGTGTGGGATCTTTTGGCCTCAATGTGTGATTTTAGATAGCATGCCTGCGTAATGGAAGCAAAAGATGCGTGACGTTTAAAACAACAGCATGTGTAACAGAGAGCAACCTTTCCTGCCACTTTTTTTTTACGCAGACGTCTATTCGGGTCCGTTACTTGCTCCGCTGCCGGCCTAAAGGAGGAACAACGATGCCCCCCTGTTCGGTGTTCCTGCCTTTTAGAGCTTTTCTCCCCCTTCTGGCAATGAGAGTCATTTCACTGTTTCTGACGTATGCCCCCAGGAGAGCCCTCTTCAAATCGTCCTCCGAACACAGAGTTTCTTTTGGAGCGTCAGGAACTTTTCTAAGATTCCTCTCAGGTGTTTCCACCACAGGCTCTGCCATACTCCTTGTTGCTGTAGCATTGTGTGAACTCTTTAGCCAAGTCCTTGAATGTAACGTACATTCATGTATATGTAAAAATCCAGTACGCCACCTCTAATGCAGATTATATCACAGACTATATAATGTAAAGCCAGCTGGCTGATTTATGTGTTGCATACACTAAAATCTCATTATTGCAGTGGCAACTGAACACACACACACACCAAAGTTTGACTGACCTCCACAGGATGGTTGTAAAGAGTGCTGTGTCATAAATCAGAATTAGTTGTCGGACTTCATTTGATGGCATGATTATTGATTAATACATTTGCAATACAATACCTTTTCCCTGTAATTAGATGAAATACACAATTTAATCAGCATTAAAAAAACAACAAAAATAATCTAAAATATTGGAAATTATAAAGATGGAATTCTGCAGGAAACCGGATAATGTTTCTGACACAGAGCGATCAAATCAATGAGGGTTTTGGATTACGGTGATTTGTCTGTTAAAATGTAGCTTAATTTGGCTAAAAAAAAGTTTTTAGACATGTAGCCTACATGTAACGTTTGTTTGTAGCATTTTGATGACCATATATTTCCACAGTGAACAGTTCCATAGAATAATCACCCCCCCCCCCCTCTGCACCCCCTCTTTTAAAATTTTAATAAGCCCTTTTGAGGATAACCATGCTTTCCGTGTTTTGAGCATTAGCCTCCTCATCGCTCACTGGCCACGCGTGTTTCACATTCTCTCCATCTCACCGGTAAATGATTCAGAACTACATGATCAAAGTCGTTTTGAAGATCTCGTCTGCGGTTCAGGTTTGCATGGCAGACGGCACACTCTCATGCTCCTGGCACACTCTCCCATTCTCACAATATCCACGCACGCTGCCAGCGGAAACCCAATTTGTGGATTAACCCCGGATTTACATCTTGGAATGTGGCACCTTCCGAGGGAAAGTGTGAGCGATACCGCCTCGCATTTGAAGAAATCATTAACAATTAAGAGCAGGAGTAAGGGATGACTCAAAATGGTCGCAGAGCAGCACGGAAGCAGCAATTCCAGCTGAAATAGTAATGTGTTTTCCTGTGTAGCTGTCAGCTCTCTTGTCTCATATCCTTTGAGTGGCAAAGACTTGACATGGGATTCTAACAATGCGGATAATGTTGTGTTCCTGCTCTCAGAATCAGTTAATGGAAAAATCCATCCCAACATGGATTTCACATATGTTATTCCTGTGTTATTCCACAACTACCTTTTTGAAAACTTTCCTATTGTTACCATAGTACAAAGACTTGTCTATTCCTGATGACAAGGTTTACTTGCTGCACATTTAAGTGGCTCTGCCGTGTGAATGGAGGGTACTCTCACGCTGAGCTAATCTACTGCATCTCGTTTTAAGGGGAAAGAAGCAAAGAAAAAAAAAATCAGGATGAGCAGAGTGAAAGCCAACTAGACATCTCTCTTAAATTATTTGAAATATATTGTAGCAGCTGAAAATCTTCAGGTTAAAAGGTTAGGAGGTCACAAATCAGACATTCCCACTTCATATTTAGGCTTTATTCCAAGGCAGCGCTCGGTGCTCACCTCGCCCTCACAATCCGCTCATGTTTTATACATGTCACCCTTCACACTGTGTCTTCATCTCGCATGTTCCCCAGGCATACATTGGAAAAACTGGAGAGATCTATGTTTTGTTTCTGTCAAATGTTTTTCTCCGGGGCAGAGTTTGGGCTGCCGAATGATTTAGGATATGAGGAAGAGAGACGTTGGGGTCCTTGGGCACACATAGTAATGTGTCCACAGGCCTGTGGTGATGCTGTAGAGGCGTTGTGTCGACTGTTAGACCTGCGAAGAACTCAGAATTTACAAGTTACTTCGACATTGATTTCAAATGTGATGTACAGATTTGTAGTTTTCCTGCAGAATTAGACACTTTAACCCTTTTTATTGGATTCCTCAACTGTTTGGTCGAGTGTTTCAGGTGGTGTCCTTCTAGAATTCGATTGGTCGCACATGTGGCCTGTTTATGGCGAAGTTTTCAAAGGTAAACCTGTTTTTATATTTGGTTTCAGAGGGTTTACTGAACAAAATTATGTAAATGAAACCCTGACAATGAAAGTCAGATGAATTTGTAATAATTTTTTAACAAGACTACAGCCACGCGAGCTTTGAGGTTGTACTTTGCGCTGAATGCTAATGTCAACATGTTGTCATGGTTCGGGTTATCTCTTGGATCCTTAGGTCAATATTTTCAGGATACATTATGGTAATTTTAATGGTGTTTTTGTAAACATTCAGATTGCTATGTTATTTTAAGTCATGATTTGCATCTACGATATTGCTCAAAGTGGAATGCTTTCATACTGTAGGCACCCTCCAAATTATATATTACCATTTGGCTGTTGTTTTTGGCCAAGTGTGCATGCGCCTCCAAAAGCATCAGCCCCCGGGCCGGGATCCCAGAGGAGATAAGGGATGAAGAATAGATGGCATTCTGAGCTCTCAAGCCTCACGCACATGTTTTTATTTTTACCTCCAGACTTCTTGGGAGCCATCTGTTCAAACATTTAAAGAATACCTTGCTCTCACCAGCCAGAGAGCCGCTTGACCAGCAAACATTAGGAATGTGCTGTCGAGTAAATGTAGCTCCCAAGATAGACGGGCGAAGAGATTTGTCTGTGAAGAAACCCGGAAATAGGAGTCAACTGCTACGAGGAGTTTATCAAGAACGCACAGAGTGAAAGTGGCCGTGATATTATTGATCAAGTCTGCACACGTTTTATGTGGATTGACTTTTGGCCGATTGAAGAATTGATCAACTTTGTGCTATTTTTAATACAAAAGCCTCCACTGCACATATTTATGGGGTGCTCAGGGAAACGGCTTGTTCTTGGCGTCTCCGAACAGACATTGTAGGGAAGAGATCCAGAAAAACAGAGGGACAGTGGACTGGACTGATGAAATAATAACTAAATCTTTCTTTTCATATTCTCCTAATATCCCACTCTGAATTACAGACCACTTAATCGCTGTTTAATACATTCTGTATAATAGGTCCGAGATGTAAGGTAAAGTAGAATAATAAGGTCTTATTATCTGTGTTTTTCAGATATGAGCGAACATCACTGAAGCTCACTTTCCTGAGAATGTTATCAGCTCTTAACTTCCACTCTTAAAGACACTGTTTTGTGCTTTCCCGTCTCTCTCTCTCTTCATAATTGGCTTTTGTAAGCAAATGGCAGTTTTTACAAAAAATTGTGACACTGAGTGCCTCCCTCAAGACATCTCCACCATTTTCCGAGAAAGCCTTTGAATAGATCCCGACAAACCATTACTGTTCTTCACTTTCCCCTGTTTATTTCTATTTACAGCAGTTAATACAATTATTCCCAGTCGTGACCTATTTAAGCAGCGCATGCTTCCGAGCCATTAGCATTCAGCGAGTCTACAAAGTTACCGCATTGATGGATTTCAGAAAGGAGGTTGTGTTTTTTAGTGCGAGCGTAGGTGGCGGTTCAGAGGCCTCCTGTTTGTCTTCATTTAACTGATTTTCTGTTGCCATAGGAGCAGGCCGCTTTTTTTCTCCCATGAAAGTGCAGCACTTCAGAGCGCACTGCCTGGATTCAGATCTACAATAAGGTGTCAGGGGAGTTGTCCAGGATTTTACACTTATCATCGCTTACATTAGATGACTTGCAGCTCACTTTGGAGGAAATGTCTAGTTCAGAAGTTATTATTGCAAGAACGATTCATGAGTACATAGTAATGTGGATTTAGAAGATCTTTTAAAACGGCATATAGGTACTGCAACATAGGAAGAGAAGATAAATCCTGTGTGTGTAGAATAGAGTGCATTTCTTAACCTTTGTTTTGTCAGACTGGCGCCTTCATTTCTTTTTGTTGCTTGAGATTTATCGCTCCACCCGAGAAGAGTTCAAAAGACTTCTCAGTAAATCAACCAGACAAGAGAACAGCGAGTAGACTCGCCTGGATACATACCATTCACTGCCCTCCACTGCTTTGGACCTTTCTCCAGCCACAGAGCTAGACAACCAAAGGGCTCGCACATGTCCCTACGGGTCCTTGTAGGTCAGTGGTTGCCTTTTTTTTTGACCTATTCTTTTTCAGCCACCACCACCTCTTCATCAAGATGTTCCAGATGCATCCATTTCAGTTGATTTTATGGTGGATGCCCAGTAACACCACAAGAAGTGGATAATGCTAAATTCTTTTTTCATACAATCGAATACTCAGTGTTGTCTCACCACAAACACTTGGAGTGGCAGAAGCTGCATCTTCAAACCATAAATCCATTACTTTTAGTTCATTATTTTAACTGTTTCTCCATTGATTTTTAGCTAATTATTGAAACCTTTTTTCCCCACTCTTTCCTAACAATTTAAACCATTTATCCATTACTTTCAGTGAACTATTTTGACTTCTCCGCCATAAATAGTGCACTGTCAGTGGCAAGACGTGGTGTCATTTACAACTGACTGTCGGTGAAGGGTATGAATGGTGCAGTACTCTATTGTAGCTGGCAGCTTTCTGGTAATTGAAACAATAAATTTGCTGAAAAATCAGCAAACCAATGTGGACGGTTATTTTCCTCCTTAGCACAAACATGTGGACATGTACTCTCTTTTTTTTTCAAATAAGTTGAGCTCCACCATCTTTCCACCCACGCTCTGATAACTGCAGAAGCACCCCTCGGGGTAGAATGATTGGGAATCACTGCTGTAGGTCACTGAGTTCACCTGTCTAGAGGCTGGGGCTCACTAATATGCTGATAAAAGATGAAAGACATACAATAAAGATGTCTTATTAAGGCACTCCACGTCCCCATGGCAGCTGCTTTTACTAAACAATACTTTTCAAAGCAGTCCTGCTCAAACAGCTCATTGAGAGTGGAGGATCAACAGCAACAGACGGCCTTCGGAACAAACTAAAACCAGAGACTGGTCTTGCTGAGTATTTAAATAAAAGAGAAGCATGTTGCTGATGACTGGATGACGACTGGATGTTTCTATTAAAGGTCTTGTGTGATGTGATCTACTCCTTTTAACAATGCCAGTGAGTCTTCTTGAAGAAGTGGGTCAATGGAGCTATTTTTAGTAGCCATCGCACACCCTTTTACAAACAAGCAAAGGCACTAATTCTGGATGAGGCGTCACAGCTCCTCTGAACTAATATTCTGGGGAAACTGAGGTGTTCAACTTGCCGGTAAATGGGGTGAACTATTTATCTGGTTTCAAACTTCACCTCTCTGCGGAGATGAGAAGCTGTGTGAGGGCATGAAATGACTGAAAGTTACGGAGGGGAGGGGAGGGGGGGCTTTGCCTGTTGGATTGGCTTTGATAAACTGGGGACTTGTAAGATTTGTAGGGCTCTCTGTTCTAAAGTGGGCTTCTGTTTCATCATCTCCAAGTCCCGGTGCCTTGCGTGGCTACCTTGTTGTAATTCCTCCTCGTTTTCTGGGTTTCTCTCTCACATTGCCTTTCATTTCCAAAGAAATCACTTGAAAAGGAAGTGTTTGCTGCCTTCTCCTCTGACAGAAGTGACACTGTGGGCGATGATGTGACGGAGGCGTACCAGAGACAACATCCTCACATGCACCTTACTGGTTTAATGTTCCACAATTGCACACAAAAGTTTGTCAACTGAACAGAGCGTAACGTGGCATATGCCGAGACTAGAATCTGTGCTGTGCCGGAAAAAAAATCCATTTCCGCAAGAAATGAAGGGAATGAACAATAAAGATTAGGCCTGTTTCAGGATTATACACTGTTAATTATGGCCGGGAAGCAGCGCTCGTCTTGCAATCAAGCCCAATAAATCACATGAGGCTGTGCACTGCCCCAACAAACGGGCAAGAGAATGTCAGTGGAGCAGAAAGCGATTTTTCGGCAGAGCAGAAAATGCACTGTATTCCTACAGGCATTGCATGACAAATCTGTGAACTTCTAATAAGTAGAGGTGGAGCATTGTTTGTAGGAATTCCTGAATGGCTGTTTCACCTCAGGCAAACCAGAGAAAAGGGAAACATACGCAAATTAGGGCTCATTTTGCCCTTCAGATGAAGTTTTACTTTGACATCAAATTAAGGTGAATGATGCTTAAAGAAAGGGTTGGCACTTTCCTGGAGCGTATGTATATGTTTACTTCTCCTAGAGGGCTTCACATACATGCCAGTGACACCTCAGCACTGGGTGGAAACATGTGGAGCTGTTAGTGAATGAAAGGGAAATCAGTGTTTTTGTAAGTAACAGTGGGTTCATGAGCAAACCGTCATCAGTCTAATACTTTCATCCTTCCAGTCATAGTGGCAGAGGTCATATGTTTCCTGGAAACCCCGCTAATATCACTCACCTTGAGTGAAACTCCCATGATGTAACATCCAGTAAACCTCAGAATCTGTGTGTAGAAGTCGGTTTCTGTTGTAAGATGAGTAGTGAGAGAAAAAAAAATGCTGATGCTTGATTTGTCAAAATTAACGTCTGAATACAAGTTTCCTACAGAGTTTACTGAGGCAATGTAATATCAAATGAGCATGGCAGGAAACTGATAAATGTGTTTCTTGCCACCCTTAATTCATTAGCTCCGATTTCGCTTTCCTCCCGTTAGAGCCACATATCGAAGCAATCATTTTTCTGGCTACTTTTTAGTGCCACTCGAAGCTCAAGGCAAAAGTGCAACTCCGATGAGTCAGAAACATCACAATTCATCTTGAATTACGTGATATCTGATCGGCGTCTCCTGCCGTTCGCATGGGCCAAGTGGGAGCAGTCAGCGTGTCCAAGGTGACACAGTATGTCGCCGAAAAACAGTTTGGATTGGTAATGACATCTGCCAGGAGGGCTTGTCTGCTTTACAGACAGAGGTGATGTGAGGAAGACGAGACAGAATCAGGATGGCAAGGGAGGGAAGAAAGAGAGCAAAAAGGCATGTTGACAGTCAGCTGGAATGATAGGATCTATATTAATCACATTATATTCTCTGTCAGGTTGTTGGCTCATAAGCAGAGGTTGGCTGGTGAGTTAATACATGTTGTACATATTGTAATCACACATGTAGAACATGAATTTGCTCCCTCTGGTCCTGCTCTCCATGTTCTCTCTGTTGTATCATCACTAGAACAACACTGCCACTCTGTGGCTGGATCATCTCCCGCTGTGGACGCAACACATTGCAAAGTTGGCTGTAGTACACTCATACAGCTCGTAGCCCTCTGTGATATTTTCACCATAACTGAACTCGTGAGGAGCACTTGAGGTTTAGGCCCATGGGGAGAAGCGCTTTGCATGCTTAAATGTGGGGCATGGGGAAGGAATTCAGGGTGAAAGTCTTGTTTGAACTGCTTGTATCCCGCGTTCTGCCTGTATTATTTATTACCAAGCTATCTGTTATTACCCATGTGGTATTTACACAGTCTTGTACCACCAGTGTCTGCAAGGCCTTCTGTTACTTTCCAACTTTGCATGCTCGTAACTAGGTTTCAGCCTCAGGAACAATGTAAACATTTTAAAATACTCTCCTGCATCTCATTGACTCTGCTCTGACACTGATTCAAACTCTTCTTGAACAATACTGTGTATCTTTTTACTCTGTGTAACTTGCAGATGATACTGCCATGGTTAGATTAACCTGCTCTAGGGGGCCCCAGCTCACTGCTCTTTGTGTTCCTGTACTGGAGTACTACATTGTCTCACATGTATGGCAATTTGATCAAATCAACTCAGGAATATTACATTTGTAAATAGGCTAAAATACAGTAATAATAAAGGTCCTAAAACTAGATCCTCTTACAGACAGTCAGGTGATCAGGTATCAGGAAGGCCTTCCTTGTAGACTTCTTGCATGTCAGTTGGTTTTGTGACAACAACCGCACTCTGACTGACTCACAGGGAACAAGACGTTGTGAAGGCCCCTTGTGGTCTGGGGTCCTGGGACAGTCGCCCACTTTGCTGGTTGATAATCCAGCTTTGGTGCCACACAAGTCAAAGTGTTGTTTATACAACTGAACTGTCCGTGTTTACTTAGGTTTGGTCAAGTTTGCATTCATGCTACAACCACATTTTGTTTATCTATTACTTTTAGTTAATTCAAATATTGAGCCATTGATTTAAGATACTTCGTCTCCTCTGCTCTCTCGCACACCACCTTAAAACAATAATTGCTTTAGCTGATTCAATATGTGGATGTATTTTTTTAATCAAATCATGAATTTAATTTTTTCAAATTAGTTGAATTATTGTAAAATGTCTCCACATACGCCCTTGGCAACAACAGAAGTAACCCCTGAGGTACGAGCACCTCTGGCTCTTGTGAATCATTGTTTTAAAGGAATAGTTTGATATTTGTGGGAAAACAAGCTTGTTCACATTCTGGCTAAGAGTTAGACAAAGTAGTTGACATATTTTATGCTTATTACCCAACAAAACAAAACAAAATACAGTTTTATTTAACCAGCTGCTGCTTTTAAAACGCGTATTACTAGCTTTAGTTTTACTTGCCACCTCCTAACCCTTAATGTGACCCCATGAACCACAAGCTATTCATGCAAAGCTTTGTCTTAGATCTGAACACAGAGGGTCAGGGCCTTGAACCTTTTATCTTGGAGAAATGACAGCCACATGTCACACTGATTTATGCATGTACTATCACTTTCAAGCACGCCAAACAGACTCCGCTGAAACCCTCCATCATTGACCTAAAACGTCCCTGTGAACCGTACCTGACAGGTCAGGTCTCGGCCTGCTGGTCATAACAGCCAAAGTCAAGTGAAACAGTTGTCTGCAGTCATCTGGAAGTGGAGCCTCTGGCCAGTAAACACGGTGGTCAACTCACGGTCAGTATGTGCCTGCTCTCCCACGCCACATCATCGTCTGCTCAAGACAACATACAGTGGTTCTGAGATGCACATTATTGTCAGATAGAATTAAATATGATCCAACTGAAATGCAAAAGTTAACTCCAGATTAAAACTATGAAAAGGCCTTGAACTGGTTTATATATTTATTTTTGCATTTCCAATTATACATGTGTTTTGTGTGTTATTTTCTCTTCCTGTCATGTAACCTGATGGAGCTTTGCGTACATGGAACTCATATGGAAGCACAGATTGATTTTCGCCTTACTTTCTATTATCTGTGAAACAATGGCTTCAATCAAAGGCTTTAACATAGACTCTAGCCATTTGCCGTGTTGTGAGAAATTAAAGTCCTCTGTGGAGCTTTTCCTCGGCTAGAACATTGAAGGTTAGAAGTTTTCCAGCTCATCAGGCTTCAGCTGAGTTAATGAACCCTTGTGGCCCAGCCCCCGCGCTCTGGTCTGAGCATTACTCACAGGCTAAGCAGGGGAAAAAGAAGCTGCCAGTGTTGCTATGCCTCAGCAAGCCACTGCACACACACAGATCATGACCGTGGATGTTACGGGGTCACAGGGGTCTACTCAACATCTGCTAATCCTGCGCGAGATCTCAGGAGAGTTAAATCAGGCTTTGCTGAAATATGGATAAACAAACACAAACATGCTGGGACATAATTGAATTACTTCCATTCAGCAAGAACATTTAAGATGAAGGGTGGATGCCCCCGGACATGTTTGTGTGTTTGTTTGAGTTGTAAAGTCAACTGATGTCATCTCGCAGAGGATTCTCTGGCCCAGATTCAACCAACTCACATTTCCAGAACTGTACATCATGCCCATCATGAAGAATCTTTTCAAATTATGAATAATTTAAGAATATTTCTTCATTCCTTAATAGAATTATTTCTGCCCTCTGACACCGCTGCCAACAATACATTTAAAATGTGCAATTATAAATGGGAATTACAAAAAAAGAAAACGGATTACTCATACAAATCAAGATAATATTGATATAGCTCATTCACAAAAACTTATAGAAGTTCAATATTTTGGGAAAAACCCTTATGCTTTACTAAGATTAGCGTAAAGACTGGAAACAGGGGGTCTGAAGTTAACAAAAATCCAGCAGATCAGATTAGTGTAAAAATGACGATTTGTGATTTTGTGGGGTTTTACGTGTGGAACCATTTCCTCCACCTGATGAATATTCAGTCTCTTTTTGTTCTGGTTTTGATCTCCACCATCTACTGAGGGAAAAATCCATCTCTTTAGCTGCTAAATGCTCCAAATGCTTGTTGCTAAATTTGTCTGTGTGCTGTTTGTTGCTGAACATGTAGCATTCAGTGGGTTTTTAGACCAGAAACCCAAAACAATGAGCTGAAAGATGCTAAAATGCTTCGTACAGCTGAGGGGAACAGCAGAATGGGTGATAATTCTATGCGGGTTCATCGCTATGAGCGACCTCTTTCACCTTACACAGTCATGTGATCCATTGTTGCTATAAAAATATTTATTATAGCAGCTTTAAATTAGAATACAGTGTCAGTAGTGGTATTGGGGGCTTGTGTGAAAGCTACTGATGAAACTCCTCAGCTGCTGAGATAAGCCTTATATGTATACACAGCATACATAATATAATACATTATCTTCCATACTCCAACAGCAAAGAAACACAAAACACTTGAAGATGCACTTCAAAATATGCTACATAATATTAAATTACGTGCAAAGGTTAACTGCACTTAGCTACAAAGGCGAACACATGCTGCACTACTCGCCGTACAATTATAGTGCACTACATGCAGCGTTGTTTCATCTAAAACCTCCACCGGAAATATGACATGTATTATTTAACCTATTATTAATTCATGGTAAATTCCATCGCTGATAAACATGTATGTCTTTGGAGAGCACCAAAAAAAAAAACTGTATGGAGAGACTGAAGCATAAACTGAAGGAGATACAGCACCAACTGAAACGCTTACAGCTTGGCAACAGTGAACATTTCCAGTTATGCAGTGTTGATTACTTGGCCTAGATACAACAATATGGATTATTCTTATCCTCGCTTCTCCGCATGATGTGATGCATCACGGGGCAAAGGGTTTCTAAGTTCACTGGTTTCCATAAAACATGTGGCATCAGAAATCCAATGTTATGGTGCTGTCATGCTGACACACTTCCACAAAACTACCACCAGTTCTGTGATTCAATTATGCTCTCTGGTCTTTTTGTGTGCACTTGTCACAGAATCAAATAAAGGAACAACAGCCAGGACATTTACAGATTTCATGGAGATTTTGAAGAAATTCCAGCCTCTTGCACCAGTGCCTCTATTCAAGCAGAAGGAAATATTCAGAAAATTCATTATTAATCCATCACTGAAGCAATGAAGCTCTGGATTGATTAGAAGTAATTACTTGACTGCAGACCAAAAAAACAAACAAAAACAAAACAAAACCCTGAATGAGGTCTGGACTGAAAGCTACTGGCCATTCACACAACACTAAAGAGCATGAAAATCTCAGCCTGCAGTCTGTGGGAGTAGCTATGCAACCGCGCTGAAAGAACGCCTTTAGAAATCTGTCTATATTTCTTTGATTTTTTGGGGTTTTGAACTTCCGACAAGGCGTTGGGAGAGCTTCCTGACAGAGTTGTGATTGGGAATAAGTGGCCTTACAGTGTGTCACAAAACATTAGCTCGCACGCAGACTGATGTTTAAATGGTGATGCTATTCAAGGATTTGTGGGAGGGAAAAGCCTTCTTCGCTTTCAGTGATCTCGTTCATCCCACAATTGCTCGATTGTGCTATTGTCCGGTTCAATCCTGACTGCCATTCACTGGTATTTTAGGAAAAGATGTCAAGACAGGAACATAAGCTTGAGAGAGGAAATCAAAGCGAGCTAAATCTTTCATAAGCAGTATGAATAGTGTGTGTGGCACAAACCTGTAGGGTTAAAGTAGGCAGCAGCCAAGCGTTCTTCATATTACAGCCAAACTTATTATTCTTCAGTCTTGATCCTGTGCTGCTAGAACACTGATCAAAACACCCACTGATGTAGAAAGCCAATTGGCGACCACTCAGTTTGGTATTTGTCTGTGGTTGTTAATGATTCTAAACTCAAAGGAGATTATGTGAGATTTGTGTTTTACCTCTTCACAAAAAACGGCTCTCTAATCTATACAGAGATAATAAAAAACTACACCAACGATGTGCAAAATGTTGATATATCTGAACGTGTGTGAGTGAGTGATGTTGATCCCATTTACGGGACATTTACGTACCAAGTAAATGACTAGTGTCACTAAAGGAACTGATTTGTATGAGCTGAGTTACGGTACAATAAGATCATACTTTCTGTCTAAACAGTCAACCTTCTAATTGGACTGCACACTGTGGTATAACCAGTGGAAATTCCACTGGTTTTATTTATAGTTTTATTTTTTCCTTTAACATGCAAATTTCCCTGAGTCAGTTTGATGATAAGTGAACTTTTGCCATCACTGTACTTATGTCCTAGAGGAGGTCATTTCTAAAGTGGAACCCTTCAGTGTGGTCCTTGGAAAAGGAAGAGTTTAAAACGGCATGGTTTTTGGGTACTTTGGTGCTGAAAAACTCCAAACTAAGCTACTACTGTCTTCTAAAGCTGTTGTGGGGGAACAATTGTTAGCAAACAATTACTTATTTACTCATGTGCAAAACCAGGAGCGCGGAAAGTGTGCAGGGTTTGTTGTTCGGCAAGGGCGCCTCCAAATTGAGGCCATGGCCACCCTGATTCAATTGCTGCCCTGTGCTGGTGCTTGGCTTTGTCGGTCTTCGGGTGCCCCCGTTGATGTTCGATGGGGTTGTGGCTGTGGGGAGAGTCTCTGGCGGTCAGGGCTCCGTGGTCTTCCTTGGTCTTTGGGTGGTTCTTGTGGGGCTTCGGGGTACGTATGGGGTCTTTGTCTTGCTGCAGCTGGACTGGAGTTTCCCTGGAGCTTTGTGGGATCTGCTTGGGGGTTGTCCTGGGCTTTCTTCTGCAGTGGTCTGGCTTCGGCCCTGTTGGGCATTTGCGGGGGGGTGTGAGGTTGGGGGGGACGGGCGTTCTGTGGCATCGCGGGGATCTCCATGGGGTAGCTGCGGGTCTTGCTGGGGTGGCATGGGTTGTTGGGTCTTGTGCGGACTTGTGGGGTCTGTGCTGGGACATCCTGGGATTCGTGTGCATTTTTCTGGGATCTGGCTTTTCGCTCGGATTGGGTGGTGGTGTTGCACGCAGGACGGGTGCTGGGTGGAGGTGTTCTCACTGATGGACTCAGACTTTTTGACCCTACTGTATGTATTTTTATTATTTGTCAGTGTTTTATTCCAGTATTTTATTTTTGACTGCGTTTTATTTATGTGTTTCACTCTAAGGTAGCGCTTCCTCAGCTCCTGTTTTTATTGCTTGTTGTGTATTAACTGTGTGTGTGTGGAGGGGTGTTGTTTTTATTGTGTGAAGCACTTTGTGTTACTTTGCTGCATGAAAAGTGCTATACAAATAAAGTTTGATTGATTGAATGATTGATAAGATTAGACAAAAAAAATCGAAGTACACGTCTAACATGCCATTTTAGGTAGTTCTTATCACACTGATGTATGTTTAAGTGTTCATTTTTTTCTGATCAGTTTGGTTTTAATTAGTTATTTAATGCTATAAGCGGGGGTTAAACCTCATGATTGACAGCTGAGGGGTGTGTGTGGGCGGGAACTTGATACCACTGCTCCACTGCCCGATCACTACTGCACAGACTCTGACTCCAAATGGCTTCATTTTTGTACAGTAGGAGGAAGTGGAGATGCGTCGTCCATCTTTATTTATGTCAATGGAATTACACGTGTATATAGATACATAACACAGACACATAAATGTTACCTGTACCATAATTAGTAACATTAACTGTAAAATAAGAAACCACACTACATCAGCACGTGAGTCCTTAACTCTAACATATTTTTCAAGTAGTCTATATCCTACAACAGCATAATGTAATTCCTGAAAGTCAGTTGAAGGCCCCCCTGGCCACCCCTATGAACAGATTTCCGGAGGCGCCACTGGCTTGTAAATCAGGTGAGAAGGTCCGTGTGCTCAGCTGAGATGCACCCTGCTTGTCTACGCCCTTTAAAACTAATGTAACGCGGAACAAGGAAGTTATGCACCTGTTGCCCCTGCCTTACAACACCTTCTGCGACCTCAAGAATTAGTGGTATGTTAATCCTTTATTTAGTCATTACTTTTTGATACCACCTTGAATTGTTGACCGAACTCTTTCGGGGAGTTAATTGGTCTTTATGTGAGGAGCGAGCTTCGAGGGGGGTAAGAGCAAGTCGTTAAAGTCTCGCTCTCGCTGCGTTGGCTCGGTCCAAATGTAGTAAAACAAGTTTCTGTTACTTGATTTAAAAAAAACCCAAAACATTATTGTTGATGTTTTTAAAAAGGTTTCGTGAAGCTCCGTCATGGCAGACGCTGAGGAAGAAGGAGTACCAAGTGAGGAGCAGCAGGAGCAGCAGCATCAGCTCAGCTCGTCTTCCGGCGGCCCGCAGGACGCGCTGCCCGCTGCCCGCACAGAGGACGCAGAGGAGCGGGCAGCGGAGGGCGGAGCGGCCCCGCCGCAGCATCCCGCCGTCTCCGTGGAGTCTTCTCTGGTCCAGTTTAAACTCAGGAAGTTCTTCGTGTTGAGGGTAAACACTTTCACTTTTGTACTCGTCAACAGGAAGCTCTGTGCTGCCACATTTTACATGACGTTGTAACTTCAAACATATTTAAAATTCATGTGCTAATCAAGTGCTGTCATACTTAAATTAGGTAAAGTATTACTTGTATTCAAATATTACTTTAATATTGGGCTACTTTATACTTCTACTCCACCACTAGTTAGTATATTTTTTCCATCCATCTATCTATCACCGCTTATCCTTCGTTTATATTATTTGTAAAGGCTCATGTACAACATTAAACATACAGCAAATGCTAGCATTTGTTGTACCAGAGTTAGCTTGATGCTAGTCCCAATATATAGCTGTTAATACCATTAAAGATGTTTCATTCAATCAATACATCATCTTCTTTGGGGACTAAAATGTAAAAGGAGGTTGATTAACCTCTGTACCAGGGCTAGATCAATAATTTCAGCTGATATATTGGCTGCTATCAGTTTCTTATGTATCGGTAACTGCCTACATGTTGGCCAATAAGTAACAAGAAATTGCAGTACAGAAATAGTAAAGAAGTATCTTGTATCATGCCATCATTATTTAATGATTAATGACAGCCTTTATATTTTTCCATCATTATTTTAAAAATTCTAGCGGTGACAGAAAATATTCAGTTTCACGCGATCCCTGTCACACATGCACTGCCACCCTGAACTCATCTAAACTTTACCCAGATGAGCTGTATATGTGAGGAATATCCAATTCAGTTGAACCGGATTTAACCAGAATTTACAGTACACTGCCCGCTCCCTAACATAAAGTCTGTGTGATGTCCAACTGAGCTCATGTGTGAATTAAATGTCATCTGATATAAACTGTGCACTGTGTTGCTGAAGCGGAGCATCTCCAGCTGAGCTCCATGCGCGAGTCAGTCTCACCAACAAGCGTTAAACCGGACTGATGGGACAAATGTGACATACTGGAAACTATAGAAGTTAACAACGTCGTTTACGACATAATGTTACTATTAAAACTCTTTGGAACACTGCATGTGAGAGACTAAAGTTTTTGCCCAGAAGATAACCCTGGTGCCGTCTGGTGCGATTGTATCTCTTCAGAAGCTTTGTAATCCGGCCTTGAACTGCAGTGTCTCCTTGGAGGTTTTGTAAATTAAATCCATGCTGATATATCCGATGAGTCTGATGAGAAACCCAACACTGAATGTCTTCTGTGATTATTCATTCTGTGACATTATCTGTTTTTCCCAATTTTTAAACTTTATTAGCAACAAAGTAATTCAAGCAGGAACTTAAACGTCACAATCCTACAGCGCCCCTCGGTGGTCGGAGGACGTCCTCATACAACCCCAAGGTTCCCTGGCGTGCACTAACGTCTTTGATGGAGATTTGAATATAAGGGTCACTTTTATAGTGGACTTTATTAATTTTTGCATGGATGTCATGATAACAGACAAAACAAACAAATAGCCAATACCTCATTTAACCTCAAACATAATACCACCACCAATTATTATTATTAACAGTAATAATAATCTGTATCAGGTAAACCTCAGTATCGACAGATATCCAGGTCAAGATATAGGAATCGGATTGGAACTGAAAAAAAGTGGATTAGTGCATCTCTGATTATTATTGTGAATTATTTCGGCCATGATAATCATGTAAAAAAATCGAATATCATGACAGCCCTATTCTGGACATCGCCCAGAGTTCATATGAGAAAACGGCTTCAGATTACAGTAAGACTGTCAGGAGCCCTCAGTATGAACTTTTAATCTTTTTAACTTCTCCAGCTTGGCACTGAGATAATAAAACACAAAGTGCAAGGATAGAATTGCATGTTATAGAAGTGACTCTTTGAGTGGGGATTGCATTTGAAAACAGGAATTTGGATGTTTAGTGTATTCATGTACTGAAGCTTTCTCTTGTTTCTTCAAATCGCCGAGTTACTCAGCTTTATACAGGAAGCTGCACACTCAGCTTTATTTATTTGCTGTCATTTTCATGCGCTGAAGCTTCATGATTTTGTTTGTTATTGTGGTTGACACACAGACACGCTGACATTTTGTCGCAGTACCAGTCCCAGCTGCATATCTGCCTCGAAGATTACCCCTCCAGCTTTGTGTGCACACATTGTGATTGTCACAATGAAAAATTAGAAAGTGACACCCGTGCATTTCTGTCTCCTCAGCCTGGCACTCTGAATCAGGCCATCAAAGACATTGAAGCTCTGGTGGATAAAGAAGTAGATGGCAGCGTTCACAGCGTTTGGCTGATGGCAGAGTGAGTTCATGATACCACGTTCTGTTACACAGCGTCTTGTTCATGTTGTCATCCAGTGTAATGTGTGCCAAGTGAAAACCTTGTGTCATTTTCGTTAACACTTTACATTTACCATTTATAAGCAATATTTAGACACTAAATAAATGGTTAATAAAGCTCTATAATGTAGCTGAAAACACATATTAAGACATTTTAAAGTGTTCATGTTCATGTAAAATGTGAGGATTTATTTTAAATCGGTACAACTTGATGTTATTGTCAGTCTTTCATGATACTTTTATTGATCATTAATGATTAATAATTTTGTCTGTACAATATCTGAAAACTGTGAAAAATGCTGTTGACATATTTAAATTGCGTGTTTTGTCCAAACAACAGTATAAACCCTAAAGACATTTAAGTTAACTTTTACAGAGGCTAAAAGAATAATTTTTTTTTTTACATTGTTGCTTGATTATTTTTTACACATTTCATCCATTTTCAAATTTATAGGTGATTAATTTTCTTTTTTATTGACTGATTGATTAATCAACCAATCGCTATAGCTTTAGTTGTCATATATAAAACATTCTTATCTGCTCGAACTACATTATAATGTGTTATAAACCTTTATTAACTGTTTGTAACCTGATTACACACACTACATGATGTGGTAAAATAACGTGTTATTTTTTTTAAAAGTTTACAAACAAACCTTTGAGTCTTCGGCTAAAACACAAACAAACAAACAAAGGAAAAAACACTCAAAAACTGCTAAATTGGAGTTGCAAGGTTTTCACCTTTCAGTAATGAAGCAACTGTGAATGCACAATGAGTTTACAGTATCATGTGTTGCTCATTCATAATCTATCAGTAACATATGTACTGTATAATTGCAACTAACCTGCTGCCCAGAGGGAGACGGTGGCTGCATGTCTTAAATTATACACTTATATATCATACACTACAGTACAGGCCTATAGTTAACACAAATATCACTGTACTTATCAAACATAAATCAATGTCACATAAATGAATGCAGAGGTCGTGATCTAACTGCCTTGAAAAAGCAAAATGAAATGACATTCACTGAGTGCACTTTCAGATGTCGGGTTGTATCACTCCTGCAAAAGCTTACATTTAAAAGGCTGGCCATGTGAGAATGAATAATGCATCCCATTTATGCAGCTCTGTCCAACATACGTTAACGTTTGTCCTACATTTGGCCTGCAGTAATCGAGGCTACAGAAGCCGCTGTAGGATCTCTCGCAACAAAAAGAGTGCATTATATGGTAATTCACTGCCGCCGCTGCTGAATTTCCCCAAGAAAGGCCGGTCACTAATGTCAGAAAAGCCTGAGAAACTCCTCAAATCTGGCTTTGCCGAAGATTGTCACGAGCTTTAGAAAGAGTAAGATGATCTCACTTCATCTATTTTTTTTTTATTGTGACTGTTCCACTTTTGCTTTTATTATTTGTTCTTGATTTTTCTGATTTATTCCTCTTTTGTTTTTACAAAACAAAGCGGGTAGGTGGTTCTTCCACATTTTGTCAATGTCTGAAGATAGTAGTTTTACGTAACAGTGGAAAGAAGATGATAGTTAATTGAAAGGAAAAGTTGAAAGTTTGGGAAATACTCTCTAGTGTCTCTATTCTAACTATGAAGCTAGAGCCAATAGGCAGTTAGCTTAGCGGAGCACATAAAAAGCTAGCCTGTCCAGTCTTTATGCTAAGCTAGGCTAACCAGCTGTTCTAGCCTCCTATTTCGTGTACAGACATGAGAATGGTGTCAATCTTCTCTTCCAACTCTCTGCAAAAAAAAAAAAAAGGCGGATAGCCGTGTTTCTCAAAATGTCAAACTATTCCTTTGTGTGCCTCAGTGTTGTCTCGCTGACTAGCGCTTTGTCGATGTCGTGTCGAGCGAGGCGGCAGCAGCACGTCAGAAACCCACAGTCTGGTCCCGAATCTCCGGTAACACCTCTGTACCGTCCACGGCATTGTGCATTAGCGCAGTCAAAGCTCTTCACCCACACCTTTCCCATGACGCCTTGGCTGTTCGGTGAACTGTCTTTTTTGGCCTGCGGCTGCCAGCAGAAATTCAGAGTGTTTCACTTGGAGTGGGCCACATGAGCCCGGCTCAGCGGGCCGTGAAGAAGAGAGCCACTCCAAGAGAATCCATGCCACCATGAATTAGTTGTGTGCACAGCGATAAAGGAGAGAGAGAGAGAGTGTGTGTGTGTGTGTGATGATGCTTTTTGTGACTTCAGTTGGTAATGCAGACATTTTCGAACACTGGTTGAGGACATAAGAGCAAGCCGAGTTTGTTGCTTTAAAGGTGTTTCTTCGATTTGATTTTTCTTTTTTAGCTGGTGAAAATTTAGCAACCTAGAAATGCTTGCATGCATATTGCATGCTCTTTGCCAAGGGCGTTTTTGGAAATTGTGAGGCTCTTGCAGTACATAATTGAGCAGCTTTGCTATACATGTTTTTTGTATTAACTCCAAATAACCTAACATCAGAAATGCACTTCACACAAAAAGAGTCAAATACACAGTTGAAATCACTCTCTACAGCAGTGGTTCTCACCGCTGGTTGACGGGCAACTGTTCCTGGCCAAGAAGTAAGCCCACATTTTGTTTTTGTGAACAAGTCTTTAAGCTAACAGGCTGCAGCTACATATTTATAAAATGCACATGACGACTCATCTTCTCGTCTAACTCTCAGCACGAAAAGAAAAAATATATATATATGTATTTCCTAAAATGTTAAAACTGTTCCTTTAATCATCTTGTGACCCCTATGGTTGTAAACCAACTGATGTATGTCAGGATAGGAAAGCAGAACAACTGGATATTTGTTTTGTTATAAAACAAAGAAAGAAACTTTGATTGAACTGATTATAACTGGTGACCATGAGCAACCAGTGATAAGGGATCACATGTAGGCAGTGCTTTGGTTCATAAGCTGAAAATGTTGGGAATGTTGGTGCTCTACAGTCTAAAGTTGACGCTGTATTCCATGCACAGTTTATTAGGTACACCTGTTCTGTATTATTTTGTCCATTCCATGTATATCAGTGAGGGTAAATGACAGATATACCAGTCAGTATGATGCAGCACAGTTCAACAGCACCACAAAGTGCAGCCTCAAACAGTTTCAACTAAAACTGAGCATCATAACCTTCATGAAGAGAGGATTTATTACAGAACTGTTGTATTAGACTGCTTTGGTTTTAGCAGGTAAACTGGCGACTACGTGTATATCAGTACTACTCCTTACACATCGTATAGATATAAAGACATAAAAGGGTCAAATGGATCAGACATGTCACACATGAAAGTCTCTTTTTCAAAGACGCTCTTGGTGTCATCCTCTGCCTAAATTCTGTTTGTTCAAAAATTTAAATATTGGTACCAAGTAAAGGTCTAACACACCTCTGTTTTTTTTCTTCAGGGTGGATCATTGGAACAACGAAAAAGAGCGCCTCGTTCTCATCACAGACAACTCTCTCCTGGTCATCAAATATGACTTTGTCCTGCTCAACTGTGAGCAAATCCAGAAGATCCCTCTGAACTTTGTGGACCGCATCTCCCATGGAACCTTCAGCTTCCCAAAGCGCTCCCTGCTTCAGTAAGTGCCCTCATGAGCCCACGATGAGTCCTTTAACAGTAAACTTGTACCTCCTATCCATAAAACCTACAGCTTTTATCTCAGAAGGGGAACTTCTGACACTTAAACATAATATAAACATATTAGGTTCGTCACAATGCCAGAAATCTAGTAGTCGATACCAGTTAGAGCAGCAAATTAGTGATTTAATAAATGAATTAATGAAAATTAGTTGCCAACAACTGTTAAAAAATCTGTTGGTTCCAGCTTCTTATATGTAAGAATGTCCTTTTTTTCATTGTCATTTATAAAAAGTAAATGAAGAATCTTTGGGTTTGGACTGTTGGACAAAAGAAGCAATTTCAAGACGTCACTTTGGGGCGTAAAGCACGCAAAATACTTCCATACATGATAAACATTCTTCACAATTTTTTGACATTTTATAGACTAAATGAGTATTTGTGAAAATAATTGGTAGCTTAATTGATGTAAGGAAAATAATTGTTAGTTGCAGCTTTAATACCAGTAGCAGTGAAATTCCATGATTCTCTATATCTGATTCGAAACCACGGTAAAAAAAACAACAAACAAACACAAAAGAATAAATTACATCTACTTCAAAGTTGGCTAGACAGCAATGATTCAAACAAAAATAATGCTAACATGTACTTCAGGGTAAAGATAACAAAGATAACACTTCGGATTCATTGTTAATGTAACTTTAACATGAATGGAAACTCACTCGTCTTGAATCTTCGCATAAATCTGGACGTCTGCCTTTGAGGTGCTTCACTAAATTGGAAGTGCTTTCGTCTGAAAAGTCCCCTGATGATCCACCTGGAACGCAAAGTACTTCCATACATGACTCTTGCGGGTAATGTAGTCGCAGGTGGAGGTGTCGCAGCAGCTGCACTTGTTGCCATCTTCCACGTGTTGTTGCTGTTGTTCCTCCAAACTGACAGATGTTCTTCTTCTTTCTTTGGCATTTAACGGCAACATTAAATGGAACATGTTAATACTCCCACTTTTATATACTATGCGAATATGCTGCCTTGTCTTGTCCGGAAGAAATGCGTCCTTGGTACATCCTACGGTACTGTAAAAAAGATTAGCTCCGCACAGGTTTTCAGAATTTTGGTGTCGGTTCTTGTAACATCCCTAAAACATAATGATTTACATTTAAACAGTGTTAAAAACATTATTGTGTTATAAAGAAAGCTTTGATTCTCTGGTGTCCTTTCAGTTTTAGTCATTTTCAATGGGTCTGCTTTAAAATTGCTCTTTGTAGCGTTTGTAACATTACACACAAACCTACATTAACTCTACTTTTTATAGGATGTAATCGTTTCACAACTTATTGTAAAGAAGTCTCAAATTTTGAAAA
Organism: Hollardia meadi; assembly: GCA_037974645.1. Classification (NCBI taxonomy): domain Eukaryota; kingdom Metazoa; phylum Chordata; class Actinopteri; order Tetraodontiformes; family Triacanthodidae; genus Hollardia; species Hollardia meadi. The sequence continues at coordinate 1,389,610 of JBBPCS010000375.1, forward strand.
AAAGAATAAAAAAATGAAGACAATGAAAAATGCAACATGCAGCCTTTCTAATGACTTTCAAAGATTCGAAGAGTATGCATGATTTACTAAAACGGTGATTTGAGTTGTCAGTGGAAGAAAGAGTGACACGATGCTGCTGAGGGCAGCATCAGACGGCTGTGTGGTGAGGGGCTTACATGCAGAGGATCGGCGCAGGGAGCAAACAGGGACACACGGAACAGCCGCGCTGAAACAGGCGTGGCACCGAGAGAGTGAGATGAGTTTTTCTGGGGGTAGGGAGTGCATAGCTGTCACTCGGAGCTGTCGCTTAACTGATTAGTGGCAAAATTAATGTAGTCCTTTCATCTAAACCTTTTAAAGACGGCTCAGGGGATACCAAACCAACTAAAACTAATTTGATGAATAAAACGTAATGTGCTGTGAAGAGCTTAGAGAGCGCTGCCTTTATTGGAGGCTTTATCTCAGCACATTACGTTAAATTATACATAAAACCCTCGTGAAAGCCACCCGGGAGTCCAACAGTAAAGAGACGGTTTCAAATGAGAAAGACTCGAGCCTCAAACAGTTCCTCTTTCTGTCTTCATCTTCTCCTTTCTCCTTGTCTTCCTCCTCTCCCTCAGGATTTGTCTTCTTTTTTCGTCTAGGTCATTCTGTCTTATTTTTGGCAGAAACCGATCAACAGTATATATGAAAATGAACCCTCCATTCTGCTCTAACAGTACAAGAAACTTCGTTTCCACATCACAAAATCAATGTGCGAGAAAAGTACGAAAAGTCAGGCTGCAAAAATTATTTAGCTGCTATGTTAATTTTTCTTGTTTGTTTAGCAACAATTTTAAGTCGATTAAACGTTTACAATCAGTATTTTCAAGCAGATATAAGTTTCGATGTATTTGTTGGAGATTTTCTGGTCATGGCGGGCGCAGCGGACAAAAGTTACAGTGACATAAACACCCCTTATGTTGGTAAAGCAAACTATGCAAACAGCTGCTCATTTAAATATCCAGCATCACAATAGGAGTCGTGTTTGAATCCAAAACTTTTGATCTCCACCGACTCCTAAAGGAAATCGGATCTGGCTCTTCAGCTGCTAAATGCTCCAACATGCTGCTAACTTTGTCTGTCTGCTGTTTGGTGCTAAGCTGGTAGCATACAGAGTTTTCTATGTGTACCCGCTGGCGACAGCCATGACGGGAGGTATTATGTTTTTGGGTTGTCGGTCTGTCCTTCCATCCACCCGTCCCATGATCATAGAATTCATGTGCTAATTATGACAAGTTTAGCAGGATAAAATGCTGAAGTGATGACTTTTTTTTTTTTAATTTCCAAAAGGTCAAAGGTCAACTCGGTGGTGTGTGGAGGCATACACCCGCGAGGTGGTACTTCTAACTTGTAAGGTTTTTCTGCTGCCTGGTGAGACAGGAACAAGTTGCAGGCTGTAAAAACCAAAACATTGAGCTAAAAGACACCATGAAGGTCCATAGAGCTGAGGGGAGCTGTTGAGTGCTAATTATCTGTGGATTCATCACAATGAGAGACTTCTTTCAGATGCAGTTAGTCACATGATCCATTTCAATACAAAAAAAATATTGATTGTGAAGGTTTAACAGAGAGCTTTTCATCTAAATCTCAGCAAGAAAGCACATTTCTCAGAACTTCAAACTAGTTAGTTAAGGTGTTAGCTGTGGGGTCTCGGGTATGAAGTCTATTTTACTGTACTGCACATGTCTGTGTATGTGTCTCATTAAGATCAGCAGGCTGCAGTGAATACCTGTCAGAATATGACAGTTGTCGTCTGACCACTTGATGTCAGTGTGCACCCTTGGTGGAGACGGTTCAAGGCAGCAGGATGCCACATCACGTTTCTTCATCTGCCTGATGTTGTCATGGATGACTCCGCAACTGCTAGTGGGAATCAGTGCTGATAGAAAGTCCATCTATTGCACACATTCGGTATTAACATCTGTCCCTGGGTGATCCGATCGCAAGTCGACAGCTGAGAGTCAGTTCGCACTTGGCATTGACATACGTCTCCACATGTCTCTTGTGATCGGATCTCACTTCCCTGCTCTGCATGCAAAAAAAAAAACATGTCCATCACTGGGACAACTGGGACAATAACTTAATGTCTCATATTTGCTGAATTTACAAGAAGGCCCAAATAATTAAGAATGTGTCATACAGTGTTTCACAAAGTTTGTAATGTTCCTCCTAATGCAACAACTAACAAAACATTGATTTTTACCATCAATGAAATGTCTTCTTTTATAAAAATTTTGTGTAAATGGTGAAATCAGTTGAAACAGTGTGTTCAAACGGCTGCTCAATGCCGGCAGGGAAGACGCACGGAGCAGCAGACAGGCTGGTACAGTGATGACGCCACAAACTGACACTTTTTACAAGGAAAGAGACAACTTCATGTGTTGCATTTAAGGCCGAATTTATAAGAAGGCGCGGCTGATTTAATTTGCTGTAGGCATTTTGAAATGTTTATTAAGTTTATTAAGTCTCCTCACTCCAGAACTCTAAAAACTGCAGGACTTTTAAGGGAGTGTGGGAATATTGCCGGTATTCGTTCAATCAGTTGATCTGCTGCCCAAACACGTCATTTACATTACAGTGAACCAAAGCGTGTAATCCATTGTTGTTGTGGCTTCATCTTGTTGTTTCAGAGCACGTCGGTCGAGCAGGCCGTCTTTCAATGTGGCCCACGACACATTAGCATTTACACTTCTGAAAGAACGTGGCAACATGTGACCTGTAGACCACCTCCAAATGTGTTCTGAGTGATCGGATCTCAAACGCACCCTCAATGCGTCTTGGGTGCGTTCACACCTGAAACTTAAAGGCTCAATCCCATTTCCCCTCCCTTGGCCCTACTCCTATTTTTGTAGTGCCCTCCATCAGGTAGTGGCCCCTCAGAACAGAGCCACAAGGGGTAGGGCTTGAAATCTTTACCTAGGAAATGGAACACCACTTACGTATCCACAAGGAATGTTAAAACATATTTATAACATTATCGTACTGTTACTACTATACTTTGTCATAACGACCCGATTACACGTTCCTTTGTATCTACATTAAATAAAGATATTCAGATAGATTTTAAACACTTTGCATGATTATTTGCAAATATATGGACTGACCGCGGGAGCCATGTTTAAGGTCACACGCAAAATGGAGGGGTAGGTCCAAGTTGTAGGGCTAAGAGTGGTAATTGGGATTGGGCCTTAGAGCTGTCCATTTGTGATCGGATCACTCAGGATGCATGTTAATGAACAGTCTCTTTGACACCTTCACTGTGGCCCCATTGAAGCATTTAAGTGCATTAAATGTTCCATAATTTTTGCTAAGCACTTTCCCCACTTTCTAAAGGCTGATAGTGATAGTGAAGTATGGATTGCACATATAAATTGCTCGTAGATATTTTTTCTTTTAAGCTTAATTTGCTGTCATTTCTTACAACATTTGAATGTAAAATGCCATGAACTCACATCACAGGCCACCACTATAATTTGATTAGGATTTTTGGGATATTATTGGGCTAACCTGTGCAACTAGGCATCCTTCGGATATAGAATTAATAGAATTAAACTTAGTGAATTGAAACGGAAAGCACTTCCATGAACGTTTGACCCCTGAGTTCCCAGACAATAAGCTGCAGAACAAAGAATATCAAAACCCCCTCGAAGGGGCACCTTATTTGGCGTCACTGCCTTCGTCTGTGCCCCATCAGCCTCCCCAAAAACCTTGATGATGCCAATAGAAAGTGTTTAGGGAGTGTCAGTATTTTTAGTCCTGATGATTTTGTTTTCATCGCACATTCTCCAGGTGCGCCCATGAAGGAAAAGCACAGTATATTCTGCATCTGTTGGGAAAGATATGTTTTAAGTGCCTTCTTTCTAAACCGTCTAGACAAACTAATTACCCAGAACATCATCTTTTTTTAATTTTTTTTTTATTCTTGTCTGAGAGAGTTGGGTGTGGAGGTTTAAAGAAGCCCCACTAGAGGTTGCCTCAGTAACTGTTGTAGGAAATATATATATTTATGAAGTTTGGAAATACTCCCAGCACTGCACTCCTCTGTTTCTTATCTGATCAGATGTAGGTTTTTTTTTTTCTTTGTGAATAAGACGCAGAGGGAACGTTGCCTTATTTATCCCCCACCTTCAACTACTTAAAACAGTTTTATTAACTAGAATTTCTTCCTTACATTTTCCTACTGACAGATACTGTGCACAGGTACATACACAGAGTAATGGGGTGTAAAATCTGAAGCCTGAGTCAGTCACCTCTTCATTCTGCTGGCTTTCTGACCACACCTATACTAACAAAAGCAGCTTACACATTCAGTCAGCAGAGGGCAGTCAGTACATAGTAGTTAAAATCTCATCATCAGCATAATGTAATGTGGGATACCTCATCAGATGATAAGGCAGGCAAGTTAAATGCTGAAATTTCCGCTTAAAATTTGAAGAAAGAATTTAATTTCTTTAGCAAATAAGAAGGATGTGCACACACACCACCAGTGCTCTGTAGCTGAGGACTCCTGTTTTCACTCCTCCACCAACTCAAACTGTGCAAACTTGTGATTCACTTAAATCACAATTAAAAGATGTTGAAGCACAGTGTTTTAATGAAGACTCAAGTCAGTGATGTAAATAAATCAATGCCAGAAATGCAGTGTTGTAAACAGTGAGAGTACTTAAGATATCATGCTAAAATATGACTTTGCTAAAAGTGAAGTAAAAGTCTTGAAGTATCTCATATTAAATGTACTCAAGTATCAAAAGTACAGGGAAAAGTAAATTATACATGTATACCGTATAAATTTATGTTTACTAGGGCTTGACTGATTATTGACCTGGTTGATAATCGGATCCAATATTTAGTTGTTTTTTTTATCCCATTACTGATAAAAAATAAATCCCCTACTTTGGGTCTGTTGCTTCCTGCAATCAGCAAAGTAAATATTAAATGTGGTGGAGTGTTGGAGAAGCTTCTGTTAATTCAGATTAAAGTGGTGTAAGTAGCCCCAAGTATGGAAAAAAAAAACTTTATGTTGAGCTTGTATGAAAGTCCAAGAGAGATTCGAGAGGCACTCCAGTGATGAAGTGTGGGCCTTCACCAAAAGTTGAGCGACTCACAGTTTGTTATAAAAAAAAGTTTTCATAAACTCGTGTAGCAGATGCCGAGATAACATTTACATTTTTTCTAGTGTGGATTGAATTCCAACATCAGTGTTTCCTACATTTCCCTTAATGCAACTCATTTACGACACCCCATGCCTCCCAAGTGCTTACATCGTGTGTGTACATACGTGTGTAATCTGAGCTATCTGATAAACATTTTAAACCCAAGCTGAGATAACCCTGACGACATCACTGTGACATCATCAGGGTTATTTTATTTTGGAACGCTTCCTCAAGAGCCTCACAACACATTATAGATCATTATTTTCTGGAAGTACCGACAGCTGTGAGGAGAGGTGACATGGAACCAAAGAGCAGTTATGTAGAGAGCCATATCTCCATGAAATTAAAGCCTGACTGATACAGGATTGTTGAAGCCAATACTGATATCAATATTTGTTTAAAAAAATCCAATGGGGCTCTCTGGTGGGCAAACTCTGTCGAGGTGACACTAATTGGTCTACATGGAATCATCTGCCATAACAAAAATCTTTATTATCTTTATTTTTAGGTATTCTTTGGCTTTTATTTTCATTATCAATTCATCTGCTGATTATTTTCACGATTTATCGATTCATGATTTAGTCTATAAAATGCTGAAAAAATGTTAATCACAATTTCAAGGATCTCAAAGTGATTTCTTCAGATTGATTCTTTTGGCCAACCAACAGTCCAAAACCAAAAGACTCTTAATTTACCGTCATAAATGACAAAGAAAAGCCGCAATTACATTTAAGAAGCTTGCAAACTAATTCTCTGTCGATCGACTGATCAATAATCTTGTTCATATGGTCTGTTTTGATGTAATTTGTTGGGTTTAGTGTAATGATGGTGTTCTTCAGGACTGGTATTCCACAGTCCGTATATGCTAATAGAAGATACATTTTAAATTTGTTTGTGCGATAGCTACAAAGGTTTCAACACCGATGATGATTCACAGCTGCTGCTTCCGTGAATGATTTGAAGGAATAGTCATTCTTACCTCAACTGCACTCTCATTATTAGGACATTCACTGCCTCAATTGCACAAAAAAATTAAATACAGCAAAATAACATATAGTATAAAACAATTCACAACTGAGTTCTTTGTATAACTGCAACAGTTTATTGCCAAATATTGTACCTACCTGTAGCATGAGTCCTGTGTCACTCAGATCCCCTTAAACAAAGCATAGATCAGGAGCACAAACACCCAACAGATGTGTAATGTTTTGGGCACGCTGCTCTCAATGCAAACACCTTGGGAGCAGCTTTCAGCTTGTGGCCTGCAGCTATGCTATCACAGCTTTTGCATCATGGCATCCACAGTACCAAGGACGTATGTTTCAAGGGGTTGCATGAGCAGCTTTATCATGAGTAATGTAAATATCCTTTTGAGACTTATATATATAATATTATAGGGAAATTGTACATGCAGGCAAGCTAAATTCTTTGTGTTTTCCTTTGTCGTCCACCCCTTTCCCCATCTTTTTTTTTTAGTCCTTTCACATGTTGAATGAAACCTTGTTGGATGGATACATGTATGGATGGCTGACAAACCTGCAGGCTCTATTGAGCAATCAGAGCAGATTTTGTTTGTTCACTCTGAGACAATATGGGACAACTGCCATGACAACTGGAGCTGGGCTTGATATTTATCTTGTGTGTTGACTTATGAGTCTGAACCGCTTGAAAGCCCTGGGGGGAATTTTTCGTCACTTGCCCTTGAGCTCAGAATACAGTGTTTCTCCTATGCATGTGTGCGTTTTGTATAAACACCGTGGATTAGGTGGAACTCCACTGGAAAGGTCAGTGGAGGGTGGATATCGTTTGGCCTCTTTCTTTCTTCTTTCAAAGCCAGTTTTGGGAAATGTATTTTCACACAAACCTACTCGAGAAACTTGTAAATGACAAACATGTAGCCTGCTTTCACCGTTTTAGTATTTTGTGACTTTATTGCAGTGAGGCGCAGTGAAAGTCCAAACGCCAGCTCTGCCACAAAAACACAGTGAAGACTTCCAAGGCCTCTGGCTGGAAAACCCAGCCCTGCTCTGCCTGTTTGGGCTGGTCCCTCTCCCAGTGATAGCTTACCTGTGGAATTTACCAAAGCTTTTTAATATCCTCATTTATACTAGGGCAGTAGTTGTGTGCTTTTCTAAAGGGCAATGTGTACAAACGTAAACCCACCATCCTCTACCGCTTTTGCTGAAATATAATCAGTCTTTTAGCCTGGGCTTTGCTTTCGTACCAGGTTTTTTTTTCTTTCCTCCCCCCTTTTCTCCATGTACAACACTGGCTCGGGAGGAGACGCACAATGTTGAGCAGGGGCAGCATTGTCATTTTGAAGGTACTTGTGTAAACAAAGCTAGAGGATTGCATTATGATACAGCCCCTCCCTGGGACTGTGACATATCAACAGCTACACCACTATTGTTTAGCCTCAGGTGTTTAATTCTGTTGGGCAGGAAGTGATCTTGCACAAGATATGTGGTAAATGAGCACATCAGTGTGACAGATCATTAAGGAAATCAGAGCGCTGTTGGGAAATCGCCCGCATCCTGAATTAAACTAGATCTCCTTTATTACTTTTTTTAATGCAAACCTGCAGGTATATTATATATATATAAGACTATTCACAGACTAAAACCACCATCAGCAGTCACAGCTGTTGACAGAACCACAAAAAATGTGTTAAATTGTAGCACGTTGCCTCTTGAAAGTTGCCTACAGTATCTGCACACAGTATTGCGCACTAAATAAACCCAAGTGTTTGCACATACGCACATCAAGTGCAGAGGGTACAAAGGCGGCAAAGACTGATTTGTGGGTTCAGTGTCAAAACTACAAAAATACTTTATTCTCTGTGTTAAAAGCATGCAGCAAAGCAAATGCCTTGCATAACATAGAGTGGGGGAGAAATGTTTCAACAATGCATAATGCCAAAGGAAATTGTGAAATCTTGACAGGCATCTCTGATATTCAGTGTTTGAACAAGGGCAGTGAGTGGGCATTTATCTTACTTCAAGCTAATTAGTTAGTTTCTTTTAAGAAAAGGAGAAAACGGCATGTTGACCAAGAAGAAAAAGAAGAGAATATCAGATATGGACGAATGTGATCCCTCATGTTTTCAAAATGTTTGAATTCAACAACTTAGTCGTTGTTTTTACCAACAAAACGCACGGATATCAATTATTTCATTATATTGTACATTACATTACATTGTAATTGTTTTCTTTGTGTTGTTCTACTTTGAGTGTAATTATGTTTCACGAGGAGTCAAACCTGTCACTGCAGGTTTTTCTAGCTGCTGTTTTGAATCGGGAGTTAACTGGGAGTTGTTTACCTGCTTTGTTAAACAGGTGACGATGAACCGGCCACAAAGAGAAAGGGATGGTGAGGTAGCTGAAAATGAACCCCACCATGGAATGGTTCCACATATGCCCACAATACCAGGAGCACATTGGTTGCAAGCAAAATACTTGTTTTGTTCATACATATGTAGTGCACCTAAATTCTCAGGGTTGTCAGCTTTGCTGTGTTGTTGTAAGTTAGACAGACGAGACAATTTGCCCTCTATAAAAGTAGTGCGTGGTGGTCACAAAGTGGTTTACTTTCTGCTTGTTCTGCAGACAGGGTGACCCACGTTAAATTAAGTTTCCCTCAGCTCTTACAAAAAACAAAATACCACCGCACTTTATGTTTAGTGCTCTTAGAAGGTTGAAAAAAATCTCCGGTGCTCTGTCACTGTCGTCCGCCACGTATTCATTGACACAAAACAAACCCACGTTCCATGCTGCACCTGCACGCTTCCGTTTGGGACGCTGTTTGAACGGTGCTGGGCTGTATTTACCGTGAGATTTTCAAAGCGCGGTAATTCAACACATTCTTTTTTTTTAAAGTTAACACTAATGGTGATAGGCTACTAACCGTCTGAAATTTTAACATGGTTTATCATTAAACCGGTAACCGTTTCATCCTTAGCTGCAACTAAGTATTATTTTGATAAATTATCAAGTATTCTGCAAATTATTCTCTTGTTTGATAAGTTAAATAAATGGTTTACACATCTAAGTTTAGAGGTCTTAGGGGGTATATAGTATATAGCATAAGTGATTTCACTTGAGTGAGTCAGCATTGGCTGGGTTCATCGGTTTACCAGACCTCTGTGGCCCGCTCCTCATCTCTGCGTTAGGCCTAGTGGCTCGACTGAGCCTCCGACTGAGCTGTCTGCCGTGGCATTGCATTGTGGGCAATGTAGGCGCCAGTTCTGTTTTGTTTTTACAAGCAAGAAGAATGTGTGGAATAAAAAACATGATATATTTGGCTCTGCTGCATCAAATCCGATCTTTCTTTTAACTGTCCATCGTGACTCCGACTGTGTTACTCCAACAGGGAAATTTAGCCATGTTTTATGTACATGTCCACTCTCTGTTGGTGGTAAATGGAGTCAATTGAAGCAATAAATTCCTTCCCAGTTTTTTGTGCCATGTTGACTAAGAAAGATGAGTCACCCTGCTGCATAAGCTGTTTTGATGATGTGACATGCACACAAAACGTGGCAACTCTTCCCTTAAATATTTAACACTTCAGACTTAAGCTTAAATCCTCGCATGTGAGAAGCTGGAAGTAGGCGTGAAAAAGGATTTACAAGTGTAGTTGTGGTATACTGTGGATATTAATTTGTGAATTTCAGTTATATTCAAGGCTTCTTTCTTCTATTTTCACAGATCTGTTTTCTGTGGTACATTTATTTCAGCTTTATTTGAATATTCTGCAGGAAGGTTTTTCCTAAAAAGAGGTGCTGATTAGGGTGTCTTGAACTCGCTGTGACCCTCTACCATTTGAACAGTAACAAAGAGCCCCAGATCACACTTGATGGACAAACAGTAAATGGAGAATTGTAAGGATCTTCACAGCATAGTAGATCGACACCAAGATGGAATCTGCAAGTGCTCGGAGGCCTGTTTGCTCTCAGTCTTCTGAGGTTTCATTAGACCCCAGGGCCTTTCGTTAAAAACGATGGTATTTACTTGAAAATGACGGAAGAAAGAACAGCAGAGGAACTATGATGAGCACACTGTAGATTACATCGAAGCCTGGTTAACATGAGATTACACTAACATTAAATATTTGCCCTGAGGACAGATGTGTGCCATTTTTTCATGTCAGAAGGTACATATACATTTTTGTTTGTGCACACGTGTTACCGTAAAGTACTTAAAGGTAAAGATTAGTAAGAAACAGTAAACTTGTTTTTCAGGCTGGCTGGCACGCTGCGCATTAGGCTTTTAGTACCTTTATTAATACTTTTTTTTTTTTTTTTATTTAGTCAAAGGAATTTCCCCCCAAAAAACATGCAGAATCCAAGGGGAAAAGGCTGTATCTATCTATTAATCTTTCTTGTCCATTTGAACTAGTCTGTTAAAGAAAACAAACTTCGTAAAAGTTCATAATTCATAGGGATTGAGTAATTTAATACTTTTACTTTACTTACTAATACGTTTTAACCACACCAAATCCTATGTTTTCCACTGGAGTCAAACACACACAGTCACTGCTTCTCCGCTAAGCTAGGCTAGTTAGCTTTTAGCAGGGCTAGTTTAAATGGTGTTTTGCTCTCTCATCATTAAGCCATTTATTCGCTGTCTCATTAAGCTATGTGATAACAAACTCAATAAACAGGTTGTCAGTTCATTTACAATCATAGAAACACAGTAGCCATTTTGACATGAAATAGGTAAAACACAGGTGTTACTAATCACATTAGTGAAGGGTTTGCACCTAAATAGAAAAGAACCTTCATTAATGTCATTACCTGTGTTTACCGACTACTTCATGTCAAAATGGCTGCTGTGAAAAGGTTTTAGAGAAAGATTTAGCTAACACTAGCCTCTCTCTAGCTAGCCATCCTGACCAGACGAAGATCCAAACATTGTTTTAATTTAACTTTAAGTGTGCAGGTATTACCTCTTTTTTCAAGAGCCAAGCACCTATGTGATGTGTATAAATACGCCTCTTCAAACATAAAAGCCGTTGGTGAAAACAACTCTGAGCTACATAATTGTCACTTACAAATGACAGCCCATATGGTTGTTGTTATTCTGAATGTGCCCAGAGGCAAAGAAAGCATTTATATTCAGTGTTTTGTGCATAATCCTCAATGGAAAACAAACCAAGGCCCCTTTTTGTAGAAAGCACGTGAGTGATCTTATTGATCTGGTGACAACGTGAACTGCGGAATCTGAAGTTTTGTCACATGTTTGAGTCAAATGTGTCACTGACAGAGAGAGAGAGAGAGAGAGAGAGACATGTTTTCCATTTTTTTTGTTCCTGTCTCTGTGTGTTTCAGGAGAGAGGGGGAGGGGGTACGAGTCTTCTGGGACCGGCTGAGAGAACCCTCCTTTACCTCCAGGTGGAACCCCTTCGCCATTGACTTCCCCTTCATCACCTTCACCTACCACCCTGTGAGGAACGTCAACGACACATTGGCCGCTCTCTGCGATGTACGTGGATCAATCAATGTTAAAAGTTTGGCTGTTTTGAAAGGCACAGTTCACCAAAAAAAAGCCTATTTTCTCACCTTAAATTAAAGTGAAATTGTTTAGAGGCATTTTGAATTATCTGAGATGTGCGCCACAACCAAGCATTCACTGGGACTATTTCCAGTAAATTTAAAAAGTCACATATCTTTAAAAAAAAATAAAAAAAATCTGTGCACACAACCGAAATCATAGAACAACTGTAATTAGGGTGATTGAAATTTGAATTTTTTAGAATGTATCCGTTAAAAACTTGATTTTATGACTAATCCAGGTGGAGGTGTGTCCTCTGAGATTCATGGAGACAACTATCATCTCAAAAATACAACAACAACAACAGTGTGGTGAGATTCATCGTGTGGTCGAATGAGTCATCACACAGAAAAGATTTACTGGAACTGGGCATCAGATATCATTCATTTGTGATTTGTCATTTATAACAGAAGTGACACACGAGGCTGCCCAGTTATCACATATAATGTATAAAACCAGCACTTAAACTTCTTTTGACTTTTAGGTTTGGAATACTGACAGATTTGTGTTTCATAACCAAAACAGGAAAAAAAAAAAGACACAACGTTTCCAAAAGTTATGCAAGAAATTGAACTGAGATGTTTATGAGCTGACAACTCGGCACAGGGAAGAGAAAAGAATGGAGCAATCTTGTACTGTCTAATGAAATTTCATGAAATTGTGTGTGTGAGAGGGAGTGTGAGTGCAAAGGGCCGGAGTGAGAGATGCTTTGCTGAAGCAATGGCGGGCCGTCACAGTTTAGCTAATTAATAGGAAACACTGCATCACTCAGAGAAAGGTTTGAATTATGCACATTTCAAACAAATGTAGACCGGCACAGTGACTTTACACACTGCAGAATACTCTCTTTACCATCAAGCTAAATTTTGTGTCATCTAGAGAAATGTGACTGGTGTTAAACATCTAATCACTATTAAGAAACACTTGATTAAAGCATCTGTTTGCAACTAAAGGTGCAAAATTTGGTCTAATTTGGGAAGAAACTGTGCTCACTCTTCTGGGCGATGATGTTTCAAGTGTATTTTAAATCCTGATGTGTTAGTTCAACCAAATACACAGCCTGGTCCGCAGCCCTCTCCAGCGTAATTTCTGGAGATGCCTATCTGCTGTTATGTTTCATATGATACGTACTTTTGTAAGTTAACATCCTTATTTGTTTTGCTGAACCTAACCAAGTAGTTTTTGTTCCTAAAGCTAACCAAACTGCGTCCGTTTCACAACCTTAATAACAATCGAAAAGTCATAATATGTCATCATGCGTGAAATGTTTGTCAGCAAACGTTATTTTTCATTTTTGGGACGTTGCATGTTTCTTGAGGGCCACTGACCAAGCTGCTGTATTTGAGTATTTGAGTTGAGAGTGAGATTGAGATTTAAGGTGCTGTTAAGAGTGTTTTATGGTTTTATGTTTTCCTGTAACCTTCTGTTATTGCTGCCTATCTTGGCCAGGACACTCTTGAAAAATAGACCTCAATGAGACGTTGCTGGTTAAAGATTTGGTCAGATTTGGTCGTGCAGTCTCGATCATACTTGTGATCATTTCTGAGTCGGCTCTCCCAGTTTTCTCCGGCTGTTTTGGCAGCTTCTGAGCACTTGAGATCGCAAGGGGTTGTTTGCCAACCATTTTTGACTAGCAAGCTGCAACAGGACACGCCCACATCCAGACCTCGGGGTTATGTCTTTTCCAAAGTTTACGACTGCACAAGGAAAAAAAGTCAGCTTTTGAATATATTTTCCATCTGAAAGGAGCGATTTGGGACCGTATCTCTTCAGGACAACCTGTGATTTACATATTTTATGGGCTTTATCATTTAGCCTATAATTTAAATTATTGTGGGTACGTAGATCTGCACTGTAGACTGAAGTTCAGCCGGATTCTGGTGATCCGACTGATTCCCCTTACTGATTTTATTTGTATTATTATTTGCTTGAACTTTTGTGAATCAGACATGGAGTCGGATCAGATCGCAGGTAAACCCATCAAATCCTCATTGGATCTCCGAGGGCAGCATTCTGCTCAGACGTCATAATGAGCCTCGTTCATAAACGTTTTTCTCAAGACGGTTCTAATAGTTTTCTTTCACGTGTATTCATTAAAACAGAAAATGAAGAAAGACCTACATCTGAAACTAATTTTACATTAATTTGACTGCCACAAGTACTCTGCTGTGATGGTTATAAAAAAAAAATTCCACTACAAAAGCGCTGTAAAGTGGAAATGCGCTTTCTAAAACATTTCTTGACCCTCCCTCCATCTTTTCTGCAGATCGAGAAATTTCGCGAGCAGCTCAAGGACGCAGCAGAGAAAGTCCACGCCATGAAGCCAGTTCCTGGGAAGGCCAACGGCATCCTGGTCCTGAATCAGGACATCCCAATCGAGGCTTACGTGGGCCTCATGTCTTTCCTCGGGAACCAGAACAAACTGGGATACTGCATGGCCCGAGGAAACATTGGCTTCTAACTGCTAGTATTTATAATTCTTGAATTCGTGTCGTTTCATGTTAGTTTTCATTTAAATTCCACAAGGGTTGACCAAAGATGTCTCCCGCATTGAGGTTTGTGTCACATTGAAGGATTCCCGGGATGTTTTGTATGAGGTTTAAAGAAGTGTTAGTTCTCCCCCTCTGCTTATTACCAGTGTGTGGTGTCTGAGTACTCAGAAATATCCACATTTCAACACCGCTCTTCACTGGATGACGGATCCCCCGCCGCTCTCAAGGAGCTTTGTATTTGCTCCTCAGTGATATGGTAATTCAACTCTTTCGCAATGGGACTCCTTTCTTCCTCCCCCGGTGTCTCTGTTAAAAGCTCATTCCCAAGCCATTCTGCCCCTTAGAGATTCACTGGAGCATGGGGCACATTTGTCAGTTTAGTTTTATCCGTCATAGTGTATTTTTACAGTGCAGGCAGTGTTGGAATTTCCCCTTGATTTGTGTGTTTACTCTCTTACGCTCTGCCTTGTTTTTGGTATCATCTGTTTTATCTGAGTCTGTCACAGACAAGAAAATGTAGGCTTACATATCTGTTCTCTTTTTCCTTTTAGTGGTATAAAATATGCTGATTTTCAATGCAGATTCTTGTGCCCTTTTGCTTTGTCCATACCAAGTAAGAATTCATGTTTGCTGACAGATAAACCTGGTGGTGACACTTCAGCAGTAGGTCAAGTCGTAATGTCCTGTTGTTGCTGCAGTTATCCTATTGTAATCTTTTAACACATTTAAAGGTATTGTTTAATGAAATCAGGGTGGGGGCTTTTCCATTCACATGTGCCAGCCTGGCTCGACTCGGGTTGACTAGGCGCAGCAGCTTAGCATGGCAGGGATTTGCATTTCCATTGAAACAGGGCTACCCGTTTAAAGGTGTGTCTCGCGGTCGAACTGGAATAGGCTCATTACCAGTAAATGTTTTGTCCTTTAAAATCAATGTACTTCTTCATATTAAAGCTATATATTTGTCTTTTTAAGGAAAATGACAACCAGCTTGTTTGCAGAACAGTTAATTGCCTAACACAGGGGTTCTCAACCTTTTGTAACTTAAGGCCCATATCTGACTGTCAAAAGTTTTCCAAGGACCACTTTCCCAAATAAATGCCTAAAATATAAAAAAAAAAAAAATACTGGGCTGTGACAGGATTCCATTCAACACACTGTGCTTTCGGCTAACCATCACTAAGTGCCATTATGAATCCAGATTTATTGTAGTCACTACAAGCGTTGGAGCTTTTACTTGCGTAGGGTTGTCTCCTACATCGCTTTTTTGTTTCAAGAACTATTGTGTGCCGCTCCATCCGAGGGACGTTGGCTAGCTGTGGCAGAACATTTATAACATTTGTTATATGATTTTCAAACGTAACTGGCCATTGAAATTATGCATTTTATTTTGACATTTTTTATTTATGTGAATTCTTGAAAAGCTTTAGATAAAACAATTACTATTGTTGTAAATTGCAATAATAATCATCATCATCATCATAATTATCTTAATAATTTAAACATTTGGCTGTACCACTGTCATCGACGCCCACTAGATGACGCTCTGAGGCCTGGTTGAGAATGGAACACATGTATATACAGATGCATTAAAAGATTGTTGTGGAACAAAATTAGATTTTTAAAAAATCTAATAATTAATAAAAAAAAGAAACCAAATGAAGGAAACTAAAGCATGTCAGTGTGGAATTTCCTACTGACATTGACATAGTTTCTCTTACAGTAAACACTCAACTAGAGCACATAGTTTGACAGAAATACAACAGAAAAGCAAATGTTTACAGTGCAGCCAAACAGACTCACATAGTTTTAATAAACAAAATGATCAATAATGGTTGAAACTGCAATCTGATTTCATGCTGCACACAAGTCTTCCACACAAGCAGGACAAAGTTAAACTTGCTGAGGAGTAAAAGCACACTGTGGCTGCCACTGACTGAAACATTACATCCTGCAATATTTAAAACTGTGTGGAAAAAAAAAATCTAAATCCTGTGACTGCTTCACAATAAAAGCCATGCTTGTTTTCACCAGGTGAATGCTTTTAGTGTGAAACAGGATGTTGAGGTTTGCATTAACAGTGATTTATTACAGCTCTGATATTGTGTAAAGAGAGCAGTGTTCAGTAATTTGAAAAATGTGATCAATTACACATTATGCATTACTCATTAAAAACTAATTAATAATTACTCAGCAGGTTCACACAGAACCCAACTCTTAACTAGAGATGCATGACATAAATCTAAACCCGTTAATGGGTGTATTTATATTATTGGCTATCGGCCGATAGTGAGATTATAGCCGATAAATGGAGCTGATAACACACAGCTAAGTTTCTGTCTTCGACCTGTGAAGCATCTACGATGCCGCAGGTGGTACATTTGGTTTGCGATCCAGCAAAAACAGAAGAAGGAGGAGAAGAACAAGCGCTGCACGCTGTTGACATGTCGTCGCCAGTGTGGATGTTTATTACGGTTTCAGAGGAAGACATTTTGCTAAATATATTTCTAAAAAGTTCAGAGAGGAAAATATACTAGTTGTGAAATTACTGGTAATCAGTATCAGCCAAGGTGGAGCAGGTAATTATCAGTTATCGGTATATCGGTTGAGAAAACATATCATGCATCCCTTCTCTAAACTTAATTAGGTCTAACCCCCCCACCCCCCCCCCACACACACACACAGCAGAATTTGTGCCAAGCTAGCACATCCACAAACTCCCAGTAAGACAGAGCAAATATCAAAGTTTAAAAAAAAATCACTGGGATTCACTGGGATTAGTGACTGCATTGTAATTACTGAAATTCAAATTTACTCCTTACTACTACTACTACTCCTTACTTTAAAAAGTAATCTATTACTGTAGCTCGATACTACATAATGTATTAGTACTTGGCACTGAAAGAGGAGGGAACAGTTAACCATAAACTCTGATTTAAATGAGATCAAATTAAAAACAGTAACGCTGGATTGCATGGATGAAAAAATGACGGCTGTAAATATGAGCAAAAACAGGATTTGATTTAATCTAAATCTTAAGGATTATCCTTTAAAAGCTTCGAACCTGAACTCATAAACTGGTAAAACACATTTTTGTTGACGATTACACATCCTGAGTGACAAATACAAGAGAATGTAGAAAAAACTAAGCCAGCTTTTCTCTTCAGGAAACAAGGTTAAGTAGTGAGCGTCCCAGGAATACATGCAGCTGCTATTGCACAAGGTAAAGTATATGGTTAAGTTCAGCACCTTTCGTATCATGTATCATAACCTTAGGGTTTGAAGGGGTTAACATGTTTCCTCCCAGAATGAGGACGTGTCTATAATCCTGGATCGAGCGTTGCTCTTGCCTGGAGCGAAGCACCTCATCCATATTTCTGCTCTTCAAGTTGTAAAAGATGTTCAGAAAACAGGATTAACTGCCAGATAAATAAGCACTCACAGTTATGTAGCTTAGCCCCTCTGAGAACATGTAGATTTTCACATTAATGCCACCTGATCATTTGGAGGACAAGATTTGAGAACTATCCAACCGTGTGTATTTATTTTGTTTGGTTTCCATGGATTGCGTTTGTACCTGTAATCGTTTTATTCCTTTAAGTGCCATGACTTGATCTTAGCTGCCGATAAAGGAGTCACCAAAAACATCGAGTGGTTGCATGACAATGAAAGCTTTAAAAAAAACCTGTCATTTCACAAATCACTTCAAAAATAATGAAGGACTTTGTAAGGTGCAGTGTTTGGGATTGCATCGTTTGCTGTTCAGATGATACAGTTTACATGTTCTGTCACGTTTGAATTGAACTAAAAAAGAAGCCCTAATCTTCCCTTGTCTCTGGTTTTCTGTCCATCTTTATTTTCGTAACAGTTAAGAGCATCACTTCACTTGGATGACACCGAGATTTGATGGGACTCGCCGTTCATGCCAGGATATAGAGAGAATTTGGGCCAGTGTGTGTGTGTGCAGATGTGCGTGCAGAAGACAGAAGTGAGCGTGGGTGTGTTCTTGAGTATGATCCATCTCTGTCCTCAGATGCTCTTCTTCTTTTTTTTTTGCATTGGAGATCATTATGTTCTGCCCTCAAGGTATTTCATTGGAATTAAAGCTCTGATTTGCTCCCAACATTGCATGTACAGTCTGTACTCAGGATTCACTGCTGAGACAGGACAGCAGTTTAGGATATTCAGTTTTAGTATAACTATTAGACATAATTGACAGGTTTGCAGTGAGGACATCGATGATGGCGCAAAAACATCTCATTAGACTACAGCAGGCTATCAAGACAATTGTTGGATACATAATAGAGAGTGCTCTTCAACAATATTCAAATTTTTGTCGGTAGACTATTCCCTAGTAGAATATTGTTGCTTTAACAGCTAGTTGCTAACTATCTGCTGTTTGGTGCAGGGTTACGGATCAAGCTGAAAATAGCCGCCTGCTGATTAAAGCAGTGAAACCTTTTATAACCTTTATTTAATCAGGTAAGTTCACTGAGAGCAATGCTCTCGTTTTCAGTGCTTCACCCCAACTGCTCCCCTGGAGGCCTGTAGGGCGTTCCTGAAGGGCGCCTTGGTGTGGACTTTCTGTGGAGGTAATGAGAGAGGAGCAGGTCCCCCTTGATTCTGACGGATTGGATCCACGACCTCGTTCCCAACCTTTGGGCCACCGCTGCGGCCAGTAAAGGTGTGGCCAAAACCAAGGAGCTGAAAGATGCTAAAACACTCCATAGAGATGAGGGGAACAAATCGTGTGATAATTACCCCTTTCACATTTGAACCATTGTTGATTAGTGGTGCTTTAAATCGATTTTTTTTAAAAACATGGTTTGATTTGATAAAGTATTAAAGTGACATGTAGCTTTAGAAATTATGAATGCTACCGGTAATTCAATGTCGACTGTAAACTAACAGTTACAATACACAGTATAATAATTATCAAACTACTTAAACTACAGTAAATGTGTTTTTAATGAGGGTCTGTTGTGTGATTAAACTCATTTTATGGTGTTTTCCTCTCCTCACAATACAGGTACACTAAGTATGTCATTGCTTTGTCAAAGACAATCGCAGGGACTGGCATGATAAATGACTTTCAAAGCTAATGATTGCATTCCTTTCTGGAAAGGTAAGTTAGCGCCTCAGGCTAGATAATATGGCTTGCGCTTTTCTACTTTCCATCAGTAGAACATCAAACTGATCAACTGGCAGTTTGTGGTTATGGACCCACACTGGTAGAGTGAATAAATCTTTCTTTCACTTTGTCATATTCCGGAAAGACAAGGAGCGCAATGTCTACTAAAACACGATTAAATTAGCAATGAACAAATTAGCTGGTTCATGTGAGGCCTGTTGGCGCGACAAGTGTTTTTGTTGGAGGTCAAATCACAGGTCCCATCGGAAGCCTCCGTGTCGAGCTCGACGGGCCCAAGTGGTTCTTTTGCCTGATTGTGATGCGAGACGATTTTCCCACTGCCCTGAAGAGGAATGTGATCTGGAAAGTGAGAGGCTTAAAAACTGCCCATCAGTGCCTGTGACCCTGGACGGCCCCAGCTAACAACCAGAGCTGCCTGGGATGCCTGGGGCGAGTAACATAAGACAAATTCTGCGAGACACTCTTGCAATCCTGGTGTGGCACGCAGTCTTCTCATCTCTCGGAAATACCTTCAAAGCCCTCAAAGATATGCCAGCTTGGATACCAGGCTTCTTTTCACAGGTCGCGCAACCTCAAGTCAACCATTTTCGCTCCTCTGACATGTGTGTTGCTTGTTTGTTTGGTAAACATGTTACACCTGTCAGAGGAACGCTGGTTGCTAACGGGCCAGGTCCACCAGCATTTATTATATTCTGTTGCGCTTCTTCGCACCTCCCTCGTTTTTCCATCTGCTGCCCTCGCAGCAGTGAATTCAGTAAGTGTGAAGCAGTGAATGTGTGAGGAAAAGCGTGCATGAGTTTGTCCACGCATGTGGATGTGTTGGCGCGCACAGAGGCTACTGCGTTGTTGTCTTGTAATGGAGCTAGAGACACTGTTTTTATTTATCCCTCCCCCAGCTGTCACTGTTGTGTCTGGAGCGAGTTCGCTGAACTGGGTAGCCTACACTTGGAGAACTGTCAAATCCACTAACGCTCCCAACTATGCAGAATGTTACAGCCCAGCACACACCCTGGATTCTTATTATGGAAAACAAAAGCTGAGAGGGACATTCAAGAAATGTGCAACCTTTATGTGACTGTCCGACCTTAATATTTTTTTTGTGTACAGTGAAATCAGGGCAGCAATAACTATGATTCTTTCTATTTTCCTTTATTGTGTATATTCAAAGAACATGGGATCATGTCGCTTCTCATTAGGGAAAGGATTATATTATTATAGGGATTTTGTTTTTACATTTAAGATGTTTTTCTCCCTTAAAACCTTGAGATACTGTGAATCCCTGAGCCATTAAAATACAGCTGATATATCCAATATATAAAATATAACCAAAATATAACACCACGCTCTGAATATGTTAGGCCATAATTGCTGAACCATGAAGAATTAAATCACCTTTATTTCCCTTATTTTTCCTCCAGTGGAGAAATGTACAAAATATACTATCATCACAAGTAAAAAGCAGAATTGCCCCTTTCTGAGTTCTATTAAAACATATTTTATTATTGCATTAATACTATAGTTTCTTCCTGTAGTGCATTGAGTTGGAGATTATTAATTTTAGTTGCTTTATATGTTGGTCAGTTTAATCTTATCTTAAATAAGTTATTATATTTTATCAACTGATATTTTGTATGTAAAATCGTACTCTGCATAGCGACTAACAATATTGCCTCTCAGATTTAGTGGGGTAGAAATATAATCTAGCAGGATAATGGATATACTCAAGCACAACTACCTCAAAATTGTATATAAGTCTCCACATTCAAGACAAATTTGACACATTTTTGCTGAGATTCAAATTAAATGTGTTTCACATTCCATGATTAGGCTTTAAAGCAGCTGAGAGGACATACTGTATGACAGGGCTCAAGTTGCTTGAATTTAGCCCACGGGCATGATTGTTAGTTTAAGTTGGGTTAGTGTAAAAATAAATAAATAAAAAAAAAAAAGAAGCTTGTACACAGGAACTAAACATCTGATCCAACATTTGAAGCCCTGACAGAAAAACTCTTGTCCAATTTTTCATTATTCTAGAAATAATGTACAAACGTTCTAAACTACTGTGGCTATCAAGTCCATATAAAGCAAATTAATAATATGAAATCCTATTTTTCATGAGGTCACTCAAATAAACCCACAAAAGTGCTCCAGTCTGCACACGCCTCTTGTGTAACTGTTGAAAATCACCAGACTGGTGTGTATTCACCATGTTTGCGCTCTCTGCCATAATTCACATGTCAGTAGAGAGTGAGAGTGAATCTGTGTTGCCATGTCAGTCATCCACATCCTTGTTTTAGGATGCCCACATTAGACGCTGGGCAGACGGTCAGCAGTGGTGAGACATAAGCACTGATGACAAGCTGCTGGAGAGGCTGCAGTGGAGGAGACTGAGCACACACACACACGCATACTAAACCCACATTCATTTTAAAATCCTCCCACGCATACGCATCATAGCTGTCTGCAATCCGATGCCCATGATAATATTTTATTGCTACGTTGGAAAATGTTGTTTATTTTTGTCCGAGATATGATTTACACTAGCTTGTCAATTACTTCAATCAACCTTAAATTCAATTTATTTAACTTTAGGGTTTAACATATAATGTTTACCTTCTTGCCAACAGGGGGAATAGTCTGCCTTCTTCTACCTACTGTGCATAGAAACAGCATGTGCAGCCATAGGAAGTGCACTGCTTCAGCATATTTTTGAATATACAGTATCAAGTTTTTATTTAAACTTCACAAGTTACTTAATTAATTCATTAATTTAAAGTTATTTAGTGTTTTTTTTTTAATGTTTTGGCTGTCTCAGTTGTTTTGTCAGGGATTGAACCTGACACATATTAGGTGAGTTTATGTTCTACGGTTTCAGCCTGTGCCGGATCGGCTGCTGGGGTCCATGTTTACAAGCTCATGTTGTGCATCCAAGTTTTATTCAAACCACAGACTTTTACTTCAGGTTCTCCTGGAGATGTTTCCAAAGAGAACAAATGTTCCAGGCAGAATTTGAAGGAACTGTGTATACATTCATATGAAACACATCTGGAGTGCACAGTATTCTGCTTTGAAAGGCGTTTGCTTATCTGAAGCATTGTTAAAAAATGTTAAAACATCCAATGTGACCTCAAAAGATGTGATTTTTGTTGGGTTGTCATCTTTGGAAAGTATGTTTTGAATTTTATGCTACTTTATACTTCTGCTTAGTGACATTAAAGAAGGACATATTGTAAATTTTCCCACATTTATTTCACAGCTGTAGTTACCTTTAAGAGTGACATACAAAACATGTGCTAATTCTATAAAATGTGTATATAAAGGAGTTAAAATTAACTCCACTTTGAACCTACTTTGAACTACTTAGAATGCCTCAATAATAATCATCCAATAATATGATAATGATAACAATGACAGGGGCCATTCTGCAAGATTAGGCCTACTTTTACTTATAAGTTCATTTTGTTACCAACACTTCTACTTTTACTTAAAGTGGAAATAGACAACTTTCCTCCCCCTAGAGTTTCCAAGTGGTATTATTGCTGGCACCGCAGTCGCAAAGACAGTGTTAGCAACATGGCTACTACTAGCAGCCTGGCTACTGTCCAAAGCAAAAAGTGGCTGGAAGAATTCCAATTGGAACTAGAAACTCTGGTCTCAGTGCTGTGATAAAGGCAGAGTAAACACCCGGTTGTATTAATAAGCAGGCAGGTCTTGTTACCTACTGATCTAGTAGAGAGAATGTCGATTTTGAACCCTCTCAAGTCCCGTTGATAACGGGAAACGCATATCGACGGGGGAACAGATTTCGACACAACATGTGAGCGCTTTCCATCCAGTGAATGCCCGTCCGTTCGCTCTTGTTTAATCTCAGTTTCTATCACTCTCCTTCTTTGCCTTCTTTACCTTCTCCATCAGCGGGGTTCTTTTTCCTTTGCAGGATAGAGCTTCCACAGTTATTCCATTTCTTCCACTGTTACCTGGGGATAGTGACCAGGGAGAACAATGCGGTTTTGGTTTTGGTTCCTGACGCGCTACCTTTGTGTCATAAATCAAACCTTAATTTTTCCGTGGAAAATCCAGCCTGTTGGCAGCATGAATGTCTATTGCAGTAAATGCTTTGAGGCACTTCTTCCAGCACTGCCATGTTTAGGGGACTTGTTTAAGGCACATTTTTCAGTCAGCCTAGAATGAAAACTAAAAATCGCACCGTGCCAAACCACAGTCTATCAGTGTGAAAACATACCACACACGAGCCATATGTCAAAATAGTGTTATTATCCTTTAAGAATGTTAATCACACTGGTCGGAGCAGTGGCCATTTCTGCCTCGAGGGCCTGTTTCCTCAGCAAGTGGAGCAGTTTATGAGTGAGGTTAAGATGTCAGTCTGAGCCCTGGTTAAAGACAGCGCTCCTTCAACTGTCCCCCAGCCTGACCTGCGGCACGGGAGGGAAGAATGTGATGGCTTGACACTAAGTGAACGGCCCAGCTCTCCCTTCCCTCTGACCCCCTCCACCCAACGGCAGCCGCCCGTGGGCTTCTTGGGTCAGGTCGCTGTGTCCCCAGCAACCTCCTCACGGTTTGCAAATATGTCCTGGATATGGCTGGCATGTCGTACGCAGATGTCCCAGTGGCGGGAGATAAATTTGAGAGCAAGGAGATGTCAGGCTGGCGACAGCTGTGGGCTACATTTTCACCAGATGTCCACCGTTGCTAACCTTCACTAGACGTGAGCCGGCCACCCCCTGGATGTACTTTACAAGCACAGTAAATATTTTCTCAACACGAAGCGAGGCGCAAACCAGAATTTGTTTGTCACGGCTCACATGTGCGCAGCCTTCCGGAGCCTGATTTATAAGATCTTGAGGCACATGAAGAGACGTAGCCTGTGTTTTACCTCAAGAGGATCACAGCTGGAGCTGAGCTAAGAAATAACAGTAATGATTGGATTAGATTGGGTGAACCTTGAGATGGAGTTCCTTCTGCAAAAAAAGAGGATTTCTTAAAAAAAAAAAAAAAAAAGTGCAGATTTTTGCTGTCCTTTGTTCCAAAACCTGCTGGTGGAGCTGTGACGCCTTCCTATTGGTCAGACAGCGCTGACGGCTGTGATGTCTGTGTGTGGACAGAGTTTACATTCCAGCAGTGTTCAGTCTGCCATGAGACACTAGGTGCCACTGACATGGCTGTGGCATTTCCTGTTGTGCTACGGTGTATAGAGTTCCGACTGCGATTGGTCACAGACGCTCCCCGTTCAGTTCAGCGTGATTTGAACCGAGGCCGAAATCCCTTAAGTTACATTTCTGCGCTTCCTGGCATTGCTGAAATCTATTCAGAAATTGTTTTGATAAGTGGGATAGTGTGGTGTTTTGAAAGGCCTCACATGGTGAAAGATAGCCGTCTTTTCTTTGTGCCATGACTCTCTGTGACTAATACTGACAGAGGGAGAAGAGGTGTGTGCGCGCGCGCGTGTGTGTGTGCGTGTGTGTGTGTGTGTGTGTGTGTCTGGCATTCTATAGCAATGCCTTCACAGAATCACCTTACAGTAAGTTTGGCACTTGAACTATTCGTCCGAGTTCCCCACACGGTTGATTTCTTTCCCATCCTTTGCTATCAGTACAGTCCACCTGAGGGTGTTGGAGCAGCTTGCCTGTGTGTGTGCGTGTGCGTGTGTGTGTGTTGCAACTAAGCTCTTGGCTGTGTCAGGATGGGGTGGGGCTGAGAAGAAGCAATTTGGCGACTGTAGATTACATGGAAAAAGCTGACTGATGACATATTCATCACATTTTCCACTCTTCCACCTTTTTTCCAAACAAAACCAAGGGGAATAATGGATGCTGAAAGCCAACAATGCGTATCGTGTGGCACCCAAAACAGCATTGGACATGCGTTCTTTTAAATTTACCATTGGCTTGATGTGTTTGCTTTGGCAGTGAAAGTTCAGAGATTTGTCATCAGGTGGGCTTTTCTCAGAGTCTGGCTGAGCGAGAGTGGCATGACTCTGAGATCTTTTGGGATCACTTAACTTAGCTGCATATGAGCGTCTGTCAGGATTACACATATTTCAAATGGTTTAATGCGCCTTATGTAGAAGCAACAAGCTGTGCTGTAGGAGCGGAGTGAGGAGAGACTGAGTGCAGGAGGCGAATGGGATCCACGGGCCCCTGAGGCTCAACAAACCTGTCCTGCAACCTTCTCCGCCAGCCTGCTGTAGTCTTAAGAACAGATTTGTTTTTCAGCCCTGTTATTTTCCTGCTTGGTTAATGCTGACTTCTTGTATTACCAAGCAAAAACAAACACAGAAGGAAACAGCAGTACATTTTATGCAGGCATAGCAACACATTTCACGTTTACTGTTCCTTATTAATCTGGTAAACCAACATTTTCCCCAAGAATTCAAACAGACTCTAATCTCTGATCTCTACAACGTTTTGCGTGAGTTGGTTGAGATTTGTTGCTATTGCTAAATGTGATTTACAGTGGGTGCCTTCTTTATTTTTCTTCTGTTCTGTTGTGTTTTACAGCAAATGAAACTTCCCATATGTGGGACTTTATAAACTTAAATACAGAAGCCCATCTCCCCACAGTAAGAAACATCTCCAGCATTTCTGGTGCTGCTGGCACAGTTTCAGTTTGACAGTTGCCTGCATCATTCAAATAATAATATAGTGAACAATAAACACATTAAAACATCTGGGTGCTTGTTCCACTGTGGAATGGACCAGTTAAACCAAATGACATACATTTTGGGAATTGTCTTTATAACACAACCGGTTCATTTAAAATCAAAATCATGGTCATACATTTTGGACATTTTGGATTTTTTTTGCCAAGAGTTCGATGAAAGGATCAATACCACTCCCATTTTTTGAAGAAAAAAAAAATCATTAACGCAGAATCTTTAAACTTGATCCCTGGTGTCACTGACCAAACCAACGGCTTTTGGCAGTGGAGCTCCAATAAATAGTGACTCCACACAGCAGTTAGTGCCTGATTAGAAGCTTATTAAAAGACTGGCTGCTGAGCTATCAACCTTACAAGCGGTAAATGATTATTCCAGAACTCCAAGAGTCCAAAAAATGTCCCATTGGGCTGAAATCCCATTTGTTCAACAGCCCGTTATTCCGAAAACCAACACCCATTGCTCCAAAGTTTCCAAACCTAACCTTAACACTTTTTCTCTCATTTTCATTCTCCTATTTGCACGATTTTAATCGACATTTCCATCAGTGTGTTATATGGCTGTTTTTAGATCAGCCTACAGCTCGTGACTCGGGTGACAGAGGTTTGCACCAACCGAGGAAAAACTCTATTGATTTTATTCTGACAAGGAAATGTATCTGGGCCAGTAAAATCACTTGAAATGTTGTTTGGTGTAAGACCAGAAAGATAGTCTCTTAAAGGCAAAACCCCCGTCGATTCAGCACCATTGACAGGACCAGCAGCCAGTGAACAAACAACGGCAGGGACAGAGTGTATTCTCGGAGCAATGGCCGTTTGTTTTGTCACATGAGCCTTCGATCCAATGGGACATTTTTGAGGATATTAGGGTTTCGCCTGGCTCTGTTGGGTTGGGTTAAAAAAAACTTATACATTTTATAGCACTTCTATCTTTATATCAGTTTATATCTCATACAAAAACCAAAAGTGTAAAAAGGTGAATCACTGGAACCTTTTTTTTTTTTGCCTATTTGACTTATTTAGTGAGCTTCAGAGGTGCTGGTAGACACATTTTCTGCATTTGACAGAGCCAGGCTAGTCGTTTACCTCTGTGTACCTCAGTCTTTATGCTAAGCTAAGCTAAGCTGGGTGCTGGCTCGAGCTTCATGCTTATCGATCTTCTCATCGAACTCCCCGCAAGAAAGCAACGTTAATTATCCAACATGTCGAACAACTCCTTGAAAGAGTCTGAATTAAATGTATCTCGAGCTACATTACATCACATTAGGTGTATGCTCTTTAAATTAAATGGGATATAAAGCTGCATATGATACCATTTTGTAAAAAAAAAAAAAGGAACAATGTATAATGTTCAGAAACAAATTGGTACATTAATCTTACTTAAACATGAATGTTCACAAAAATACTCCAGCAAATTAAAGCAAACTGAGTTGTGATATCTTTGGTGCTTGTGAACAAAAACGGTTAAAGGCCATCTGAAGGTGTTTGAACTCGGTGTCAGTGCTGAGCCAGGTGTCACTCACACCGGCTGCCAAGTGACTCAGACTCCACTTTGGCTATGTGATGTGAAGCTAAAGGATGTGTCACTGACACCGTCCGGTATATGAACTTATCAGATGTGGAGAGGTCCATTCTCCTGGACCAGCATCTGTATCCTGAGAAGGCCTTTCTTCAGCGCTGGCTTGATTTGGCAGCAGATAGAGACATCATGTATGGCTATAGTAAGAGTAAGACGAGAAGAGCGGAACTGGTCTCCAGCGTGTTGCCATGTCTGTTTCCCACAAGCTCATGCCACGGCACCTCAACAGATGCACGATCACACAAAAAAAAACAACCTCTCACTCACAGAGAAATTGACGTGTGACATTATCCGGCTGGAACCTGGTCTACCTGACACTGCAAACATTCCCGTCCCACTGCCTCCCGCTCTCCTGGATCAGCTTTCATATGTGGTCATCGCAATGTAAATTCTCTAAGCCTGTCAATTAGCGACAAGGATTACACAGGTCTTCACTTGAGCTAACGTCACCTCCTCTACATGAAGAATGGGTTGGTTGAAAAACAAAAACTAATGAAGTCAAGGTCATTCAGTGTTGGAGGTCATCCTCTTTTATTGACTGTGACTCACGACTGGAATTTTAAAGGTGAAATCAGCACCAATAAAAGTAGGTGTTTCTCCTGCTGTTAATCCAGCACCATATGCTCGCTCATGAACTGAGGCTTACGTGAATATAACAATTGTCTTCTATATAAAAGAGATGATGTCCCAGTTTTGTGGTATTTGGGGATTTTAGCGTTGCGATGCCCAGCATTGTTTGACGGCTTTGGTATGCCACAGATGAACTATATCCATCTACTCATCAGAGACTCTAAGAAATGCCTCTGAAAGATCCACTTTCATTCAAGCATCCCAGAACATCGACAGCGCGTTTTATTTTTAAAGCATATCCAGTGACAAAGGACACTTCAACCCCTCGCTTAGATTACATGTGGACGAGTGTAAGCTCATAGATGTGGGGGGAGCGAATGTGTCTTTGAGCTGCCCCCGGGCATCATTATGTCCTACACATACATGCTTTTTAATGGGTCGAGGGGCAGACCAATCGCACTTGTCAACCTGTTGCCAGGATACCCGGCGGTGTGGTTGCTAAACACCGCTCCACAACTTTTACATCATGGACTATATTTCCGAAAGTTAGAATATGAAAGATTGTATTACCTCACAGAAGTGCTGAAGCAGGTCCCGGGAACACCTGCTCTTTCAGTGTAAAATATCCTCGCCCCCGCCTCCAGAGTGCGGACAATTTCCTCATTTGATGCCAGCTCTCAATTGAGAAGATGATCACCATCTTAATGTTAATAAACTGTCGGCCTAGAAATGATTAGCAAGGCAGAGGAACTTGTTTAGTAGTGGCGAGCATTTTAAATTAAGCACCATGAAATTTATCTCAGGTGATAATGGGTCAGTCACATTTTATCTTTAGTAATCAAGATTAAGCGGCGCGCTGAAGCTCACATTTATTTCAGTGCATGTGGGCCACTTGAATATCACAGTAGGCAATTATTTATGTGGCAGCCCATGATTTTGTTTATTTTCCCATTGTGAATGTGAAATTACACTGTGCTACGCTAACACCACACCGCGAGTGATGTTGACCGACATCAAAAGACAGCAAAGACAAGTTTAGCGTTGGATTAGCTGTGATTGATGGTTTGTGGTTCACTGGTTGTCTGCTTCTCAGGTCTGGGACTGGTTGGTTGGAAAGCTTTGATTTGGTTTTCCAGGAGCGCCTCCGCTTTTAGTCCGTGATGGGATTCCGTGCACTTGGGAAGAAAAACAATGTGATCCAGTGGCACTTGTTTGAGCAGTTTCATGTTTTTGTTTAGTCTGCAATCCCCCGTGGCCTGCTGGTTATCCAGATCTATAAACTGTACACAAGGTTCCGCTTGAGGAATCACTTTTTTCAGTGTTCTCTGATAGCAATGCTCCCCTTTATACTGCTTTTTGTCTGCATTCATGACCGATTCATAAATGGACAATTCCACTTTAGGTATAAACAATCAAACATGATCTTAAAGATGAACTAATTAGTGTTTTCTTAGGTTTCAACAGATCAGTTAGACTATATGTAATGTTCATGGGGTTGCTTGCAGAGCAGGATTTCCAAGGAAGAAAAGAATTAAATTTTGGCATGGATCCAGGAATTTTATTTTTTATCTCTTTCTTTAACACTGTGAGATCAACATTTGATTTTCCTGGGAATAATGCATAGATCTTGATTTTAAAAAAAATCAGGCATATTTAGAGGGCTGGTATCTATGAGTGTGTACAATTTAGTGCAGATCCAAATAAAAATCCAGAT
>JBBPCS010000375.1:1428791-1467851 GCA_037974645.1 Hollardia meadi
TCTTTTTTAGTGTGTGTGTGTGTGTGTGTGTGTGTGTGTGTGTGTGTGTTTATATATATATATATTTATATATATATATATATATATATATATATATATATATATATATATATAGCCTGTTAAAATATTTTGGAGAAAGGATAACAAATAATGTAAATGTCTAGTTTACAATGAAAAGTGAGCTGGAATATATAACTTGTTGCATATTATTGTCCCCCTTAAGCAGTCAAAGCCTCCTCATAGTGCTGAAAACGCAGAAGCTTCTAAACTTCTAAATTTTAATTTGGTGCAAACTGAGTGATCTATAGAAATAATCTACATTTTGCATCTCTCCTTTTTGTGTGTTTTGGTCTTTTTCATTAATCTTAATTCTGACTGCAACACTGAAATTATTTGCTTCATTAGATATGCCTGTGTTTGTAAGTAAGGTATTAATATCATTCATCACAGAGTGTTGGGGAATTCCAAAATCTAAAATAGTGCCAGCTTCAGATTATGCCTCCCTATCTCCTCCACACACACACACACCCCACCACCCAAGCCTGTCCAGCTGTACACATACCAGAAGTTGCAGCACTGCTATCATATAGACTCGGGGGGGAATTCCGGCGGTCTCAGACTGCAGCGTGCGCCACTTCAGCAGGAACAATGGCAGGCTGAGCTCTGAAGCAGGTGTAATGTTTCAGGGGAGCAGGTCAAAGTGCCTCTGTCTGAATGGTGCATAATCACCATTATGTGTAGTACAAATATTCAGTATTATGCAGGCTGACTTCTTCACAATGGAAGTGCCCTTTATGAATGGCTGCCAGCAGGACTCCTCCTCCTCCTCCTCCACTGGCTGGGTGGCCAAATCTTTTCAGCCCTGCACATCAACATCTGTGCTGAAAGTTTGCTGACATTGCAACTTTTAAAACTACCTGTTAAAATAGCTGTGCTTTTTTAAAAAAAAAAGAAGAAGAAAAAGCCAACCGTAAAGTAAGTATAGCTTATTTAGAATATGAGTGGTAAAATTAATATGATCGTGGTTGATCCTGTCTTCTTGCAGACTCAGGGACCCTTCGTCTCGTTTGTCCTGGAGAGAGAGCTCCTTTCTCACCGCCATGTCCCAGAATCAGTCATCACCGACAACTGACTCCTTCAGTCAAGATGTATTCAACCAGCTGTTTGATATGCTGGATCAGTGAGTCAACAGTACCAAACAACATTGCATTGTAAATGCCACTAACAAACTTTGGTGACTTTAAAAAAAGAAGAAGTGTCTTTTGTGCTTCAGATCTGCCATTCATTCAGTCCAGCCCATTGAGCTGAACTTCACAGACAGTCCAACGGATGGGTCTGCAGGAAACACCATTCAGATCAGTATGGACTGCATAACCATGCACGAGCCAAATGAGATGTTTACTGTAAGTACGTAGGTTTGCTGTTCAAGGAAAACTTTTTTTTTTTTTTTAATTGTTTCTCCACTACCACAGAAAAACAAGTATTTAAAATTAACTATATTCAAAATTACATGACTGGCTCATGATTATATGTCAACCTAAAACTAGAATCTTTCAATGTATAGTGTCTGTCATTTATGAAGCATTGACCTTCCCGGCACTGGCAATACAAACTTCCAGCTTATTTAGTGATGAGTCGGTACCCTTCAGTCAGTTTTTAATGCCTTAAACAATGTACTTTCTTAACCAATTTCACAAAGACAGTAGTAAGTTTGTTATTTTGTGCACTTAATTGTAGCTGATTTATAAATGTACCATCTGAGACTACTTTCAGTCTGAGTTAATGGGACTTCCAGTGGTAAATTTCATAGGTCTTACAATATAGAATGTTCTTTCAATTTCCATATGAGTGATGGAGTTTCCCATAACAGTTGTGAAAATGCGGTTCAGAGCAGTTGAACAGCTGTTAAGGCTGGTTTGTCTATTTTTGTGATTACGTGATCTCATGTAGCCTGAGTTGTGCGTGACCTGGCTGGCTCCTCTGAGACAGGTAGCTCTCAGTGTGTTAATGGTAGAATGTGAATTTAGACAGTCACATGGGTGATGATGTGCTTTATGTAGGGGTGCAACAGATGGTTGAGACAATATCACAGTTTTTGAATCACGGATCAGATCATTTCTTCGGATCACCAAAGAGGAAAAAAGGTTAGGGTTAAATGATTTAAAAAATGTGCTACTTTGTGCTTTGTCTATATTAGAATATAACTCTTTTAATACATCTGTGGTCACCACTCTGTAGTCTCAATTAATGTCCCACCCACAGCTCTATCTGATTGGTTATGGTCAAGAGTAATAGCCTATAAACACTGAAGGCTGCTGTGACTGGAGCTGCTCTGGTGAGACTGGCGCTGTGAGTTAAAGGGAAAGGGAAAGCAGCAGATACTTCCAAAATTGCAATGAGCATCACAATCTCTTGATCTACTTCTATGATGACAAACATGCCCAGTTTGCCAGTTACACCACTGAAAATTCCCGAAGTCACAGCCAACGGGATTTCGCTCAACGGAGGCAAAAGTGACAACTTTTAAATCAGTCATTCATCTCACTTCAGAGTAAAACGCAGCATGCGACTGTCTTCTCGATCTTTTCCCTGCAGCTCTGCGTCGAGATTTAATTATTACTTTAAAAAGTAGCAGCAGCCGTAAACGTGTGTTTTATAATATGATGGTTAAAACACGGTTCGGGGGGGGGACAATCTGTAAGGACCGCGGATCAACAACGTTCCGTTACACCCCTAGCTTTATGTAGTGACAAGTCAGTTTCCTGTTGTTTTTTATTATTTTTTTTACTTTTTTCGTTACCAAAATGAGTTGAAGCATGAAGCAAAATTATGAGGTTGCTTCTTGTGATAATGCAGAATATGCACAGACATTATAGTGCAGTCAAGTAAAACACTGTGATAAGAACATTATGGTATTAGATGTGTATAAATGCACTGTGTAAAGTCCCTTCTGTTTGACCTGTAGTGGGAGACACATCTTTGCCTTCTCCGCTACTGAGAGGTGATGTGCACGTTCCCCTCCCAATGTAGGAATGCTGTTGTCCAGCCAGGGTGGAAAAAAATTGCAAATCAAATTTTTTTTTCCATGGAGCTGAATAATGTTACCCTGCACATCCCCCAAGGGGGACTGTGATCTCTTGAACTGGTGATTAATGGCCCCACCCCCACCACCCACTTTCCTGTACACCAAAGAGGGGCGTGGTGCGGTGATTGGCACGCCAGCAACTCGGGCAGCGTCCATGTAGGACTAAAAGCTGCTGTGCTGGCTTGCCAATCACCAAGCCCCAATGGTTCTTACCTAGAAAGATCCCCCCGCCTCCACCCATGTGGAGGTGTGACTCCTTCATGAGTCATTAGAATGCAGCTCACTGTTTAGTGCCCTGGGGGACTTATTTGTATTGTTCAGGGTTTATGTTTAATCTGAAATTCCTTTTTCTGCTGGATTTTTTTTCCTGTAGCTGCAGGGCAACAATTTAACGCAGCACCTGCCTCTCTTGCAAGAGGTCCCAGCTCTCATCTATCAGTACGTGTCTTCTCTATATAAAGGTGGGGGCTGGCAACGAGTTGGGAGGAGAGGAGCAAGCAGAGGGTAGAATGACATTAAGGAATGTAGCCGAAATAGTGGCAGGAGAAATGCTATATCCTACCCCAAACAGCTGATTTTACACCCTGATAAAGCTCTGATCAGCTGTGTGTGGAAGAAGCAGTGTCGAGCAGTGGGACAGAGGTCCTTTTCAGGAAAAAAAAAAGGATAGAGTTTAAACAACTTTACAGCAGAGTGACTCAATCAACACACAGCTTCTCTGAGATCTAGTTACATGTTTGTGTTTGACTTCGTACTTTTTTCACCACACCTCGGGTGTCTTATGTGTGTGATTGCTGCTGCCTCATTGTCAGTGTCCAAGCAGCTGATCAGTTTTCTCTTCTGTTTCTTAAGTTTAACAGAATTTAAATCAAATCTTAATGCTGTCATTTGTGAAGAATCTGCCGAATGTGCTGCAGTCATTTCCATTATCATGACAGCATCAGATGTTTCTTCTTAGTAATTTTTAAAGCGGTCTTTACGAGTCGTTACATCCACCTTACCTGACAAAAGTATGCAAACAGTAAGTCCATCTTGCCATTTATTTGTTTGAATATGAAGACATTTTAGGTAGCTTTAACACTATTTTTACTGTACTCTTTGAAGGTGAGTAAAAAGAAGTGCAACTTTAAGAGTAACTTACATTCATTAGACACAGTCATTGTATCCAATCCAAAGTAAGCGTGTTGTCTCTGCACCAAATACCCAACCTTAATAAGCTCTCCTTTTTTAATGCTCCACCAATTTGCCTCCAGCACATTAAGATGTGTGTGTGTTTTTTTAAGGCGTAGCACCAAGAAATTAAAGCTTTCCACGATCCACTTGGAAAAAAAAACTGACTGTGGGTGTGTGGATGCTGCCGCATCAGCCCCCATTACCCTTATCTCTTGTGGGTTTTTTAAAAACATTTTCTTACATCGCTCTTACTGCTTAGACTTGGCTTAACTCTACTTTTATACAGCAGTATTATATCATGCCTTGTTTAGCTGAAAAACTTGTGGGCCACATTGTTTGAGAGACAAAAAAATCCTTCAGCAGTAATCACATTTAATGTCTTTTGTTATCTGTATAGAGATTTTTTAAATATCCGATTTTAATTCAGTACTTTTCAACATGCACGAGTTAAAAAAATTCTGTGTGGTACTTTTTTTCAAAAAAGGTAGTTGTTGACTTGAATACATTTTTTATACTTTGTTTTGACGGAGCAGAACACAGGACAAAGTTTGGTTAAAATATTTATTTTAGTTTGTTTGTTTCTGGGCAGTTTTGGACCAAAGAGTACCACAAACTAATTAAGCCCAGTAGCTAAACTTTTTAACTAAATCAGGAAATAAAAGTCCTTTTTTGTGTTTTACTTTTTGCATTTTCACTGCACCTGAAGAACCATGGCCATTAGGCAAGGTAGACCAATAACAGGTTACAGTTATTGGTTAGGTTAAAGTTGGTTAAAGTCTGTGTCCGCCAATAAACACAGAGAAGAAGAAGAAGAAGAAGAAGCAGTGCAGCTATCGTTGCGCTCATGATGTCAAACTGCTGGTAGAGCCACGCAGGGTAGACTAGAGAGCCAAACATGTTGTCGTCTGTTTACAGTTTCAGAATAACTAAATCTTAGTCTTTCGTACCATTAGGTGTGCAGAAACTGCAGGTTATGAACTGCTTTTTCAAATACAAAAATGTAAAATTATTGGTTATCTCATTGGTGGAAAAAAAATAATATTTTGCATCCCTAGTAAATATATTTTAAAAAGCAAGTAGTCATCTCTATTTTTCTTTTCCTTTTTAGAGTTGTCAGAAATCCTCTTCATTGCTCTTGTTTTTAAATGTTAACATCCCATCCCTAGTCCTAATATTGATAGTGTGCTTTCCTGCAGTCTGAACAATGTTGTACACGTGTGTTCAGTATTTCAATCTCTGCCCTGATAGTTTCTTTTGAAAGTACCACTGTCTGACTTTTTGAAGGCAGAACCCAGGGCTTAGAAACCAAAACTGGAACTAGGTTCTTGCAGTTGAAGTGCAGAGTAAGTTCCTTCAGTTCGTAAAGAGTTTCAAATGTTCTTATGGCCAGTGGCCATTGTGTAATAAAAAAAAAGGATCTGACGACAGTGATTTATGGCATTTCAAGTTGGAATTATGCAGTTATGTCTGTGTAATTGGGTTTAGGAAAAAAATAGAAATCCAGTAAAATGTTGCAGAGCACTTTCAGTTGACATTTGTCCTTATATTTATTTAACAAATACAGTTCACTGTGCTGATGCATCACCAAAATATCCCTGACTCTGCTGCAGTCTAATCAGAGCTTGGACTTAGACCAGCACAAGCCACAAACCAAATACTGGTAAAATTATGGCTGATGAATCGCTCAGCTCTTTGTGTCAGTCTCTTACTTTTAAAAACTTTGGTACAGAGTTTCAAATAAATTTGCCCAGTAAATTAGTTTAACCAAAAGCAGCTTTTTAAAAAAAAATTTTCTTTACAGCCCATTTGAGGATTTGGTGGCAGTTGATTGTGAGGGTATTTAAGAATTACCACCCAAGTGATGCTCTCTCCCTCTCTCTTGCGTCTGTCAGTGTGGATGGGAGCTTCCACACTGTGTTCAGGGCAGGTGTCTGTGCCTTTACAGCCACTGCAGCCTGACACTTGATACTAAACTAATCTAGCTGTCTTAAAGGACGGACGCTTTAAAGGGAAAAACTTAAGCAAAGCCTCTTTTGTCTGAGCCCCTGGATCTGCAGATCTTTAGCTGCTGCCTGGACCCAACTCTCAGTTTCTCACCACTGAAGTGATGAAGTTAATGAGGAGTTGATTCACAAGCTCACTGCAGGTTACTGCAGCCGGAGTCTCAGCTGCATTACACAGCCATTATACTTATTCTGTCCTGTCCTGCTTCAGTACAGCCACTCTTCTATATTTTACTACGGCCTAATCCTAACACTGAGTACTCTAACTTCTTTTCACATGCCAATGTTGTTTTAACATAATTAGAAGTTTGTTTAGCTGAACTAATTATCATGCTCAGAAGGTGCACCGATGCCTGAGTCCCTAGGGTAGCCATTGAATTGGGCTCCTTAAAGTGTTGATTAGCCTTTGTGACAGGCTGACCTGTAGGCCTGAACAGGGCGTGGCTGCTGATTGGAGACACTGACCTCAGGCCATAGTTGTGTTTAAGTTTTCAGACAGCTTTCAAATCATTCCGACCACAGGGCAAGAGCTTCAGCCCCCTGGCTCTGTAGTATTAGAAGTGATTTGCACCCCCACTGACCAGTCTCCTCCTTTGTCATCTACCAGTGCAGCACAATCCACTCATGTTTACATGTGCAGTATTACTCCACTCCATATTACTCTTACAGTAGATGATTAAAACGCTGATCTTTTACTTTCAAATGATGAATTTACAAACCTACAGATGCTGTTTTTTTTGCTTGTTTTGCAAATAGCTCTGTGAGTTTGAGGAGATGTAATAGCACATAGAACAAACAAAAAGATGTCTAACTACAGCGGTATAGAATGAATATATTGGGGCTTTTCTACGCAAAATCCACTGGGTCCTAACTGCAGCAATTTTAGCTCCCTCGTAGGAATATGGAAAATTTATGTTTGAAATCAAATTTTTATTAAATTCACAGGGATAACATTATTAGAGCTGTCTGGAGAGCCAACTGGTCAGTGTGGGCACCATTACAGTACCTGAGCTACAATGCTTGTTTCCAAAACAGATCTACATCAGTCATCTCTGATAGATACAAGCAATCTACAGGAGTCAGATTGTTCTTCTGGGGGCTCTACATTGGGATGCAGAGGGGAGTGATTCTTATGCTAACTACCTGCTGTATGTATACTCTCCCAGCCTCCAGACTCCACTTCTCACACTGGGACTGGCTGGCCTCATGGATTTTTCTCTACATGTATTTATTTGTTCATCTTTCTTATTATCACCCACATTGATAGAATTTGTCCATTTGGATTTAAAAAAAAAAAAAATCATCTACCCTTGTGGATAAAAATTAACTGTGCATTAAATGTCTTTTTTTGAATGGTTTTCTTTAAATATGTTCTTACTGCACATGTAGAAATAATATGTAAAGATAAAAAAAGTTTATACATGAAAATTATTTGGATTTTTTTTTTTGTAGAAACATACTTTTCTGGATTTTCTTTTAGAGAAAGAAAGGAACATTTGAAAAAGTAAAATGCAAGCATATGAGAGCATTTCTAATTTTTGTTGAGGCTGATATTAAACACTGCTACCAAGACGAAATAATAATTCTTTACTCGGCAAACGGCTTTGAGGAGGCCTGCAGAGCCTCATAGCAAGAGTAAGAAGACTTCTAAAGATGGGTGTGGACTCAGGTATTAGACAGGTAGCTCCTGACCCCTCCCCTCTCTTCCCGGTATATATGACCATCCCATAGATTCCTATAGAAGCTTCTGCTCGTCCACTTTGCATCTGTAGTTCACATCACTCCTTTAGAGTGAGGAAAAGAGATTAGTGGAATCCTGGAGCCAGTGGAACAAACAGCAGCAGCTCTGCTCAATCTCAGCGCCAACATGTTGTACCTGGAGACGGGGACCACCACATCTTACAGTGAGGTAAGACCAGCGGAGGAACTGGTGAGGGGGCATCTGCCATGGCTCCCATTCCTTTAGTTGGCTCCCCAGAGCTCCATGGAACTAATGAAATATCACATTAGAGTAAAAGGCCTTGTACTTCGGTAAATGTTAAGTAATGTCTGAAATAATCCAAAATCTTGGATATCTGCATATAATTTGTTACTGGCTTTTTTTTGTGTGTGTATCCCATAATGCTCATCATATAAAAGAAAATATAAATAGCCTTTTTTAATCAAGTAACAATTTCCAAAGAAGGGCTCAACGCAGGGAATATGTTTTTGCATTTAACAGTATGTGTGTATTTGCGTGCACATCTGTGTGTGTGTGTGTGTGTGTGGCAGAGAACGGGAATGTAAACACCCGCAGAACCTATTTGAATACTGTGTGTGCTACTTGTAAAATGGCTGCTATCTGGCTGGGCATGGATTTAGTCAGTTGATGTGATTTGCAAGCGAGTCTGATTGTTTTTGTTTCTCTTCCTTATATGGAAGCTCAGCAACATATAAAGAATGAAAAAAATATATGTAAAAACACCATATTGTAGGTTATTTTAATGATTACAAACTATTGTAACTATTGACTGGAAATTTAGAGAAGGGATTCTCATGGGACCAGGACTTTTCCTTTGCTTTATGTAAGGCGAGATGTCTTAGACGTCTGACATTTACATTAAACGTTTTTCTGTCCTTTCACAAACAAAACAAAACAAAAGTGGTAAACAACAAAACAAACTTTTAATGCAGCAATCTGCATTAAAAAAAGAGATTCTATTTGCATTTTTTCTAAGTGCTAGCATCATGATTAATGAATCTGTGTTTGCAGAGGTTGATGGTAAACACTGAAAGGGTGTTTTAAAGTGAATTGAGTATGATAAAAATTTGTACTGAAGTTACTAATTTGTGGAAATTATATGGTGTTAAATCAATTGAATTGAACTGTTCAATAGCGAGCAGAAAACTTGTTCCTGTCAAATTTACGGTATTGTTTGTTAAAAACAAAAACAAAATTGTTGGTTGGTCAGTCATTCTAATCTATGTGAAACTTTTAGTTTCAGAATAGTCACTGTCTGTTCTGTGTCTCATCTCCTACTTTTCTTTGTCGCTGGCTGTGTCACACTTCTCTTGTTATGTTTTTACCAACCAAATCCTGCATCCAAAGTAAATGCCGAGCAAGTGAGCGGTGATAGATTCTCAGATTGTAGGTTGCAGATAGCAGGTGTGTCAGGTCACTGTCTTTTAAGTTGTTGAGCAGGGGGTCTTTAAGTGGTGTCCAACTCAATCCCTTCAGTGTGTGAGGTATCAGGTTCCCCCTGTCCCCAGTCTCCTGGGAGCCGCTGTGGCCATTAGAATGTGGCGGGCCAGGCGCTGCTGTTTAGTCCAGGATCGTAATTGCTTTAATGGTTTGTTGATGTAGATACAATCACCTGCTCTGCCCACCCCAGCAGGTATAAGGTGTAGATAGACCCCCACCCAGCCCCACCTCAAGCCCCCAACCCTGCTGAGCCTTTAATGCCTCCCTCCCCTGTGGTCACTAGACGCTGTTAAATGCTGGCCTAAGGTACATGGAGCAGGTCACCAGAGAGCCTGGAATGGGAGCTATTCCCCCCCTCAGGCCAGGTCTTCTCTGGTTCCTGTCATCTATTGGTCGTCCCAGCTTTGGCTTTATCACTGTTTACACTGTGACCACCTATAAGTAGCAGCAACAGGAGGATTTGTTAAGCTATAACTTATGGAGTTGTATGTGTTAGTCTTTGAATACAAATCAATGTCACAGTTAATACAACAGTGTGTGTGTTCATGGAGGGGCTGTTATGTTTGCAGTAGGGTAGCATTTGACTCATAGATGTGCTTCTCGCAGACATTCATGTTTTGACAGGAGTCCAGAGAATCGTGTCACTGCACACCCCACAAGCTGCAGAGACCATGATAATAAAAATAATAATATATGAATGTAATCATATTTGTTTAACCAAAATAAGTTCATTTGTCCATTGGCCTACCAATGACTACAACACAAGAAGTAATTTGAATGAGTCAGTATGCCATACCAAATGCCACTGTGTTGGCACTGGCTGTTACTTTTAAATTAGTGCTGCCATGTGTGTTTCAAAAGTCTTTGATACATATTCTGGATAATTGAGATTCCTATATTGTAATCAAGAGGCCGTTACTCTGAAAGTCAACAGTCTCCTTTTCCTCTTGGACTGAAATGCTTCCCCCAGCATTTATCACAGACAAAGAAATGAGCTTGAAGGCCTCAAACAGACAGCAAAACCTTCCAAAAACTTTATTAGAGGCTGTAGAGGATGTCAAGGCTGCTGATTTACCATGTTCCTGCTTAGCAGCCTGACATCCCAAAGGCCTAAACACAGCATTGGCTATAAACAGAAGGAATTTTTAAGAGCAGCTAAAGTGGTTATTAAATGGTTGCTGTATTATAGTGGAATAAGATCTGATGAAAGGAAACGAAGAGAAGGCCTGAAACTCCCTCGCACAACCTTTTTTCAAGGGTGATATCCCACTTCCAGTCAATTAAACATTAAAACACGATGAGTTTAGGTGAGACTCTACTGCTGGGCCTCACTATCTGGTCAATTATGGCTTTATCCTCATCTTTGATCCTTAGATTCATCTAGGCCATGAGAAGCATTACCCAGAGCCCTGTATTTAATGTTAAGTATTCTATGTCAGGCATTCTGCTTAATGTCCCGGCTTTTATCTGTGCTTAGTCTCTGGCCAGCATCAACCTTTTCTTTAGAATAATAATTTGACATTGATAATTGGTGCCTGTCACATCCACCTTTGCAGCTACCAGCATCAGATGCCGGGGGAGGCTGTGTCATCACTGAACGGCTGAGCACCTCGATGCCACTGCAGCGAATTGCGCCACAGTTCAAAAGAAATCTCTCTATCATGATCGCTGACTCCATACGGGAAAACACTGGCCCAACAGGAAATTGTGTCACCCTGTTAGTTCCCATGCAAAACGGGGACTATTTCTGTTTTTAGTCGCAGGGGCTAAAGTTGATAAAGTAACTGATAAGCTTCTGTTATTTTTAGTCACACCATGTCTGTTTTTTCTCCTCTGGGATCAGATGCACAGGGTCACTCTTCAGCCAATTGAGTTTAACCCTTTATAATACATGTGTGCAATTAGCCCATTGTAAGGAAGCGTGTGTTTGGGGAAGCCTCTCCCTGCTGAAAGCTAGAGGGTCTCCACCACAGTGGGATTTTCTTTCTTTCTGTGTGTGTGTGTGTGTGCGTGCGCGCGCTCCATTCACAAAACACTTGTCTCCTAACACCTGCATGCCCAGCATAATTGTTCCCCAGACAAGCTCTTATAAGCCCTGTTGTCATTGTTTCCGGGGGGTTAAGCAGCCTTGCGCCGCACACACCGTGACCCTCATCCAAACTGCGAGCTACCCTGTGGCGCTGTTGCACAAGTATGCTGAGGTCGACTCGGCTGACCTCTCTCAGGTGTGTGTCTGTCTGTGCCTCTGTATGTGTGTGTGTGTGTGTGGATCTGTATGTAATAAAGCAGCAACGTTGCTTCATTAGTCACTACCGTGATATAGTTCTATAGCGTACCTAGTTTGTGTTTTGTTGGTCATCTGGCACACTAGTAACACCTGGCAGTGCAGCGGGTGTGAACTGGACAGCTGTGGTTAGCCATGCTTGAAATAAACAAGAGGCCCTGGAGAGATTAATGGCTGTCTAAAGAGCGAGAGCCATGGCACCTTGTCCAGGAATGTGCCATTTATAAATGGAAAGGCATGGGGTGAATGGCAAACGCAGCGAGCAGGAAGGGGCTGGCTCCGACGCCGGTGTATTCTCCATCTTGTTTAAAGGCAGATAATTTAATTCCATTCCTCCTGTCTGAATAGTTGTGGCTGAGGAAAAGCGAATCAGAAGGTGAGGTAGTACAGTTTGTTGCAGAACACTGATCCAAAAGCAATTCGCAGCTGGTACTTTGAGTTATTCAGTCATAAAAAACTGATTTTATATTTTTATTATTTAGACATTCATGAGGCCAATGATCTCAGGTGTATTAACATCTTGGTTCAGGGAGGAGCTAGACCATACAAACAACTTCACTTCCTGTAGCATGCTTTCATCACGTGTTGTCAGCCTTCACCGCCATCAGTCCTCACTGTGATTAGTGATTCTCTGATTAGATTTGTCTGTTCCTATGGTGCATTCATTTTAAATGTGGTCTACATGGTATTATGTAGTAATTTACCAACTGTATCTTGGTGTAATTTAAAACTTTAACACCGGTTACTTAAAGCCATTTCTTGCAAGATTTTATCGTGTAGATAGAGAATATCTTTAATATCCAAGTTTCACATAACAATATGTCTATTTGCATGGTCAAGATTTTTCTTCATTGTTAACCGTTTCCTTTCTGTTAGATTGAAGCAAGCATTTTGATATTCTCCAATAATGACTGAAGACATTCCTCTGTCCTTGCTCCCCTCTCCCCCCATCCCTTTCATTTTGTCTCCAGTCGCAGTATACAAACCTGGGACTCCTGAACAGCATGGATCAGAACATTCAGAACGGCGGCTCAACTTCTACCAGCCCATACAACAACGACCACGCACAGAACAACGTGACAGCTCCGTCACCCTACGCTCAGCCCAGCTCCACCTTTGATGCCCTTTCTCCCTCGCCGGCCATCCCATCCAACACAGATTATGCGGGGCCCCACACCTTTGATGTGTCTTTCCAGCAGTCTAGTACAGCAAAGTCTGCCACCTGGACGGTAAGACACATCAGATTAGTTTGTGTAGTCCTTTTAGTGTGATTCTAGCTCATGGTAAAGCAGTATTTCCCAAAAATACAGCCTAGATAGCTTTTATAAGAGTAGCATGTTTAATCCAGTGGGTTTTTTTTGATTCTCATTGGTTTTCCTAAAAAGCTGAAACATGTTCCAGGTGTTAAGGATACAGCCAGTAGCCAATTAGCTAAGTTAAGCATACAGACTGGAAATAAGGGGTAACAGTCTAGCTCTGTCCAAAGAAACCAAGTCTACCTACCAGCATCTCATTAGTTAACATGCTCTATTTTGTTTGTTCAATCAACACAAAAACGAAAGTGGAAAAATCACAATTTGACGATTTAGTGTCAGGGAACAGTTGCCAGGCAGCCAGCGGATACTCGTGACTTTTGTACACATATGAGAGAGGTATTGATCGTCCCATCTAACTCTTTGCAAGATGGCGAATAAGTGTATAAGCTTAAAATGTGGAACTATTCCTTTAACCATGATTTAAAAAAAGAAAACATAAGCCGTGTCCACTGGCACACTTTGTTTTTCATGTATTTCATAGTTTTATATGTGTGATATTAGCAGGTGTATGCTTGTGATAATAAATATGGACCCACAGAGACACATTTATGCACTCGCTGTCATCATAACAGGTCATCATATGAGCCAGCGATTTGTCAGGGTAGAGTTAAGGAGAAGCTTCTGGCCATGAACTCCTTATCTGGCGATCTGTGCTCGAGGCAGATTTAGGTGCATATTATGTGCAGGTCCTGCGTTGCACAACCACATCTGGCAAGGAAGAATTTCACTTGAAATGTATAGCTTCAAATCATGACTAATCCCCAGGCATTTCTTGCTAAGGCTGAGACATTACACCTCAGTACCTCACTTGATGAAAAAAGAAAAGCTGAGGAGCATGATCTCATAGACTGTCACTGTAAGACATTGAACTAAAATCCACTTATCTTTCAGATTTAATCCTAGATACACACATAATGTGCATCGATGTCAGAAACTACTCTATTTCTCAGATATACCTTCTCTAAGCTCCTGGTGATCAAGTTCTACTCATGTCCAAGCTCCACACTTGACTCACAACTTAGGCAGAGTTCACTGGT
Organism: Hollardia meadi; assembly: GCA_037974645.1. Lineage (NCBI taxonomy): Eukaryota > Metazoa > Chordata > Actinopteri > Tetraodontiformes > Triacanthodidae > Hollardia > Hollardia meadi. The sequence goes on from JBBPCS010000375.1 coordinate 1,442,871, forward strand.
ACTTCCTTGATGACAGAGGGAAACAGACTTAGCAGTTGGTCCAGGTGTGGTGATGCCCTGAGCAGCTAGATGTCACCGTGTGATGCTCGGTAAACCTACTCAACCAGCTCTTCCTGCTCTGTCATTATGCATGACAGGACTGAGGGACAGCTGTTGCATCAGAGCCCCACCTGCTCAGTTGTTTATGTGTCTGATCTGCACTGCTGTGTGCCGACACTGTGACAGCCACACAGTGTGTTAATGCACCCTAGCGGACATCATAGGTGACAGAGGTGTCCCCCTCAGACAAAGTTTGGCCCTTCTATGTAAATTTTTAGCGGAACTGATCATCACAATGTCACAGTGCAGATTTACATGATGGACCCACATTACAATAAAGTATTCGGAGAGGGCAAATTTGGATTTCATATGGAAATAGTCATTTAAAAGTTCTATCGGTATTGTAAGTCATCGATAAATAAGTCATCAAATCATCGCTGTCAGAAGGGACGGTTGTAGAACCTGCTGAGCTCAATGCAGTGAATTTAATACTCTGTGTCTTCCAAGTAAATAGGCTGAACTTAGGGAGTGCTCGGCAATCTCACCTTGTTCCTTGGCCACGCCGAGTGTGGGACTGTGACATTTGCCCAATTCCCACAGTGCCTCACTCATCCCTCTCATTTTCACAGTCCAAAAACAAAAGTGTTTGTCTGCTGTGCAACTGTAAGGAGGTTGAGAGTGTGGTTTGTGAGAGGCACGCCCCATAGCCTGAGCCACACTGGTTTAGGACACATCCCCATCACAGACACATGCGGTGCAACAGACTGTGTCCCACAGTCATAACACATGAGGCAAGACTGGTTTGATTGGCCTGACTTAATGTGGTAAATTAGTGGATTGTTACTTATTATCACTGACTAATGTGCATATCTTTTCCCTGACGCCTAAACTTTATAATTATCTCAAGATAAAGACAAAGGAAGAGATTTTTCTTTTTCTTTGTACAGCCTGGTAAAGCCAGCGGGATCAAACAGAATTCATTCTTATTGTCCCAGTGGGTTAGGACAGTTGAATATATCTTTGAAGATAGAAAACAATGATAATTAATTTTAAAAAATCTTTTAACTCTGATGACCTGCGCCCAACATTTCTGACACAACCCATTTATTTTTGCACGATTATAAAGTTCAGTCAGGTCTGAAGAATAGAACATTTATTTTGTGTTAATGGATGAGCTACAAATCACACTTTAGACCCTTTGTTTACTGGTTTCAGTCCTTCCATTGTGTGAAAGCTCATCTAAAACCAATGAAAGAACATCAATACAGTTGTTTTCTCACATAATGGCCAGGTTAAACATCAGTGCATCATTCACTTGGAGTATATCTGTCACAATTCTGCCTCACTGAACATTGTTTTCTTGTGCTGCTGCTGATTGTCCATAATGGCTCATAGAGAGGGTCATTTTCCACCATGGCCTACATCAGCACTCAGTCGAATTCTAAAAAAAATGTGATTATAGTGTTGGTTCCCATCCCGTTGGAGGCTCCCTCACCTGATCTCAGGATATCTTTCACAAAGCTCCCATAATCTCAGCCCAGTAGCTCAACTGCTGGACTGCTGGACTGATGGCAGAGAGCCACTGGAGATGTCACCACCCCGCAGCTTTGCTCTGTGCATAGATCTGCTAATGCCCCCTTTTTGAAGGCCTGCGGGATGTTCCACGGGACTTAGTGGACTGTGTATTGTGCTTTTTGATGACTGTTCTTATGGAGACACACCTAATCCCTAACCCACACCTTAACCTCTTCCTGTCTAGGATGACTGTGACACACACACAGAGAGAGGTGCAACACGTCAACATTTCCCAGAACTGCTCCCACATGATCTCCACAGGGCTCCCTCTTTAATCATTTAGTTAGAGAAAAAAAAAAACACTAGGCCAGGTGAAAACACAGGTTAGCGATGTTTCATCTTCTTTGCTTTACTAAATTAATGGAGTGTCGCAAATGAGGCAGCCATTGTTGGGCACTGATGCAACTATTGTGAGACTGAAGATTGGTTGTGTTTGCCATGTGTATTAACTGCCACCATACATAGGAGTCAAAGGAGAAGAATGTCATGGTTTGAGCTATCACTGGTCTGCTGTAGAGCTGGGAGGATTACAGTAATGGATTGAGGGCCTGCAGATAATACTTGTGTAAATACTGTGTGCCTCTTTCCTGAACCCTGTGCTCTTGGAGTGGGCTCTGTCTTTTTGAGAGAGTTAAGCTTGATGGTTGCATCTCACATTGCGCCGGAGGAGGAGGAGGAGAGCCCTTGAATGCTCAAAGAGAAGAGTGTTCTAGCGAAAGGCAGCAAGACACAGCTTGCCCCTGGAACATCTGCGGGCCCGTCCCACGCCTCACGAGATGGGGCTGAGACTTGTTTGTGTCAAAAAGCTTGTCCCGACTCGCCCATCACAGGGAGACAAACCCTAAGAGCTACAGATGGGAAAAAGGTAGAGGGGAATTTTTTTTTTTTTTAAGGCAGAGTTGAAAAGGTTTTTTATAATATGGGCTATGGGATTTCGCCATAATCGGCACGGAAAAGCCTATTCTCTTACAGTTTAGATTTAGATTTTGTTTTTTACCCTGACAAACAATTCCCATACAGATACCTGCAGCAATGATCGACTTCAGCAGAAAGCAGGATCACGTTGTAGATGTATAAATACAAAAAAGACATTAGTCTGTCATCAGGAGAAGATAATCAGAACTAACCCAATCTTCACTGAGTGTGTGGGAGCTCTCAACACAAAAACCAATGTTGTGTGATGACTGAACTTAAGAACAACACAAACATGATTGCAGCTTTAATACTTCCTTGAAAGAAAACACAGGTTTTTAGAAAATATTTGAGTGATTTAAGAAGTTGCAGCATTTAAAAAGAATGGAGGGTAAAAATCTTTTCTTTCCTTCATATGTCTCCGCCTGTTTGCTTTTATTTTCAAATGCAATAAACTCAGTTGTGGGTGAAGACGAGTGTTCGATTGGCTGATCCCAAGAGTGACAGATGCATATCGGACTCTTTCAGCGCTGGCTACTTGAACATGATGCCACATGTCAGTGTACAGGTTTTCCTTGGGACAGGTGTCATCACTGAGATTGTGTGGTCAAGATTAGTGATGGCTACAACATAATATATATATATATATTTTTTTTTTAAGTATAGAGAAGTGTAATAATCCAGTAAAACTTTACATTTCACCTCATATTCTTTTTTTCTCCCAAGATGCAGGTGTTTTACTTCTGTTTCAAAGAAAAGAGGAGTGAAAAAAAACCTCCTTTGCATTATTGTTGAATTAAACAGGTCTGGGAGTAGCTTTAGGCATGACATGACATGTCAGGTATGAAGAAGACAAGACCAGAGGCGCCAAACAGTGCTTGTTTAAGGCCTGATGTTTGTCAGGACTTGACTTCTGCATGCGCCCGCAGCGCCTGTCAGGGAGAAAAGAACGCTACAGCTGTGGGCCTGCCTCAACCTGTGCTGAACGGGAAGTGTGTGTTTGTGTGTTCAAGTGTTGCATATGTTAGAAAGTAATTGCACACATGCAGCGCTGTACAAGCATTATAGCAAATTGCATGTTGCATGCAGTCAGATTATGATAAAAACATATTTTCATTATTACTCCAGCTTACGAGTACAGACGAGTCAATGAGTGTCATTTCATTTGTCCTGCAGAGTTGTACGGGTTGTGTTTGCACATACAGCCACTTTAGGTCGTTCATTATTTTTCCTCCGTCTCAATGACACATGTGGCAGCTGAAAGCCCATGTGTCACGTGTGTTCTTTACAAACACTCTGAAAAGTTTTCTTCCAAATGATTGTGATTAAGCAGTTCTGTATTGTGCGCTTGTGTGTTTGGCTGTGCAATTCACATTGTGACCAATGAAAGGCTCATAATTACACGTTAACACCTGAGCACCGCACCCTGTGTGAGCCACTGAATCCCATCAGTCAACTGGCTGTCCTCCACCCTGAACAGTGTTAGCTTTAGCCAGGCGCTGCTTTCAGCGATCAGCAGCAGCTCCTGCTCTCGCTGCTGAGCAAACACAGCACCAGCAGCACATAGCTGTGTGCTTAAAGTTTGTAGCTTCAGGGCTGGGATGGTTCTCTGCTCTCTCTCTCTCTCTCTGTGTGTGTGTGTGTGTGTGTGCGCAAGTTTGATACAGCATGATATGATCTAAACAAACTTTGGTTTTCTGCCTCTAACATCTTAGATAAGACCTTAGTGCTCTGAGTTGTGCTGTTTTCACCTTCAGCTACACAAAACCAGCCGCCTTTAATTATTCCAAACACTACGTACTGACCCTTTACACAGCATGGTTCTCTTTTTTTTTTTTTTTTTTTGCCTCAGTCTGCTGCTCTCTCTTTCTCTTTTGCTCTTTCCCCGTCTTCCCTGCTTGGCTTCTCCACCTCATTTAGCTGATTGACAGAGGCGTACGGGGAGTATCAGGTTAGGAGCGAGGGGACAACTTCAACCATTCATCTTGGGCTTTTTTTTCTTTTTTTTCAGAGGACCTTTTGGAAAGCTGCTTTGATTTTTTTTTTTTTTAAGGAAGAGTCAGTTCAGTGATTGTGTTGACGGACATGTCCCAGAGCTTGAATTGTGCTCATCAGCCGTTACATCACGTTAACTCTATGGCTATTCAGAACACTTGATTTTAATTTGTATAATCTGACTGCCTGCTTTTAAAATTTAACATTGATTTTTACTTTGCGAGGATTAGCGGCACAGCTGAGTGCTGTGTCAGTTCATCTGTGCGTGTACAGTTTATAATGAGGTCACTTGAGGGAAGGAGTGTAGCTGAGAATTAGGGTTATTATTAACTCGCCTTTATTAGCGGATCCCGTCTCAGCAGATATGTGTGTGGAGTCTGGGAACAAGAGGCACTGTTTTGGGTTTGTCCTGATGAAAGGAAAGCTTGTGCCTGGGGAGCAGAGCAGAAACTGTCCGCGCCAAGTTTGTGTAATATTTAAAGGCAGCACAGACGGGTTCTGGGATGAGTTCCTTTTCTTTTTAATAGAGGTGGAATTTTATGTTTTAATTGTTCTCCAACACCGCCCTAAGCGTTTTTCATAATGTTCACTTTTCTTCACTCAGAAATTAACCTGACAAGGAAATTTTCCCCTCCACCCTGCACCCGGTGTCTCCTTCACATAGAGGATTTGAGGCTGTGCTTGCACAGCAGTGATTTGAATGGTTTGTTTACACAGTTGTGTTATGCCTATTAGTAACAATTCAGTCTTTCTGGTGGCTTACTGCTTATAAATTCTAACAGTGTCAGGGATCAAGGTGCATTCATTATTCATGACTCCTGGCTTGCAAAACTTGAACGTGAGCCAGTTTGTGTGAGCAACCATCACATTCTGGCACCAGTCGTAGATGGATTTTCTATAACTCTAGAAACTGACTCATTTTCATCCAACCCCACGAGCAGAGTTGCACTCCTCCTTGTGTAGCGTTGCCAGCTTCTTCTGAAGCCCAGTTCTGTATGATGAGTGGCCATCAGATGCTTTAGCAGAATACTCCTCCTTTAAAGATGAAAGCCAGGCCCAGTTTAATTGCTGCTGGAGGGGTCCATTTTATGGCGCTCCTCGGAAGTCCCAGAGGCTCTCTGTGAGACATCTTTGAGGTTTCCCAATACACCAAATCTGTGTGTGTGTGTGATTATTTAAGTAGGTCATAATCACAGTCTTGTCGTGAACCCTTTTTGCCTTAGGGGAAACCAGAAGTGCAGAGTCCAGGCAACAGGTGTTACAGAGATTGAGTTGCTTTTAAAATTTAGGCAAAAAATGTTTTGAAGCCTCAAAAAAAAGTTTGCTTACAAAATTTTCCCAGCAAAATATTGTTTACCTTTTTGAATTTACTTATCTGCACAGTTTTATGCAATCTTTTTGTCTTGTGTGTTCTCTTTTCCAGTACTCAACAGACCTGAAGAAGTTATACTGCCAAATTGCCAAGACATGTCCCATCCAGATCAAAGTCCTGACCACCCCACCACAGGGCGCCGTTGTCAGAGCCATGCCTGTTTACAAGAAAGCCGAACACGTGACCGAAGTGGTGAAACGCTGCCCGAACCACGAGCTCAGCCGCGAGTTCAATGACGGTCAGTTTAAAAAAAAAAGAAGTATTTATTAGTGAACACACACTGCCTCCCACGTTTCACCTCAGTGGTCATTGTTTGTTGCCAACGTTTAATGACTCGGCTCGTGTCGCTTCCAGGCCAGATAGCCCCTCCAAGCCACCTGATCCGCGTGGAGGGAAATAACCACGCCCAGTACGTGGAGGACACCATCACCGGAAGACAGAGCGTACTAGTGCCCTATGAACCTCCCCAGGTGAGCTGTCTGTCATCGTGGAGCGAGGCCAGCTGAATGCCCCGTCAGCGACACCTCACCACCTCCGCCCGCACTGACAGATAGAGCAGTGACACGCAGCAGCTGCTGTCCTCTAAAGCCCCCCAGTCTGAACACTACTTCATCTCAGCACAGGCCCCCGAAGAACCCACAGGGGTTATGTAGGTCATATGGCAAGTTATGACATATAATTAAAAGCCACGTTACATTAGCTGATCATCTGATCTCATTTATTTCTAGTTCAACGTCTTCTTTAAAGCTTTAACCGTTCTTTAGAAGGAAGTCTCTTTTGTGGTATGAAATATGGTTTCAACCATTAAGCCAGTGACTTTGACAGGAATAAAAGGATACAATGACCTGAAAAGAACAAAATCGCTGAACCTGTTTTACTCTTTACTGTGATCTTTAAATGTCTAAATATAAAATTGGTGCCAATTGTGCAGTTGTAATTAACTTCAAAAGACTGGAAGTTCATGTATATCAAGTTCGTGAAGTTGGCCATGTACATGATTAAGCAGGTTTCTAGTAGAACTTAGAGTGTGTGCCTCTGCATGACAACAGATATGTGTCATTGTATCCAGAAACATTCAGTCCAAATGGAGACTAAAGCTAAAACTACAATAGATAAAGTAAAGCTCTCTCAACACTCAAAGACCTAAAATACAGCAACCTAATTTCAGGTTATCAGGTTATGGCTGTGCGTGTAACCTGACTTGAAGAAAAAAAGATTTTTTTGTTCCTGCTTGTCTTTGGTGTCACCCAGTGATGTCACTCACCGTCACTGTTGTCCTCCTTTCTCAGGTGGGGACAGAATTTACCACGATATTGTACAACTTTATGTGCAACTCGAGCTGCGTGGGTGGGATGAATCGGCGCCCAATTCTCATCATTGTCACTCTGGAAACCAGAGAGTAAGAGACACGCTCACCCTCAGTGATTGCCCGTTTTCCTCCAGTTCCTCCAGCGGTGGATTGTTTCTGACCCGCTGTGTGTCCCTGTCTTCTACCAGTGGTCAGGTACTAGGCCGCCGGTGCTTCGAGGCCAGGATCTGCGCCTGCCCAGGCCGAGACCGAAAGGCAGACGAGGACAGCATCCGTAAGCAACATGTGACAGACGGCACAAAGAGCAGTGACGGTACGAAGCACCGTAAGTAGGGCTGGGGCTGGTGGTGGGCTAACGAGCTGGTGACACCCGGTGCTCAGTGAATGCTGCCAAAACTCTCTGCCATCTTCTCACTCTTTGCCTCCTGCTCTGTCTTAGGCTAACTGTTTAGCTCGTTGGCCAGTGGCGCTCACACTTTACTCCCCTCTTTTCAGCCTTCCGCCAGGTCTCCCACGGCATACAGATGTCCACCATCAAGAAGAGAAGATCTACAGATGAGGAGGTTTTTTGTTTGCCTGTAAGTGTTACTTTGCTGCTTTAAAACATTGTTCAGAGTAGGGTTATCAAAAGTATCGGAGTATTGATACTTTTTTAATACCAAGTGTTTAAAACAATACGATATCATCATGCATTTTACAGTATCAAAAGTACTGAAGCTATAAAAAACAGATGCTGTACCAGCATTGTTAACTTAAAAAAGAAAAAATATATCCTATTTTGTGTGCTCAGTACATTTTTTTCTTTTTGCTGTGGTATCTAAAGATTGATCAAGTATTGGTTTTTTTTATACTAGTATGGTATCGACATTCTGGTATTGTGAAAACCTTATTTCTGAGTGAGTCCGAGTTGCTTAATTACCACCAGCTTTCTTTTCTCTCTCTCTCTCATAGATCAAAGGCCGTGAAATTTATGAGATTTTGGTAAAAATCAAAGAGTCTCTTGAGCTCATGCAGTTTCTGCCGCAGCACACTATAGAGTCGTACAGGCAGCAGCAGCAGAATCTCCTGCAGAAACAGTGAGTACCTGTTCAGAGTCATGATAAAGTAATGCTCATTTGTTCTTCGGCTCATTCTGAAAGACAGACTTACGTCACTTGCGAGGTTCACCCTAAGATTCAAGTGGTCTACTCTGTTTGTGCTGTTTTCATAGCGTTGATCTCATTCTCGCTGAATTGCTGGTTTGCTTGCACAGAACTTGAGTTTTGAATAGACCGCAGTGATTGAATTGACTTGTTGCGTGAACAGAGGATTGCCCTGATAAGATTTCTTGATTCTATTTATTGCTACCACCATTGTAGCTATCAAGTAAAAGCTGATAATAACTTGCTCTAAAATGGCTGGGATTCAATGCTCATCTAGAATTTTCTCAACGCTTCCCCCCTGGAGGGTGAGCCTTTGCATCAAGTAGAGGTGCTTTATTTTTTTTATTTTTTTTACTCCTCTGCTCTCTCACGGGACATGAGCCAAAGCTGACAAATCGTGACAAAGGTACCTGGCCGCGCTTTGTTAAGGAGAAGCTTCCAAAGATTCATGGTTAACGCCTTTGGGTGCTTTGCCAGGTTTTTGCACAAGAGCACCTAAAAATCCATGCCTCAGCCTCATCTATTTGCTTGAGCATAATTAAAACGGTCTCAGACACACATGTTCACACACACTTTTGCTCGTCCACGCCCACTTCACTATAAGCTACGGAAAAGACGAGATGGTGTAAATGATAGTTTGACAGCCCTGAGATGATAATTATTGCTTATGTTATAGTTTCCCATTGAGAGACTGGCAGACAGCCTCACAGTGAGATAATGCTTGTATCTGCTGCTTCTTACTTTATCTCTGTTTGTTGCCGGCTACCTCTTGCTGTCAGACCACTCGAAGGGAATATTAATATAATAATCGTGTTCTTTCTCAGTTTTCTGTGTGTATTAAAATCCTCCGAACTTCTGTAATTTACAACTCCTCCAATGTTTCCCTCGCAGCCTTTGAAATAAAAGGTTCTGTCAGCAGCAAACGTTTCAGGCCTTTTTCTTTCCTCCACTGTGTAAATGCTAAACAGCAGGCTACAGGCACACCTGTACCAGAACCACTGTGATCTGTGTTTGTAGAGTGCCATCTTGTGGACACTGTGATTAGTGCAGAACATAGATGTGCAGGGGTCACTCCTCTCTCCTCCTCAGTCAGTGAGCCCTTATCTCTGCTCTCTCTCTTTTCTTTCTGGTTCCTCCCTGCAGTCTGATAAAAACCCGTCTTGGTAGCCAGCTCATGGAACCTGCGGGAGAGCAGAGGCGGCGCTGCAGCTCCTCCTGAATCTCTGCCCCACATTCCTCCTCCTCCTCCTCCTCCCAAGTTACACGGACCTCCTCTCTGTCTCCTTTCTATCAACTTTGATTCTCCTGGTCTCCTCCCTTTCTGCCTTTGTTCCTGGGATTCTGTACTGACGACATGACACTCAAACTTTCTGTTTTTTAACATGATAGACAGTCTCAGCGTGACGAAGAAACGAAAGGCTGGACAAAGAAACTCATAGATTACAATGTGTTCACTCATTTGCATGCATTATTTTTGTCCATGAAAGGATATTTTGCGGGGTTGCCTATCGTGATGACCTCCTCCCTGTTTCATTGAGCCTTTTATGATAGCTGAAGTTGGACAGGAACCAAGATTAAATGTCTGTTTTTCTATCTTACTTGACCGACGTGTTTTGCCTTTGCATCGTCATGAGAGCTGGACTCACAAAATCTCTCTTGTGGGGTTTTCGGGGGGGACAGACTATTATTGAGAGAACTTTTTGCTAATGCTGGTCATGTTTTTTAACGTCACTGCAGGACAGTTAGTGTGTTTTTTTGTGTTGAGCTGCAGGTGTACAACCATTCTGTTTGAAACAGATTGTTATTTTTGTGGCTGCTCTACTTTTGTCCTTCAGAATGTAATAAATGGCTTTTTGTGCTTGAACCGTGTCCATCTTTTACTGCTCTGCTATTTCATTCTTGAAACATATGGTCAATATGAGAAGAAAACCCTCTCTATGGGCCCGAAGATTAGATTTAATCACTGTAATCTTCTATACTGCGATTATCTGTTATGTTTACTGAGAATAGTTGTAATTTTTCCCATTAAAGGACAATAGTGAGCAGGCCTTTGTTATTAAATCTGAGTACTGCTGATGGTAACGGCCTGTAACCTCCTGTCTCTCTCCCGCCTCAGGACTTCAGTGCCTCCTCAGCCCTCCTACGGCTCCTGCTCCCCGACTCATGGAAAAGTCAACAAGCTGCCCTCTGTCAGCCAGCTCATGAACCCCCAGCAGCGTAACACTCTCACCCCATCCAGCATGTCTGGAGGCCTGACTGACAGTAAGTGTGCCCCTTTGTTTTCCCTTTCTGTCTATCTCAGGCCGTGCCCCCCGCACCCACCCACCCACCCACCTCAGTTGCCCCGTCCCTCCTGGGCTTATTGTATACTTATCAAGACAGCATGTCAGGGCAGGCAGGAGGGGACCTGAACACCTCTCAGCCCCCCCAACCCCTCCCCCCCGGTGACAGAAAGCTTCCTCCTTAAAAAGAATGTGATCCCTGTGAGACTCTCCCGCAGGACCTGTATGATGCATCATGTGTCACCCCTCCCCATGTGTTTCAGTTGACATTACGTAATCTGTAGATCCCAGAGCAGTCAGATGAAGCTCACAGTAGCTCCTCTTGTCTCTGCAGTGTCTCCTATGGTGGGCACTCACATCCCCATGAACGCTGACATGAGTTCACTGAGCCCCACACACGCACTGCAGCCACAGCTACCCCTGATGCCTTCCTCCCACTGTACTCCCCCTCCTCCATACCCAATGGACAGCAGCATCTCCAGGTACCTCATCAATCCACAGTGGGACACGTCTGCATCTTTCCTGAGTTCATTCTGAAATTTGTTTAAAAAAAACAACAACAAAAAACTCTAGCACTTTTTCAAAAACTTGCAAAGTGATTCACCAGGCACAAATTCAAGACATGCATGTGTAAAGAAAGAGGTTAAAATAAAGTATATTTAAGTCAGCAAAAGCACAAATGAAAATGATGCAACACACAGAGCTAGCTGATGGCACAATCTCCTCTGAGGGGGAGCCCTGAGTGCAAAGGCCCATCGCCCTTTGCCTAAGAAATGCCTCGACTTGACTGTATTTACCTTCAAATGTTGGAGGAATCAAGTTTGGACATCTTAAAAAAAAAAACCCTCCTCAGCAGGTACTGGACCAAACAGGAGACATTGAGGCAAAACGTAGAATCTGCACACTGTTCTCTGTTCCCACAATGTGTTTTTAATATACCAAACATTTACAAACAGTCTGAGACTTTGATAAAACCCAGTGTTACAGCAGGTCTTACAAAGTCTCGAGTAGAATGTGTTGATGGGAGCAGATACCTGTTTGTAAAGTGAACCATATGAAGATTTGGACCTCCTCTCGTCTGTTCCTCCCACAGCTTCCTTATACGGCTGGGCTGCGCAGGCTGCTTGGACTACTTCACAGCACAAGGCCTAACCAACATCTACCAGATTGAGAACTATAACATGGAGGTGAGCCCTTGCCTATCCAACACGAGTCATTTGATGGGTTAGAGAGAAGAGTGGCTCCCCCTGCGAATACTAACGCTCCCCTGTGTAATGACCATTAGGACTTGTCCAGGCTGAAGATCCCCTCAGAGTTCCAGCACATCATCTGGAAGGGCATCATGGAGCACCGACAGGCCATGGATTTTTCCCCACCTCCCCACATAGTGCGCACCACCAGCGGGGCCTCCACCGTCAGCATGGGCTCCTCCGAGGCCCGAGGCGAGCGCGTCATCGACGCCGTACGCTTCACCTTGCGCCAGACCATCTCCTTCCCGCCACGCGACGAGTGGTCTGACTTCTCCTTTGACCTTGATTCTCGCCGCAACAAACAGCAGCGCATCAAGGAGGAGGGAGAGTAAGACGAGCTCTCCTCAATGTTCCCGTTTGTCATTTCACGCCTGCTGGTGGAACATTTCACTTTTGAGTCTAAATATTGTCGAGAACAAAATACATATTCAAATAGACTTGCACTTATCTTCATTGTTGTTCTGGTTGTCGTTATCGCTGAGGAGAAACAAACGGCGTTGAGCAAAGGTGCATTTTATTATGTTCGAATTTCTTGGGAGCACTTAAGAAATGCTAAGATTTCAAGGTTGCTTTGAGTTTTTAAGTGTTCATGATTCATTCATTCCCATGTTTAAAGCATGACTGGAAACAATACCTACATTAGAGGGCTTAGTCGGGCTTCTATTTCTGCTATGGGCCGTAGCAAAAGTGTATTTTAATTTGTAATAGACTTCTACGTTTTCACCATTATAGTTGTACATGTTTAGTCACGTACACTGGTTTTCATTTGTGGCAGAAGTCAGCATTGATTGTATACATTTCAAACATTTCCTGTCAGAAGTATTATGTTAATTGATGGGCAATTAATTTTTCTGCTGTACCTTCTACATTTTAATTTTTTTTTTTAAATGTCTGTTATGAGACCAATGCATCACCTTTTCATGTCAGATTGTGAAGTGTGTTTAAGTGACAGATGTTTCATTCATTTGATGTAGCCATATACAGGCCTGTTGATCCAGTGTTTTACAGTACAGTACTATGACTGATGGCGTTTTGTGTTTGTTGCTCTTGTTTTACTGCTGTGCAAGTGGTTGATTGCATTTTAAGAGCAGGCTTTTGCTCTTGCTGTATGCTTGGCACATTTTTTTTTTTTATTCATGAACCATGTTGTGGTACAGGTCTATTTCATTTGATAATGCCAGAACCTTTGATATAAATGTATATAAATTTGTATAGTTATTTTTTTTTTAAGTCTCCCTAAAGAAAATGCATAAAACAAAGCATACTGATGTGAATATTGCCTAGTAGCTTTACCAGTAAGATCAATGTATTAATTCAAAGCGGTGCATACAGTATGTGTGTATCTACACTAGCCCGTAGCCCAACTTTGTTTCAAGTAGTCAGAATTGTTAGAAAGCAGAAAGTATCAGCATTTTCATATTTTTGTACAATGTACTGTAAATATGTTGCAATATACCAAGGGTATTTTGATATAATTGAAATAAATATCCATACTTGCTGTATTGCATGTTAATAATCTTATGTGTCAGATTATTTGTGAATTCCTTTACACTTCAAACCACCTACCATGATTCTGCTCACGTCTCAGTGAAATATTCTGTAATTTATTACAATTAATGAACGTCACTGACTATGAAATAAATACATTACATTTAGATTGAAGGCCAAATACACTAAATTATGAAAGTTCATATAAACGTTCCATATTGGAGTTATCTAAATGTTGACTTGGTGGTGATGATTCAAACTAGTGAGCACTACATCTAAAGCAGCTTTGAGTAAAAGAACAGCATGTACTGTGACAATGTTATCCTTCAGGCTGACACCAGGGGGCGTAAAAACCTGATACAGTGAAGGTCAAGTGGAGACGAGATGAAATACATTCAGTCAAAGCCAGTGTCGTCTTCATTCCTACCTTTATTTCTTCTGTCAAAGCTCATTCATCTGTAACTCAGCAGTTAATCTTGTTACTGATATATATTCACATAGAACATAGAAATGTGACTGCATGTGCGCACACACAACTCTCCCAGCACACAGTTCTGGGCGGAGTGGACAGTGAATACTCCACTTACTTACTGTATTTACATTTCTCCAAAAAAAAAAAAATAGTCTTCTTTTAACGTTCTGTTACATTTTATACAGACTGTGAGAAACTCTGATCACACAGTTACTCGACCTCGGCCACCTGAGCGACCTCCACCTCCATGGTCTGAATCACCTCGGGTGCTTCCTCCAGCTTGCCCCCTGTGAGCGCCTGCTGCGCCAGGACGTAGTTCACGACCTGCATGATGCCCTGATCTGAGAGCGTCGCCATGGAGCCCTCGCCCACAGCCTGCACGGCCTCCACAGCTTCCACCGTCTCCTCGGTGATCAGCACCGTCTCGATCTCCTCCGAGGGCTGCTGCTGGGCCGGACGCAGCTCGGGGGGCAGCTCGGACGCCAGGATGCTGACGGCGTGCTCCACCTGCGTGCCCTGGTTGTGGAACTGGAGGGTGTCCTTCTCCAGCATGATCTTCCCAGGCAGGTTGTCCCCATGGTACTTGGCCATGTGTTTACGAAGGGTGCGTGCGTCGATGTGGGCCTCCTGGCACATGGGGCATACGTACGGCCGCTCTCCTGTGTGTGTGCGTACGTGACGCTTGAGAGAACGGGCGTCGGCCCAGGCAACACCACAGGTCAGACACTCAAACGGCTTCACTCCTAGAAAAGACCAGGTATAGAAGAAAAACAAGTGATATAAGCTAGATTCCACAAACAGAGGATTTAGCCTCCTCCTGTCATGTCGTAAGTCTCACCCTGGTGGTTGTTGACGTGGCGTCTGTACTCCCGGAGCTGAGTGAACTTTCTCCCACACTGCTCACACTCCCTCTCCAGGTTCTGCTTCACTCGGCCCTTCTTCCCGTGCGTGGCTTTCTTCACGTGCCTCCTGAACAGAGCCTTCTCAAAGAACTCCTTTCCACACACGTTACACCTGAGGAGACAAACATCATCAATACGCAGATTCCAGTACACAAACAGTGATTAAGGGTGCTTTGACTGATCGGCCACTGATTGTTACTGGCTGATAATCGTTATAAGTAGTTTGATTGGTTGTCTCTATAAAGACTGATCAGGAGAGCTGATCTGACAAACATACAAGAAGACAGTTTCTCTATGCGCCGCTAAAATGCCACTGCAGGGCTCAAACGGTGTCCCGACAGAACGTGTTTGGACAAAAAGTGGGTACATCTCATTTCGCTAAAATTGCATCCACGTTTCCCTCACTTGCGTCTTTTCCTTTTCCCGTCACATGAAGCGACGTCTGTTTCTGATGACGGCTGGATCAGCTGTCATTCAACTTTAACAGCTGTAGAGAAGTTTGATCGAGTTTGTCTCGTGTTCTCATCTCACGTTGTCAGATGCCGACAATTTGTCCTGAGCCCCTCGCATCTTATCCAGATGCACAAGGTAATGTCGACAGTTATCAGTGCAGAGCAGCAGTGTTTTCTCTCTGTTACCCGTTTAACAAACAGCTGCACATGAACAACAAGCGTCAGTCTGAATTTATACTGAGTCCTGCTCAGAGGAACAGGAACCATTTCTACTGGCTAAATGACTTTATATTATTTATCTGTTATTTACATCTGTATTTCTTAATATACTGATTGTGAATTACTTATTTAATAACCCAGAATATGATTATGATTATGTTTTAATAGTAGAAATTAGTTTTTGGGCTAAATGTTTCAGGGAAAATGTAAATGATATAACGCATCAAACCCGACGTTCAGGAATGATCAGCCTCACGTGACGGATGGAAATGACTCTCTGACTTTAACTGGATCCAGAATAAAAGTTTATGGGTAAAATAAAATGATGAAAATAAAAATCTTTCTAATGAATGAAGAACGTTGTTTGTGCTTCTTTAATCATCCACACCCACAGTAATTAATCTGTTAACTGTCATCACTGCGTTACGAAAATCCAGTGTTGTTGTGACGTATCTGATCAGCTGCAGCATCCAATCAATAGCTGATATCCATTAAGAGGGCGTGTCAGTCAGTAAAAGAATTCCATGAAGGCTGCTCTAGCGTATCCTCGCTCATGGCTCCTCAGATCACTCCTCGCTCCTCTGAGCAGAAATAAGAGCTTAAGGACGGCGTGCAAGATGGTGAATCAGAACAACTTCCGGTTCACGCACGGATCGAGGAAATATCAAACAAGGGAAATGAGATGTACCCCTTCACTTAAAAAATGACTAAATGAACAGAGCGTGCCTTCTCATGCCATCTCATTACTATAGTTAGGATAACTGGCAGCCAAAAAAACAAAGATTCTGAAATGTTCCTGCAGTAGTGCTCCATCTATCCCATCAGTCACAAGGGGCTTGCTGACAGGACCTTGTAAATATGTTGCACCAGCAAATTTGCATTGAAATCAGCAGCAGGAGAGCTAGTTAGCTGTTAGCAGCCGGTGAGCAGCAGAGTCCTGCGGTGTGTTTGGCTCAGGGAGCTAACGGAGCTAATAGCTTACAGCGGAGCTCATCAGTTTAATGTGAGAACACAAGTTTAGAGTGAATAAATGTACTGCAGTACTTCAGCTGAGTACAGTTTGGAGGTTAAAGTACTTTTCAGTGTGGAGTTACAGCCACTTCACAACTGTGTACATTTCACCGAGCCCGTCAGAGATGAAAGTGACCAGATACAAGCGGTGACCACGTGGTGGAGTTGTGAGACACTAATTATTAACATCTATAGACAATATTTAAGCAAAGAAAAAACTTTTTGATTATTATCGGCCGATACCGGTTCCAGCAATCAGTCCCAAAAATCACCCTCAACTGGTAGCACAAAAGCACGACGTGGACTTCAGCTCAGTTGACTTACTTGTATGGCTCTGCCACGCTGTGCGACTTGACATGGGAGTACCAGTCCTTCTTCCAGCTGTAGCACTTCCCGCACACCTGGCACTGGAACGGCTTCAGGCCCATGTGCTTGTTCATGTGCTGCTGGAGATCTTTTGCTTCGTAGAACCTCTTATCACAGCTGCAGGCACCACGAGTAAACACATTAAGACATCATCTCAGTGAACGCCGTGAATCGTGTGTCATTAAAGAGGGACGGTCAGTTACTCACTGAGCACAGGCGAATGGACGGACGTCAGGTTTGGGCTGGTGCTTCTTCAGGTGTTTGCTCAAAGCTGAGGCCCGGTGAAATGTTGCTCCACATGTGTTACAAAGGTACTTTGATTCACCTATTAGAGGATTTCATGGTGAAAACAGCCTCAAACATCAGGTTGAATTTACAGACTTATTAGCTGATCCAACTTACAATAAACATTTGTCTTACACATTTGATTTATCCAAACAGGTTTTAAAATGTCTGTGTCTCACATTTGTACCTCCCCACAATACAATTGGGGTTAGTGCTCCCGCTAACTAAAATTGCTTCTTTTGTCCAACCAACAGTCCAAAACCCAAAGACTCTTTACTCACCATCACAAAGCAGAAAATCAGCAAATGTTTGACATTTTTGCTTGAAAAATGACTAAAACAATTAACCAATTCTTTTGATTGACTAATCGTGATGGCAGCCCAAATGGGGGTGAACAGATTTGTCCTTAAATGGCAGGTATGAGATTTCAAAGAACTTTCATTCACCAACATTTTGAATTTGTGTCTTAAGGTCTCTGCAGCAGAAAAAAACACCTGTCTGGCTTAAGATTTAGAAGAATGGATGTTTAAATGTGTTAAATGAATATTCTGTTTACCACATCATCATATCCCCGTTTCTCTGGATAATTCACAGAATTAGATGTGGACAATTTCCATTAAACCTATTCCATACTGCAGGAATGGGCCCCATTGTTCCCACTTTACTGTGTTCAATCTCTCTCTTTCTCAAAAGAATCTGCTCAGCTTCACTGTACAGGAGTTGGACACAGAGATCTCAAAACTTGGAAAAATAAAAGCAAAATGATCCGTATTTTTCATCATCAAAATTAAAAGATATTTGTTTAGTCATTTAGCTGACGGGGTAATGAACTGACCTGTATGGATGCTGGTGTGCTCCTCCATGCTCCGCTTGCTCACGAAACACTTCTTACAGTATTCACACTGGAACTGCTTGGTGACGTCGTGCAGCGCCCGGTGCATCTTCAGGCTGTGTTTGTGGGTGAACGTCTTGCCGCACACCTTGCAGGAGTGAGGCCGCACTCCCGTGTGATTCAGCATGTGGATCCTCAGGGAGTAGAGCTTCGGTAAGGTCTTCCCGCAGATGTCGCACACGAATTCTCTCTTGGTGTGCGGCGGCAAAGTCTTGTCGTCCAAATCGCTTTCCACCTTGCCGCCGGAGCTCTGCTCTACTGAGGGTCTGCTGATGGGTGCTCGCTGGCTGCTCTGCTGCTTGTGTCGGGCCAGGTGGGCGCGGAGTGAGGCGGCGTACTGGAACTCCTTACTACACAGCTACACCATGAAACACAGAAGCAGCACAGTCAGAACATTTTCACAACATTAGAGATTATACGCATCACACTGATGGACACTTACGCTGCACTTGTAGCCACGAGCTTTCTCGTGCTTCAATGTGTGCATAATGAGAGAGTAGCGTCTTTGGAAGGACATGCCGCACTCGGAGCATGTGTGCTCTCCATCGGCAGTGCTCTCTGCTGGGGTTTGATCCTGCGTAGTTCCAGCCTCTGGCTTTGCCACCTCCATCCCAGCGTTGTCTGAGCTGAGCTCTCCCATCGCCACACTCTCCACGGCACCGGCCTCGGGATCTGCCCCCAACTCAGACTGTCCTTCACCCTGACTCTCCACTGGCTGCTTTGGTGGTCTTCCCCTCTTACCTGGCCTCGGACCCACCTAAAAACACATTCGTGTTCAATATATCTACCAATTTGTCTCTATAAAAAAGTTAATCGTCTATATACAATTTTTCAGTCAAATGTAATGACGTACCTTTGGGGTGGCGGCACGGGGCGGGGTTGAAACTTTCTTCCCCTCCTCTTCTTCCTCCAGCCCCATATGTAAACGTGCATAACCGCCCTCAGCAATAGAGCGCTGCCTGAGTCGTCGTTTGTTTGGGTCATCTGACGTCACCTCCTGCTTGTCTCCGTGGCTTTCATCAGCCGAGGGCTCCTCCTCCTCCTCCTCCAGTGGCGCGCACTCCTTCATCTCCACCTCCTTCTTCACCTTAGCTGGACGCCCTCTTTTACGTTTCTGGGGTGCTGGTGCCGACTCTGCCCTCTCCTGAGGCGACGTCACTGCTTCAGAGGCCGCCGCGGATGCAAGTGTGACGATCTCTGGGGGGCTCACTTTGTCTGGGTCCACGTTCATGACGAAGGCTGCTGCTTCAGTGACCTGTGGCTGCTCCATGGCCAGGCAGGCCGACACCATAGCGAGGGACTCGCTGGCTCCAGCCTGTCCACTGTGGGTTACCACGGTCATCGTCTCCCCCTCCATCCCCTCTGCACTGCCTGAGATGAGAGTGATGGTCTCTCCTGGCTCGGCCTCTCCACTGTGAGTGATCAGGGTCACAGTTTCATTTTGTCCAGCCTCCACATGATGTTCTTTATCTCCCTCCACGGCTTCAGTGACAACCGGTGCAGTGACAATCATCGGCTGCTGGACGTAGGCCTCTTCAGGAGCTGCAACGAAAGCTAAGGGCTCGCCCGTTATAGCATCACCACTTTGGGTGACCACTGCACTGCCGTCCCCCTGTATGGTGACCACGTAGGCACCGGTCTCGCCCTTCAAGCCCTCCTGAGGAGCCGGTTGGCTCGACACCACCGTGTGCACGTCTCCTTTTTGATACACTTTCAGCTTCTGCTCCTCCACCTGCTTATGCACAAACTCGCATATCTGCAGCACCTCTGTCATCAGCAAATGCCTGGCTAGGTTGGCAATATCTGCCATTATACAAAAATTAAACGTAAGCATGGAGGTGTACGCAAAATCCAGCAGAGGGAGGAAGCTGGCTTTGGTGAAACCTGGAGGGAGGAGAAAGAATGTTAAAACTGAGCAGCTAAGCGACGCATTCTGAACAGAAAACAAACAAAAACAAAAGTCTCACCAGAGAGGTCGACCACAGCTTCGTGTGTGGAGGCAGCCCCCTTCTCAAAAAAGAGCTCGTGGAAGTATTCGCTGCATGCTGCAAGTACAGCTTTGTGTGCACGGTACTCCTCTCCTTCAATCAACAGAGTGATGTCACAGAATTGATTGCTGAGGCGCTGGCGGTTGAGTTTTTCCAACATTGTTTGGCTGTGTTTGGGCAGGAACTGATTCACCTCACCCTTGCTGTCCACCTGGAAAAAGCAAACGCACAAATACACGCCAACAAAAACTCCATTAACTAAAGACTCAACTGTAGGAGCAGCGATACCACACCTGTTATTATAAGGACTAAAAAAAACATGTGAAACGAACATACAAAGACCAGCTCGTGCTTGTCCGTCGTCTTGGTCAACTTGGATCTCAGCTGACAAGATGAGTTAGTGAGGAATAAGCTATCGTCTGCCTCTTCTTCCTCCTCTTCCTCATCCTCGTTAGGGTTGGCAGCCGCTCTGCGTCTCCCCGGCCGGGAGAACAGTCGAGGCCCAGATGCATCATCAGCACCCCGTTTGCTCTGACAATGAGCACACTCTCTGATGTAGTCTTTGACCTGCTTCAGGATACCTGAGGGCGTCACAGAAAGGACACCATCATTTTTAAAGTATTCTAATCAGAATTAAGGCTGCAGAACTATACATTATTTTGTCTGATAATATCTGAATCTGAAAAATATTCAATTTAGTACGATCTAAAATTAAGAAAGCATGATAATACTGAATTTTTTTGAGCATTTTTGCTTAAATAATTGCCCCTAGTACATTGCTGTGTTGTTGTAAATTAAATTTAGCAACTTCCCTGTCCGTCTTGCAGTCTTTATGCGTAATGAAATTTAACTCTTAATTCTGTGATGATGAAAAAAAAACGATAAGAGAACTAAAACTTCCCATGTAAAACGTCGGACTTTAACTAACCACTAGATGGAGACAGAGAGTATCTGGGTGGCATATTCATATTTGCTCCAAGCCGTATGTTTACACGGGCTCTCCGGCTAATTTTATCAGTTCATAGTAACTGTATACACCTCGCAAACGTGGCCTGGCGTCAATATCTGAACGTTACCTCTCCACCAGTACTTCTGGGAGATGGTCTCCCACGTGAGTTGTTGGTTGATGTGCTCCCCTCCTTCGATAATAATGTGCGCCTCGTTGATAAGTTCCTTCCTCCGGCTGTCCTGCAGCACCACCTCCAGCTCTGTGAAATCATTCTGGCCCTTCAGTCGACGCTGATAAAACAAAGTCCCGTTTCGCACAACGTAGCAGGCGGCCGCTTTACGTATTTTTCTTTTGGTATTGCCAGACGTCCCCGGCGCGTATGGCGCCCGTTCATCAGTCAGGTAGCGTATGATGGCCAAGTAGCTTTCTTCACACGACATGTCTCTCCCCCCCCCTGCGTTTTCCCCGCTGAATTGTGGATTAATCTCGAAGAGGAGGGCCCTCTTCGGCTTGTAAAAATGTGATACAAATTTTATACGGCGCTCAGAAAGAAAATAACGTGAAATAGAAACGCCAAAACAACATTTCAAATTGTTTCCTAAGGTGGAACTGCAGTTCCTAACCGTCAGGGTAGACTTGCCCGAACAGACAAAATGGCTGCTGCACAACCGGAATTTGCGTAGGCAATGGCGGAAGCATTAGAGATCAGTGAATCTACCACAAGAGGGCGCGATGTGTGAACTTATCAATATCGCCAACACCCGTTATGATCACTTTTTAAAGTTTATTATTATTATTATTTTCAATTATTTCTTAATTTAGGTATCAGTGTTTGATTTTCTTCTTTCTTAGGCTCGTGTCTATATTTTTTATTGTAATGAACGAAGCTAATGACACATTTTATGGTGCTTGTTGCCTCATTTAGCCTAAAAACATTTTTAAAAATAGCCTACATTTAAAAAACTGTTCGCGTCAAAGTTAGACCAGATTTTCAGTCCATTGTATGAATTAATAAAGTTGTGAAAGTCAAAAATACTTACCAATAACGTACATATATAAGAAAGTGGGGGCAAAGTTTTAAATGTAAATGTGCTCCACTTAGGTCCTAACTCTTAGGACCTCTCTAACCAAAGCTTAGATAAAAGTAAAAGAATAAAAGCAGTTTTCAAGCAATTTCTGACCTCCTCACTCCACCACCTGGACCCCCAAATCCTTCACTCAGACTCTCCTTTTTTAATATCCGAGTTCAAATCCAAGGATGATCAAACATTTTCCACTGCAGCCCTCAGCTGTGGAACAGTTTACCTCTCACTGTCAGGTTTTCCATCACTGTCAGCCGCCTGACTAAAGACTTATTTTTTCACATTAGCTTTTCAGTCGACACAAACATTTGCTGTTTTAAAATGTGCATTAATAAATAAAGTTGTTTCAGTAGATTCTCATGACACCGCTATTACTTGCTTTCTCTTTTTCCAAGTGATCAAACTTGTGAGTAGAGTGATATTAGGTATTTCCTGTCTGAAAGTATTTTGTGTGATATTTGTCAGTATTAAAGCAGGTTACTTGAAAAACACCCATCAGAGTTTATATGTAGATAACAGCAAGGGCCCATATAGGCAATGTTAAAGACCACATGTCAATAAACTAACGCTCTCAGTGGCGGAGATAAGTCATATATCTGTGTCTACTGCACACAACACATTCCATATTAGCTTCAGTTATGGGATGAACATCATGCGTGTCATTTATAACCTCCTCTCTTTAGATAAAAGTCTTTCCAACAGCACAGCTATCTGAGATTTACAGTTTTCATATACACAGGGTCTGATGCAGTGCTGATATGGTGATCCTTGTTGATGTCTCAGAGGAAATTCTCTGTTTTCATCCTCAGAGAGCAGAGACATGAGGAGAATGACGAGCTTGTGAGCGGCAGGATCGATTCTCCTGCACAGGGGCACGAAACCAGCTTTCTAAATATGATCTGTGGAGCGAGTACCAACAAAGCAGCCTCCCTTCATTGTTATTAAATTTACTCATTACCAGAGCTGGAATGTCAGTAGGTCACCATAAATGTCTGCACCAAATCTCATTGCAATCCACTCAGTAGTTAAAAAAACGTCTGGACCATTGACATAAATAAAGATGGACGACGCATCTCCACTTCCTCCCAGAAGAGAAGACAAAATATCCTGGATGATCCCGCTGTATCAAGTTCCCGCCCATACACCCGCCCGCCCAATCGCAAGCAGGGCTCAGCTGTCAATCATGACGTTTCACCCCGTTTTTAAAGCATTAAATAACTAATTAAAACCAAACTGATCAGGAAAATGAACATTTAATTTTAATTTATTTAAGGTGTACTTTGAGTTTTTAGTTTGGCCCATGTCCTACCTGAAATCATTGAGGAGGAGGGGTTTATGACCTATACTGCAGCCCACCATCAGGGGGCGATCGAGATGATTTGGCTTCACTTTTGGGGAGCTCTCATGTCGTCCATCTTTATATACAGACAATAGTCTGGACCAAAGACCAAGGTTAGCATGGCTGTTCACATGGGTAGCGAGGCTAAAGAAAATGATCAATTATTAGCTTGTTTTGTTTGTCCATTGGACCAAAAAGCCAAAGGTTTTCAGCTCATAAGGATAAAGAACAGAAAAATAACAGAAAGTCTCAAAACTGCAGAAGCCGGAACCGGAGAAAGTCTGACTTTGTGCCAAAAATGTACTTTGAGAAAACAGGCTGTTCAGCTCAGAAACCCTAATGTGAGTGTCTCTTAATCCAGACACAGAAGGACTGAACACCAGCCCATATTTCAATCATCTGTTCGAACATCCTCAGAATTGCACTGACTGGCCTTGGTGTGGCACTACAACCCCTGTATGACTGTGTGCTCTGTTTGTTTTTTTCTGAATTACTCCTGTTCATCCATGTGTCACATACCAAACCTGACATCAAACGCTGGTCAGTAATGTGTCTCACCACTGCATTCCAGCATGCAGAGTTACACTGACTGGACAAAGGGTGAATCACAGTTACAGCTCAAAGTGAAGCGATTAATTTGTTGCTGCTACTACCGTTAGCGTGGTAATGAAACAAGCCAACCAAATAGATACAAACATTCTGTCTACGGTCAGACACATTTCTGCTTGTTCTCGTGTCTTTTCAGCTGCTTCAGAATCTGCCTTTGTGGACCACAAATCCCCGACTCAGAACCACTGCACACACAAGGAGTGAACATGGAACTCACGTTTCACGCTCAGCTGCCAAAAGTCTAAGCCTCTTCAAGCAAAGCAAGTGTTGGACTTTTAGATTATTTCAGGTGTTCTCGTCTCGTTTAACTTCCTATACAGCACTGATTTGATGTATTTGGTTCCCACTGCTATGAGGCAGAAAACAAATATGTTTATTCTCAGTTGCTGTTGGCAGGCACCTCAACACGTGTCGCTGAGTGTTTATATGAACGCCGGGAGAGAGTTTATTTGCATCCTGTCGGTGCAAACAAATATCCTCACAGGATATCCATCCATCAGTTGGGTTATTAGCGCCTCACAGCTTATTTGAATGCTTAAGACAATCTGTGATGCCTTCACAGTCAGACAGATCCAGTTCTTAGGTTTAACCTACTCTCAGCGCTCAACTTGATCCCGTAGCTTCTCTGCACATCTTGTCACTTCCTCCTCGTTCAGTTCCTCTTCTCAATGGGTGCTGTTCGGTTTTAGGTTTTCTGCTGCAAAGACAAAGGCATTCATGACTCAAAACAGGAAGGCTGGCAGTATGTTTCAGACAGCAAAAAAACAACAACAACCTGAAACACGCTAAGCAATGAAATGTGCTCTTCTGAATCAAGGGTTTCATGCGTATGCAGAGGAGAGGGAAATCCAAAGCTCTCTGCACTCAGTTATAATTCAAGCTGAAAGCAGTAGTTTGACATTTTTTGGAAATTTGCATATTTGCTTTCTCGTTGAGTGACATAAAAAGTGGGGAATCGGCCTTACCACAGATTTATGCAACACACACACACACACACACACACACACACACACACACACACACACACACACACACACACACACACACACAC